>OZ016503.1:34852785-35272436 GCA_963966595.1 Physocephala rufipes | reverse complement strand
AATATATATATATATATATATATATATATATATATATATATATATATATATATATATATATATATATATATATATATATATATATATATATATATATATATATATATATATATATATATATATATATATATATATATATATATATATATATATATATATATATATATATATATATATATATAGATATATATATATATATATTATATATATATATATATATATATATATATATATATATATATATATATATATATATATATATATATATATATATATATATATAATATATATATATATATATATATATATATATATATATATATATATATATATATATATATATATATATATATATATATATATATATATATATATATATATATATATATATATATATATATATATATATATATATATATATATATATATATATATATATATATATATATATATATATATATATATATATATATATATATATATATATATATATATATATATATATATATATATATATATATATATATATATATATATATATATATATATATATATATATATATATATATATATATATATATATAATATATATATATATATATATATATATATATATATATATATATATATATATATATATATATATATATATATATATATATATATATATATATATATATATATATATATATATATATATATATATATATATATATATATATATATATATATATATATATATATATATATATATATATATATATATATATATATATATATATATATATATATATATATATATATATATATATATATATATATATATATATATATATATATATATATATATATATATATATATATATATATATATATATATATATATATATATATATATATATATATATATATATATATATATATATATATATATATATATATATATATATATATATATATATATATATATATATATATATATATATATATATATATATATATATATATATATATATATATATATATATATATATATATATATATATATATATATATATATATATATATATATATATATATATATATATATATATATATATATATATATATATATATATATATATATATATATATCGAGTAGAACCGCTGGGTAGACCGATCTATTTATTTTCGTATATATATGAACAAATCGTCAAAACAGCAACAACAACTAAATCTACGACCGCTCCGTGTATTTCGCAATAATCGTCAACTTGTTTTATACGATGTCAAGAGGTGAGCGTCAAAAGTATTTTGCTCCACTGTGCAAAGTGCACTTCATTTTAAACAAAAGCGAAAACCAACAACAATAACAAGAACAATAATAAAAATACTGCAAAGCAACGCTTATGCAAATTAGGCGGCGGTTTGTTCGTCTAGTCGAAAACTTGAATTATTTGGTTGTTTCAAGTAGAATCGTCTGTCTCTATGTGTTCGATACTTTTGTAATTGTTTTTATTTTTTCTTATATTATAATAATCATTATTATGACTGTTGTTGTTGGTGATGACGTTGTTGTTGTTGTTGTTGTGTCGTTGCGTTTTCAATAGCAACGAGGTAATTGGATGGGCCGTGATCGGGCTCAAGCTTAAACGAGCGGATCATGCGAGTGTGCCAAATGGAAGAGGAAGCAAGAGACGATGGCACATATTTTTCCATTCCGTGATTTTGCTAATTGCTAACACTGTTTTAATTGTTGTTGTGTAATAACATCAAGACAGCGTCGGATTCTCGTGATGGTGACCGCGACCGTGATTTCTGCAGCTACCACGGATCATAATAATAGAAGCTCTAGCAATTACTTACCATACAGCACAACCCTTCAGCAAAGGGTATTACTTACCCTTCAGACCTTCAGGGGGTCTCTTCGTTACCTGTTCCAATGACTTGGCCGCTTTAGCTTTTCCCCCACCTTTGCCGATCTGTCTCTGTCTGAATTAATCCAAATCAAAATCTTTTCGATATTATTTTTGTAGTTGTCCCCGATGAATCAGATGCAAAACATGACGATGGGCGGTCCTGGTGGCCCCGGCATGCAACAAAATTCCATGACGGCAATGGTCGCACACCATCAAGCCCAACAACAACAGCAACAAATGAATGCAATGAATCCTATGGCTAAAATGCAAGGGATGGCTAATGCAGGTTATCCACCACGACGCATGACACCGTATCCCAATCCACAAATGCATGCCGCGCAGAAACGCATGTATCCAACTATGGGTGCGAATCCCCAAAATGTTCCTCAACCGCAAATGTCAGGAGCTAATATACCGTACGGTGGTGGTATGGGTCCCCAGCACTCCGGCAATGGTATGCATCCTCAAGCGGGCAATGGTATATCGGTGCCAATGCAAGCCGGCAACGGTTACGGACGTTCTATGTCCGCCTATGGACGAGGCGGTATGGGACTTGGCGGTATGGGCCCGGGAGGTATGGGGCCAGGTGGTATGGGTCCGAGTAACATGAGCAGTAGTGGAATGGGTCCAGGTGGAATGGCTCCCAGTGTGATGGGTCCCGGTGGTATGGGTCCAGGCGGGATGGGTCCCACTAGTATGGGCCCAGGTGGTATGGGTCCCGGTGGAATGGGTTCAATGCAACGTTGCATGCCTCAAGGTCCGATGGGTGGTTATGGAGGTCATCATTCACAACAAGCACAATTCTATTCAGCCGGAAATGGGTCGGGCCAAATGGTTGGTATTGGCGGCAATAGTAATGGCGGTATATGTCCGGCTGGTCCGGGGTCCGCGCCAGGCACTGCGAATTTATACCAGAATCAAGGGTAAGTAGGGACAATTAAATACCTACGAGACTTCTACCATTAAGTTCGTTTTTTTCTTTCTTCTAATTTTTCAGTTTTCAACAAAACTATCAGCACAGTCCAGTTCCTGGCAATCCTACACCACCATTAACTCCTGCTTGCAGCGTACCATACGTTAGTCCTAATCCCGACGTGAAACCCCAAATCGATAACAGTAAGTTCTCGGAAAACGAAGCCAAAGGATAACAAACAGTCCATTGTTTAAACAATTCCATTTTATTTCGTTTGCCAGATGAAGAGCTAAGGCTAACGTTCCCCGTGCGAGATGGCATTATATTGCCACCGTTCCGTTTGTTACACAATCTATCCGTCAGCAATCACGTATTCCATCTAAAGCAGAATGTCTATAATACACTAATGTGCCGGTAAATTCATTTTCGAACAGTATTGTAATCTTAAGCACCAACGATTCATTTCTTCCCGATTTTTCTTTTTGTCTTATATAGTTCTGACCTTGAGCTACAACTAAAATGCTTCCACCAGGACGATCGTCAAATGAATACAAATTGGCCACATACCGTGACCGTGTCGGCAAATGCCACACCCTTAAATATTGAACGTTCGGATAAAACGGGACAAGCGCTGCGTCCTCTCTATTTGAAATCCGTTTGCCAGCCGGGTCGCAATACATTGCAATTGACCGCAAGTTCCTGCTGCTGCGTAAGTCGATCATTATGATGAGATTGGATTGATTGCGATGAATTAAACAATATCGATGTATTAATACATTTTTTTCCTTTATTTACATACACACACAGTCGCATTTGTTTGTCCTGCAACTAGTCCATCGACCATCAGTCCGACAAGTCCTACAAAGTCTGCACAAACGCAATTTGTTGCCTCTGGAGCATAGCGTTTCAAAGATTAAACGCAATTTCGCCATGGGTTTGTGCGGTGCTCCCTCTTCAACAGCCACCATCTCGTCGGATGGCAACAATTCGGAACAATCGAAATTCGTCAAGATCTCAATGAAGTGTCCAATTTTGAAAACTCGAATACGATTGCCGGCACGAGGACACGAATGCAAACATATTCAATGCTTCGATCTTGAAGGTTATCTAATGATGAATTGTGAGCGTGGCGCTTGGCGTTGTCCCGAATGCAAGTAAGTCGTCTATAAGAACTCGTTCATCTTATGCACATCGCTATATTTGATTTTTTGTTGTTGTTTATTCTTGCGATCTTTCCGTAGTAAACCCGCTCTAACTGAAAGTCTTGAGATCGATCAATATATTTGGGCAATTCTGAATACACTCGGAAATTCCGATGTCGATGAGGTAATAATCGATTCCGGAGCTAATTGGCGCGCAGTTCAAGGACATCATCAGGGTTGTCCACAAACTAATAATTGCACTGGTGGTCCTGGTAATACCGGCGGATGCCTCCCAACAGCGTCAACAGCAAATTCGACAAACGGTCCTCCCAACAATATTCCTGCCATCAAACAAGAAATTGTCGATGATATTTGCAAAGCAATGTCTCCAGGTTCGACCCAACTACCGACATGGGACAACTCGCAGGCGATGAGTCCATACACCTGTCACGATATGAATTCGATCGCCAGTGGCAACATGATGGGTGGCCAAGGGTAGGTTTCGATTAATGCAATACTTCAATGTGCTTTGCATTTCATATGATGATTTCGCTTTTCATAGAATTGGACCACGTCCATCATACGATAATGGCTTCAATGGCTGCGGTCCGGCTAGTGTTGGTCCGCATACCGCACAGCCCGAAACTCATCCGAATGATAGTTTGCCACATTGCGAAACCGGAAATTCTCTCGATCAATTGAATGCCATGGAAAAATCACTAAATGATCAGGTTAGTATGCATGCTCTGAAAGTTCTTTCGTTTTCATTTTTCGTTCATCCATCGGATTATACTTTCCGACACCTCCTGCCCACCACTTCTTCATTTCCTTAGGTTCCCTTCTAATTCTAAACATTTTCCCTCTCTTTCTCTCTCTCTGTCGAATCAGATGCCTCATACTCCGCATACACCGCATACACCCGGTGGTGCCAGCCATCCCATGACACCCGGTGGTCCACCAAGTGTTAGTTCGGTACAGAATGAACCCATGGGCGGTACACCAAATCCAGGCAATCATTCACCACAAACACCAGGCACTCCAACAGCAACTAATCGATTAAGCGGTGCCAATGACGCACAGCAACACCAACAACAGCAGCAGCAACAACAACAACAACAACAGCAACAACAGCAACAGCCACAGCAACAGCCTCCACAACAACAACAGCCGCAACAGCAGCAGCAGCAGCAACAGCAGCAGCAGAGTCACCATTCAATCATAAACTCGCTGATCAATTCTCAACCCGATGGTTTGGTGAATCTCAACGAATCTGATTTAAATGCCGAGCTAAATAATTTTGATCCAACAATCGATAATAATGACGCCGCCAATGATTTGAATGTAAGCAAACAATACAAACTAATCACTCCTACCATACACCTCACACCCTACCCCCACCAACCACACCCACACCCACCCAGCCATCTAGTCAATAGATCAATCAATCTTATACTTACCTTCTCTTTCCGTCTTGGCAGCTCCTTTCCGATGTGGACCCAATGGAAATTCTATCGTATCTGGATCCTCAACCGGATCTCAACACACCTCCTTCGAGTGGATCGAGCAACAACAACAACAATGATGATATTTTGGCCACGTTATTCGATTAAAATGAAAGAACGGAAAACAGAAATCAATTCGGCAAAGTAAAATGAACCGCAACCCCGCAAAGAAGGAAGAAGGAATTGTATGAAGTATTTTTTTGCAAAATAAAAAAACAACATGAAATTTATTGTAAATATAAAGAAAAAGTTTAAATTTAGAAGAAAAATATACATCAAGAGTTTGCATTAAATCTACAGAATCTTTTTGCGATTAAAAGCGTGAAACTATTTCAAAGCGAAGCAAAAAAAAAAAGAGAATTAACAAAACATAAAATAAATAAAAAATTAGACAGAAAGAGAAAATATTTCCTTAATCTTCTGTAAATAGTATTATTAAAATTAAGCTAGTTCTAATTTTTTTTTCGGTCATCGTTAGCTTCTTTGTAAAATTTTGAAGAGATTTTAGAGAAAGAAGCAGAAGAATTTCAAAATTGTGTAAATCTTTGAAGAATAACATTTAAGTGAGTTAAAATTGAACGCAAAGAAGAATAAAGAAATTTTGTTAAATAATATGAAGCATAAAAGAAAATACATAAAGACACAGCCTTCCTCCCACTTGAGAGAGAAGGTAAAGCTTTTATGGATTTTTATGTTAAGAAGAAAAAACCCAACCAGACGATCGCGAGATTCGTGAGAGAAAAATTATTAAGAGCGCACATTTGCAGATGAATTTCTTTAAAAAAAAAAATCATAAGATCCTTTTTAGCTTTTAATCGACTCGTGTTTTGTAAAGAAACAAAATTAAATCGTCGTCTCCTTTAAAAACTTTTAACAAAGTTTCAATTATTTTTCGTTTGTAAAAAAAACAACTATTATTTTTTACAATTTATATGCAAGTATTTTTAAGAATATTCAAAAATGGAATACAAGGCATTTTTTCAAACAAAAAAAAATTAATAAAAACCGAATTCATAAAAAAATTTGTACAAAGTATTGAAATAAAAAGTTGGCGGATTTAAATAGATTCAGTAACTGTTGCATAATTTTAAATTAAACGCTAATGACGATGATGGTGATAATTATTATTATGTGTTGTGGCAACGAAATGGCAGGAAAGGGAGAAATAGAGAAAGAGTGTGAGAGAGAGAGGGAGGATAACTACAAGATCGATAACGTTAGCCACAACCATAACCACATCCACACTATATGATCGTTTCATATTTAGGCGCAAAGAATATCGCTTAGACACGTCTATTGTATGTATTATTCGTAAATGTAAGCCATAATATAATTTTAAGATTAAAATTTTAAAGATAATTTACAAAAAAATATATATATGGAGAGGAGGACCCAGAAACCAGAACAGTTTCAACTTAAGCGTAAGCTAAAAGATCGACTACATCCAACAAAAAAACTTAAAATACTATAAAAATAAAAACGAAAAAAAAAACAAAAAGAAAGAAAAGGCAAAAAGGAAGGAAAGGAGGAAAAAACAACAAAATCGATAATTGGTGATTGAAAGTTATTATAGGAATTACGATACTTAGATGGAAAGAGTGAAGAAATAATAAATAATAATAATTCATTGTAAATTATTGAGAAACAGCAAAACACACACAGAAACAATTACAAATAAAACCAAATGAAAACAAAAGCATTTTAAACGAATTTTACTCCTGCACATAAAGCACTAATTTATCACAAACACTCGTAGCCCTTTATGAATATTAAACTAGAGCACAAAAGCTATCACTGAATATTGAAAAACAAATTGAAAGCATCTAAGAAACCGGAATAATCGAATCGTGCTCTCTGTACGGATTATGCATGAACTATCGTAGAATAGTTGTTGTTTGTATGACAGAAATTTTTGTGACCCGTGACACAGAGGATAGGATAGGAAGCAGCGGCAACAATCAGATAATGCAGTTAATGCATCGGGATATCCAATAAGAACATAACAATTTATTGTTTCGATACCGACGATATCTTTGATCGTGATTTTAATTATGATTTGGCAACTTCAAAACATTATTTTGAGGTAAAAATATCATGGCGTTAAATTCTACAAATGAAGTGTGGAAGTTAGTAAAAATTACTGTTGCAAATTTGAATCAATCAATTGATCATTTCAGTTTCTGGTGATAATAATTTCACCCATTCAACCAGATGAAACTGAACAATTCATGAAGGAATATCCAGTATTGGAAGCTTTGTAATTGAACTCTACTCTATTTAAAAGAAACCGAAATTTTCATCGAAAAGTAATTTTAAATAAACTTATAGATAAATCGGGTCTGCAAACAGATACAGCGGAGTTAAAGGCTCAATTATACTTAGAGAACTATCCATGTGAGCGCTTAAATTTTATGCGTATAAATCACATTTATTCAAAAAGTTGCAATTTGCCCCAAAACACGTGACGGTGTAAATATACTATGGATGTCATATGAGTGACATTCAAGTCTATAAATGTATTAAATTTACTCTACTAGAAATAAATTTCATCACCGTATCTTGATTAATTTTAATTTCGGCTTAATTTCAAAACTGTTATGTTCTTATTGCAAAACTTATCAGTTTTCTCCACGGCATCCTGAAAATATGCAAGCATAAATTTGCACGAATGCCACTTCTTAAGTGACTTCACCAGGGTTCGCAGTTCTCACCACGTCGCACACACACACTACTTTATTGCTTCAAATAACTTATGCTAAACTCATGCTAAACAATTTAAACTAAAATTATCGATATTAATAAAAAAGATTGATAAACAATCAATCAATAGCGCATTAAAGTAAATCGTTTATAAAATTAGAGATGTAGAGGTTTCATTGGGGAAAATTTATGTAAAAATCTCTGTAGAAAATCCAGGCAAATTTAGTGAAAAAAGTCTTCACAACTTTGTCTTATTCTTCTTTTCGACTATATTACGAAGGAGCATGTATTAAATTTCATATATTAAATTATTATGTAAATAATTAAAATATAAAATTAATTTATGTTTAAGTTTAAGCTGCAAAACTAACGAATCAAAAATAAACTTATTAATGACCTAAAGAGAAGCACTCGTTGTATTTTAATTAATTAAATGCTACTGATTCGTCTACCGGTACTTCAAATGAAGGCTTTATGAATGAGCCCTCGATTCCTTTGGCTGGTAGGGAAATTATTAGTCATTTGTTGAGCAATTCTAAGTAAGCGGAATCATATTGGCTCGTTTATATTTATTTTTTTAAACATAATTTATTACAAGCGTATGCTTTTTGACTTAAATCGAACAACTAGAAACACACGTTCCTACGATTAAGCCGGAATAGCATACAGTGATGTGTTAGGAGAATATCTAAAGGTTAAACAAATATGGGTAGGTGCTAGAGCTCAATTATGGCTAATGTCTAGCTAAATTTAAGATCGGAATTGATAAAAAATTACAAAAACGAATGTTTTGTTTTTTGCCGGATTGAACAACGGATGTTTAATAGATATAACGGCGTAATTACATCAGTTCCAGCGGCTTCTCTTGGCCTTTGTACGTCCACTATCACCTGTAGTTCCATTCGTTGAGGTTGTGGTACCAGATTTTGCAGATTGGCTTGAGTTCGTGGACGACGAAAGTGACACAGGTGGGGGTGGGGGTGGCGGTGGTGCAGCAAATACTCCCGTCTCTGGTAAAGTTTGTTCCCAAGTACGATCACTGGATGCACGGAATTGAGAAGCATATTGTGCACGAAAGGCTTCACGCATAGCCGAATAACGGTCGGATGCTGGGCCAGAATTTGACGATGATTTATAGCTGGAGGAGAAAGAGGTTGACGACGATGTGGATAATGATGACGCACTGGAACTGACACCACTATTACGACCATCTCTAGGTCGTTCACGATAACCTAAGCCGGTACCTCCAACACTTAGCTTTTTGCCCTTGCCCTGTTTAAAACGCGAATTCCTAAACCATGAACTCTTTAAAGCAAGATCCATTAAATCTGCGGGCACCTCTTGGCCAGCACCTTCCAAATTGCGCACCAAGTGACCAGCAAATTCTTTATCCTTTTCAGTAACAAGTGTATAAGCATCTCCCTTTTCACCAGCTCGACCAGTTCGCCCGATACGATGAGTATGCGTATCAATATCTCGAGCTATATCGTAATTAATAACAGTCCTTATGTGCGGTATATCTAGACCTCGTGCCGCCACATCTGTAGCGACCAAAATATCACTCTCTTTCTTCTTAAAATTCGTGATAACCTTGTTGCGATCCGCCTGATCCATATCGCCATGCAATAATAAACAATTAAATTCTTTAACCAGCAAATTGTTGGCCACAGTCTCCGCGTCAACTTTTTTCGTCACAAAGACCAGAACACTGCCGGTAGATAGAAACTGAACAAGACGGCACAGTAGCCAATTCCATTTCTGCATAGGATTCGGTAGAACGTAAACATGCTGCGTAATATCTTGATTTGCCTCCCCCAAATCGCCCTGAATAATACGCACTGGATCAGTTAGGATATCTCTGGCCAAACGTTCTATTCGCTTTTTGAATGTTGCCGAAAAGAGTAATGTCTGCCGATCAGGACGCACGTGATTGCATATAGAGCGCACTTGTGGCTCGAAACCCATATTAAACATACGATCCGCTTCATCCAAAACTAGGAAGGTCACCCGACGCAGATTCGTGGCCTTCATCTTAACCATGTCGATCATTCGACCTGGTGTGGCGACTACGATTTCTGCACCTTGCTCCAGTGCCTTGCTCTGCTCCCATTTGGATCCGCCGCCGTAGCAACAAACCACGGTAATATTATAAACTTTGCCAAATTTTCTGGCTTCGTTATAAATCTGCAGCGATAATTCACGAGTCGGTGCAAGAATTAAACCTATAGGTCCATCGCCTTGACGAAGCTGCGCTTGATCCATAATATGCACCAACATTGGCCACACGAAGGCTGCCGTTTTACCAGACCCCGTCTTTGCAATGCCAATTATGTCACGACCAGCGAGTGCAGTAGGCACCGCCTGTGCTTGAATTGGTGTTGGCTGTGTGTATTCTGCTTTTCGTATAGCTTTCATTAAACTCTCATCGAAACCAAAATGAGCAAAACTCGATACCGGATTAGGTGGCTCTGGTCCAGATACTTTAACTCCCAGCGTGTTTCTTAGTTCGCGGACTTGCTCCTGGCTTAAATTAGAAATGTCCTCGTGTGGTGTATAGAAGTTCTTTTCGAATGGTTCGTATTCGATTTGAGAATGATAAATTGGCGGAAGTGGATCTATGTCTTTCTTTTTAGGTGGAGCAATTGGATTTCCATCTTCATCATAGTCGATTTCCACATCCGAACCCTCATCTCTGACGCCCGCATTAGGATTCTCTTCCATATAACGATAATAACTCTCCTCATTGTCTTCGTCATCTATGTCGGCGCGCACCCCTTTAACACCTTTGTCAGGAGGCCCACCATAAGACGACACTACAGGAACCTCGACTTTACGCACTCTTTCTCTTTGAACTTGCTGCTCAATGCCGGCCATAAATTGATCTAGTGGATCGTCTTCCGAATCACTGTCATCTTGTTTTGCTGATACCACCTCACCAGGAGACCCTGGTGCCGGTATATAAGCCAAGGATGAGGATTTTGCATTACCATCGTCATCATCATCGAAATATTCATCTTCCGTACACGCCTTCCGTTTGCCGATTGCATACTGTGATGAGCTCGTGAACTGACTTATTGCTTCCAATGTCGAATAACCATGTTTGGAAGTCCCCAGGGAAGAGGCGGCTCCATCTCTATGGTCACGCGCTGCACGAGAACTCAACGACGATGGTGGTGGAACAGCATTCATTGAAGCTCCACCACGATTTGCACTCACCTTATATGGAAAACCTCCGCCTCCAATCCCACGATAATTGCTCATTTTAAGAGGCTGTGAAAAAGTGAAATTAAAAATCTGGAGATGTATTTAAAGATTAAATTTTACATTTTGACAAAACGAAACGATAGCAAAATAATTTTAATTAAAATCTATCTGAAACCCACAACACTTGTCAACAAATTTTCGACTGATCGATTACTATGAAACCAAGAAATGTCAGAACGATGGATATGTTTAAAAGAAGAGTAGATGCAGTTTCTCAACTGTCAAAACTACTTTGGCTCTAAAAGTTGTCGAGAAATGTGTGATTTCCATTTACTGTTGCAACTGGCAGAAAAAGTCGCTTCTCACTATCGAGTCAATTTAAATTTTGGTAGGAGCAAAACTATTCTTTGTCATGTTTGCACATTTGTTTTTGAATTGCGGCTAGAAATCGCTGCTACGTTCTATTAATTTATCGCCGAAATATTTTTTCTTGCTTAACTTTAAGTTAAGCTGCTGTATCTGTTTAAAGCTGAGGACTGGTGAAATAATGTTTCGAAATGTTTACAACAGCCAGAAAATCTTCCGCAACACTAGTCTCAGCGATATGTCTACAAACTACACATTCTTACTACAATCAATTATGTCGTTGATCATGCCTTTTAGGTATTGTTTTTGAAAGTGAAATTTTATATTTACGTCAGTTCTCTCTTGTTCCTTCATTCTCTTGGAATTGTAATCAGGTGAGACATTCCTCTGAGACTTACACTACATATTTTTTATACAAAAAATTTTTATATATTCCAAAAAGTACTAAAATTCAGTAATTTCACAAGTTTCTGAACAAAGCCGTGAATCTTTGGTAAATACTGTCAGAAAATGTGCAAAGCTGTCAAAAAGGTCAGGAAACACAATTTTCGACCTCTGGTTATTGTAGAAATTTTCATCATTTTTTCTAATTCTAATTTAAACGAAATAGTTTTCATGGAATTGGAGAGAACAGCCAAAGATTACGCGACTATACTGCGTAATATAAATCCAGAGAATGAAGTAAAGTACAGAAATAATACGTAAAGAAGAAACATTACCAAAATTAGTTGCGGGATTATTAAAAAATGAATTTATATTTCTTTCCCTTGAACAGATCAGACCAATTTGCTTGAATATCGAAGACATGTTGGCACGATTAGATGAGTTTGAAACCTTGCTCACGAACGTAAAAGAAACAAACATGAGAAAAGGATTAATCAAATGTTGTTTTACAGGTAAAGAGCGAAACAAATGGAATCATAGCGGACCATGTCAACGGTATTCTCAGCTTTCAAAACGATTTCGAATATTTAAAAAATCGTATCGATACATTAGAGAAATTTATGGATACTATAAACGGAAACGTTTCTGAAGTAGAATGTTCATTGGATGTCGCAGAACAAGAGCTGAACATAGCGGATTACAGCTTAAAACGGATGTTATTGAAACCGTTGTTTGCTAAAGTGAGAGCTGTTAGCAGCTCGGAAACGACTTGTGAACAGTCCAAGAGGAGTAATATAAAGGATGATGAATTCCAAAAAGTATCAATTTTTAGTACTAATGATTATTTCGGTACGACTGAATCACCGCCTAGTGAGAAATGAGATTTGTTTTATAAATATTTGTTATTAATCCATTTAAAAATATTTAAAAAAAATGTAAACTTTTTCATTATAATTTTATCAAAATGCCGCATTTGCTTACAGCAAATGTAGTTTTAAAAACGGGTCAAAATTGTCAGGTGTTCATTATTATCACAGGTAATACTCGTTTATTAGAACATATAAGCATAAGATTTCAAAGATAATGAGGTGAGATACTTGGTAGTCTATATGTATTTACTCTAAGGCATTGCAAAATGGTGGAATTTTTCATAGAACTTGATACCTTCGTCAATAGCAATGGAAGACATCCATTTCAAGTAAAAAGGGCTCTTAGTTTTAACAGGAGATAAAGAGATAGGACACTCATTTCAACACGGAAGTGATTTGACATGTTTTTTATGCAAGGTTTACCTCACGTATATTGTTTATGGCATGTACCATGTCGGCATTGTCTGCTGTCATTTAGTATGCAAAAAATTGGGACAATATTATATTATATTGTAGAAAATAAGGATTTCAATAATTGCAAGAAGCTTACATAGAGCAATGTTTACCCTCAAGTCCGTAACAAATATTACCCTTTTAAAATCGAGAGTATTCATTATATTGAATACTAAATCACTAAACATTTTTAGATATACTTTTATTCATAATTTTACAATATTTTAACATTCAAGATATAAGAATCGTAGAAAAGATACACAATTCTATATTCCTAATTCTAATTCTAATATTCCATATTCCCCAAATTTATGTTGCCTAAAATGTGCCATCACTCGAAGCCCATGTTTTCTATTGCCACCGTACCAAATTTCATCTAAATTGGTTCCAGTTTGCAAATATATGGTAGAAATGCGTGTATATTAGAGTGGAGTGACTCTCCTCTTAATCATTGATACCAAATGAAAATCTATCCTACCTCAGCCAAATTTTTAAAATTGTATCACTATAACCCTATCGAAAATGGTTTCGTATTACGAATGTTAAAAAAAGTGCAGCAGTCTATCGCAACCCTGGAACAGCTGTTAGCTTTTTATATTTATAATACAAAGTTAAGGATACGTGTCAAAAATGTGGAAGTATCTATGCCTACTTGTGGGATTGTACACGGTATGAATTAAGTCCTAAGAGAAAAATAAAACATTATTCGTGACCTCGATTACCTTCTTTATTTTGCAGCACTCCTTGGTAGCCGAATACACAAGTCAAGACTGCTTCGAATTGGGTTTTATCAAGGGTCAGCTTAAGTGTTCGTCATGTGAAGGCCTAGATGATTTCGGTTTAGAAGCTATTAAGTTAGTTTAAATTAAATTTAAATTCGTTCAAAAATTGATTCAAATATTGATCTCTCACGTACTGAATTTGTGTATTCAGGCCTCACTGTAATGAATGCTGTCATAAGGACCAAATTCCAGCCGCTGCTCGCCGTTATCCAAAAGCAATACTAGAAGTTTGCACGTGCAAATTCCGTGCTTACCCACAAATACAAGCTTTCATTAAGAGCGAACGCCCGGCAAAGTTTCCAAATCTTCAGATTAAATACGTACGTGGTTTAGATCCAACTGTAAAATTACTCGATCAAAACGGAAAGGTTGTGGAGACCCTATCAATTACCAAATGGAATACAGACACCGTGGAGGAGTTCTTTGATACTCATTTGGAAAAAGTTAGAGGAAATAGTAAAAAGATTCCGAAAATAATCGATGAGGAGGATGATTTTGATTTCTTGTTAAATAATATAATATAAAACAATTCTATTAAGTTTCATATTTAGGATGTAGTAAAGGTAAAATAAAGTACTGAAAAATGTAAAGATATTTCGATCATCAATTGATAAACTTTCATAAATTGCTTTAAAATGCTATACCTGCGTCTGCGAATCCTCACAAAGCAGATTTTTTGTATTTTAATATTTTTTCAAAATTTTTATGTCAATTGAATCATCGTTTAATTGTTTTTAATATAAATCGCAGACAGTAGATAAGCGATTTACGAATCAGGCATTTAAAATATTTAAAGGCTGACACTGTTTTTTTTGTGAGGAAATATTTGGTACGAGACGTGAATAATTTAATTGAAAACAATGAATGCAAAATAATTTTATTTTAGAAAAATACGTCATGAATGGAATCTTTCATTGCGCATCTTTATCTCTACAAAAAGTATGTGCCTGATTAAATAGTCTTGGAAGGCACGAGACCGGATTTGGCTACTATAATTTCACAATCATCCCGCAACATGATTTTGAATGAGAATTTATATTTGATAGCTTGCTGGGATGCAGTTGAGCTTATGAGTCAAGATAGGTTTAATAAATTAGTCAATAAAAACAAAACAAAATTCCTCGAAAATATTTTCTTTAAATTTAATCTGTGGTATATTTTGAAAAACAAAATACTTGGCGATATTTAATTGTTAGCTAAAATAGAATTAAATGTAATTCAAAAAGTTTCTTATTGAGCGAAAGAATTTCCCACATTTTTGTTTGATTTTTGATTCAATAAATTCAATCAATTAGATTAAATTAATTCTTATTAATTAATGTCTTAAATTTTCCAGATTATTTTTAATTTACTCTTGAATATAACATGAATTTGAAGCTAGAATTCGAATTTCAATTAAATTTACCCTTCATTCCTAACTAAAAATGTCTAATAAAAATTTCTCTTTATCGTTAAGTATTTTTTAAGTTGTCATTAAATAAACAAAATGAACTGTAGCAATTCTCATTAAAAACTAATTAATGCGTTTATTGCACAGCTCGGTACGTCTCGTTACGTTTCACCTTTCCAGTTGTTCTCATCTGTTTGACATAGCTATGTTCAGTAAGACATCACCTAAGGCAGTGTCAAACATTTGAAAGACAATAGAAATAAGCAAAATTTATTCATAGTATGAATAAAACTGCGAATTAAGCCCTAATTGGAAGCATAAACGAAGCCCAAACTTTTTTACGATACCATGAGAACCCAAATCAATGCTCCAACCCCTTGAAAGTATGAATCAACTCCAGTAAGAATGGATCATACTTCAATAAAATTATGAAGAAATCGCGATTAAAAAATGAAATAAGTCTTATTATTATACATTAATGTAAGAATTATCTTAAAAAACGAATTAATTATAAATAAGGATGAGTTAAATTCCATAAAATATAAATATATTCTCGAGAAGTCGCGGTTAATTTAAGAACGAATTGAGAAATTTGGTTTTTACGATGAAAGGATTCTAGACGAGTTCAATTAAGCAGAATTATTAAACTATATTTTAAAGATTTATTTGAACAAATAACTATTTTTACATCGAAGCGTTATTTTATCGTGATAATATCGTAATTTTGTATACAATAATTATTAAATTTGATTTTTCGAAGGGTTGACATAATAATATCTTACGATTTGCGGAAATTTAACGTACAATAAATATGCATTGTTTCCTCTAATGCACATGTGTATGTGTGTGCCTGTTTGTTTATTTGCGTTAAGGTAAATGTTTCTTTTTCGATTATTTAATCGTAGGTACATCGAGAAATTTAAATAGAAATTTCATTTCGTTTTATACTTAACAGCTTTATTATTATTCTATTAATATTCAAGAGCTATTAAAATAGTTGCGTGCTTGCTTGTGTGTGCATTAATGAATGTCTTAAGTCCGGTTTGCTTATGATAATTTTATTTTTTTTTTGTCCGTTATTCTTTTTTTTGGCATTCATTATTAAATAATTTTTGGTATATTTTTCTATATTCTCTTAAGTTTTTTTAAAAAATGTTTTTGTGCTTTTAGAAATTAGGAAAATTATTATGGTTTCAACTGGTTTTTGTGCAATTTGAAATCAGTCTCACCCTGCAAAAGCAAATTAATTCAGGAAGTTTTATTTGTTTATTAATACTATTTATTAATATTAGTTTCGAATAAAATTCGGAGACAAATTTTCCCCAAAAGACCTTTTTCCCTAAATTATTTCATCTAGCCAGATTCGGATGGTTGTGGCCTAGGCTTTTAAAGTTTCAATTAAGCCTTTTTTAATTGTTTCAAAAAAGCTTTCTTTTTTATTTGTAATTCATAAAAAAATTTATATTGGCTTCGGATAATAAAACCTTTTACTTTATTCTCAATTAAATTCTTTGATTTTTTATTCAGTTTCGCTAGTAAACATTAAACAATTAAGGATTTATAATTTATAATTAAAAATTATATTATCGTCTAATTGTACTGCGGTCAATTAAATTTTAATTTTTCGCGTTAAAAATTCCTTACGATTATATATATCCTTACGAAAAAAGATTTTATTAAATTCTCAGTTTTAAATTAATTTTAACATTAATTAAATTTAACAGAGACCAAAAAGCTAGTTTTAATGAGTAGTTAAATTTAACTGAGAGTTCAAAAAGAGTTTAGAACTATCGGTTCGGCTTTTATTTTGCCACAAATTGATTTAGGTGTTACGATAGGCTCAAGATCGTATAAAAAACGCCACTGCGATTATTTAAATTGAAGAGTTTGAGCGTAAATTTTTTCAGAAAATAGCATAAAACAGTTCAAATAAAAAACTGATGAAAATATTAAAAGATTGGGTCATATAGCCCAAAAGAAAAACACCTCTAACTTACTTACCCTTTAACCACGATCTCACCCTTAAACATTAACTTAGCCTTAATGCGATAAACGCTTTGGCTGTTTAAAACAACAACCACGTTTTTTCCTTCCTTAAATATATCTACTTACATCTAGACATTAGAATTAATTTAGAAATACATAAATCTATATAATTCCGAGAATGCTGATAAAAACATCAACAAACTAAATAATCCGTAAATTATATTGATCAAAAATATTAATACAAATACATACATACGCTTAATAGCGCAGCCTTAAAAAATTCATTTGAAAAGACTGATTTTTATGTGCATTCATATATAGATATCTACACAGATATTACGGTTGTCTATTTACTAATCTGACAGAAAAATCTTCAGTAATGATAATCAAATCGAGACAAAAAGATCGGGTTTTCAATGCTTTCAAAGCTTTAATTGAAACGCTCTTGTTGTTTGTGTATGATTCTTAAACTTTTTTCATATTTTTTGAGAAGTTATAAACGTTAATTAGCTCTTTTATTATAAAAATATATTCAAAAAGGAGTTGAAAACAGTAATATTAAAACTGAATCAAATATAATTATTAAAGACATAACCTGAAAAAATACAGCATTATTCATTGAGATACCGTTCGTCAAATACAATAAAGCCCAACATTATTTTGTGATACATTTAATTAAAGAATACATTTATTTATATATTTACATTGTGCGAAGGACACGTATTTAAGAGCTCATACGGTCGTTTATAATTACAATTCTCCAAAATCTAAGACTTTTTTATTTTATTCATTTTATTATTCTAAAATTGTAATAGATCATTAAAAGCTGTTGCTACCAAATTTAAATGCGTGACTGTCCGCTGTTAACTTTCCGCCGATTTGATCAGTTTTGGGTCCGATTTCTTTTCTTTTTTTTTTTGAGCGGGCCTCGCCTTTTGAAGCGGGCTTATTAAAGGAAGAGATTACGCACTTCATCGTCGTTCTCATCAGTTGTGAGATTATTATCATCATCATCATCATCATCATCGTTATCATCATCGTCATTATCATCATCGTTCTCACTACTGCTATCAGTATTATCTTTACCATTGGTATCATTACCCTCCTCATTCTCCTCCTCCTCCTCCTCTTGGTCAACAACTTCCTTCGCACTTTTATTTTGGTGATCAATCGCAGTAGTGGGATGATTTACCAAATCGTCAAGTGGTTCCAGTATATCGATACCGGCTTCGTCGAGAAGTGCAGCAGCATCACCGCTTTCAATTGCTGCAACAGCTTCCTCATAATATCAGTTAAGATCGCCTCGGAATTCATCCTCTAGACTTGGATCAGGAATCATTATAGAGTTGGGATCGGACAGCATCTGTAAACCCGCTACATCCATTTGACCCAAATCAAGATCAAGTGTATCAAAGATCTCACGCGGGAAATCCGAATTCGATGAATAATCCGAAAAAATTATCGAGGGTATATTCGTGGTGGTTGTTGACCCTGCAACAGCTGCAGCATTAGACTGATGTTGTATGTGATGATTATTGCTTGCCATTGAAGAATTTTCGCAGACGTTAATTGCTGACGCGTCCGGCGTTGGTGAGAGATTATCGCCAACGCTCAAAGGCGACAGACCCGGTGATGAGACAGATACGGGTGATGCACTATGAGGAGAATACTGCGTAGGATGTGCTTGCGATAACGTTAATGAATGCGATTGTTGTTGGTTGTGCGTTGATATCGATATGGGTATTGTTAGGGGGGACGAGGGAGCAGATAGTACAGCGTGCGGTGATGACGGAGAAGATATATCGTGATGCTGTTGTTGTTGTACGACGAAATTATTAGCACTGTTGTTGTTGGGATTACAACTTATTGTTAATGAGGATGCGCCCGTACAGTTCCCACTGCTGCCCAATAATTGTTTTTGTTGTTGGTGCTGTTGTTGCTGATTAGCAGTCTGTGTACGAGCCTTCAGATGTTGTCGTTGCTGCTGCTGATTATTGCTGGACGTCCTGCTTGTTGTGACTAACGTATTACTTGTGCTCTCACTACTGTTGCTGTTGATTGTCGTCGCGGTGCCTCGACTTGTTAAAATATTAATGTTTGACTCCAGCAATTTATTCTGAATGAATGACTGGGAGTAGTTCTGTTGTTGGTCATTATTTCCGCCAAAGTTTTCAAAATCCAATGAAGAAAAAAGATTGTGCTGCTGCTGCTGAAAATGTTGCCTCTGTTCGGGAGAAGAGCTCCCATCGCCTAAAGAAAACTGCTCGAAATTATTGTGAAATGCGTGATTCAGACTGTTATAGCTGGAGTCCGTGTATCCTTCACATGCATTTACTAAGGATTTCATATCGTAACCCTGCTGTTGTTGTTGCTGCAGTTGATGTTGTTGTTGTTGTTGAAGTTGTATTGACACTTGTTTTTGTGGATACCGGACGGGGCTAGTTGGAGCGCTAGAATGCATGTCATTACCAGACGCGGAGTTCAGCAAGCCCGGCGATGATCCTGGACTTGGTGGATTTAATGGCTGGCGGTAATCGGTCAAGTTTCCGGTGGAGTTGGCTGCACCTAAGGTAGGCAGATGAACGTAATCTCCACTGCTGATTTGTACTGTTGGTTGTGTCGTGCGGCCTCTTTGAACATTTAGGCTCGTAAACGACAAATGCGGTGACGTTTGTGGACCAGATATTGGCGTCATTGTAGACGGGGAAGAATTTTGCTGCTGGTGAAAGGAAGAAGCCGAGGCGCCTACGGTATTGCGAACACTATACGAGCTAGATGGCTGCTCATGCTCACCGTGATTGCTATTGCTCTGGCCATGCGGCGAGGATACCGGTGATAGAATTTGTGTTATCTGCGGTTGTTGACTTTGTGAGGGAGTTGTATAGCGCGTTGATGTAAGATCAGGCAGGGAACCAGTGTTGGCAATAGCCATTGCCTGATCCTGAAGACTCTTAAAAAGGCTGCTTGCTGGGATACTGCAGTTATAGAATTTAGTTCCAAAATTTTGTTGACCTGCCGGGGAGAGGTGATGCTGATGCTGTTGTTGTTCCTGCTGATGTTGGTGATGTTGTTGTAATTGATGCTGCTGCTGCTGTTGAATTTGCTGTTGGTGATGTTGCTGCTGTTGCAGATGTTGCTGCTGTTGCACGTGAAATGGTTGCTGATGTTGTTGCTGTTGTAATCCCAATATATTGCCTTTCTTTCGTGGTGCATGCGGACTGTAGCTCCGACCAATATTTGGTGAATGTGACCGCTGTCCATGTTCATAGTTTGACTGCAAAGCGATCAAATCTGCAGATGCACCGGATATACCTATTGGTCCATAACTACCTCCTGTCGCTACAGCAATGTTAAGACTTTGATGAAGAGCCGAATCAGAATTCGAACGTCTCCAGGCATTATCCATTGGTGGAGGACTTAAGTAAGCGATATTTTGTGCATTGTTGGTTGTACACGAAGCACTGGTACCCCCAACAGCTGTTGCGTTGCTACCATAGGGCGAACGATCTTGTTTTCGTTCTGATGGGCGTCGCATAGGACCGCCACCAATACTACGTCCTCGTGATTCGCGATAGCCGCTTGGTGAACTACATCCAACGCCAGCCATAATCTGAGCAGAACCATCGGGTGACGTACCACCACTGCCTGCACTACCACGAACTGCAGAACCTCCAGATTCAGCTGCTAAACAACATTCCAAAATCTTTTGATGTGCATGAGTCTCATCCATTTTTGTCGCATAAACCTCTTTCATAATTCTCTCAAACTCGGCAGTGCCTTCAGCTTGTTTCTGTTTTTGCAAAGCAATTTTCTCACTAAATTTACGTGGATTTGCCATTTTTTCGTCAATATTTTTACAGCGATAGAGAAGAGATTATTACACAATTCGACAAATACGTTCTCGCAGCTGGATTTGAAATGAATGTCAAGACGTTAGAGTGCATCAAGAAAGTATAATGGCCAGCAAATTACCGAAAAAACAACAATAAAGAAGGAAGATGAATATAATCCACCGATTATTTATTATTATTTTTTATTTTATTGAGAAGTAATTGGGAACTAGAACAGACTTTTTTCGACAATTGGAATTTCTAAAATAACGTCGTTAAAGATTACGAGATGATTCATTGGGAGGATTAGTTGTAGAGATATCATTGCGGAATATTATGGAAAATTTAATCGCTGAAAGCTCTGAATTAATGTGAAGATATTGGTCGGATGTCTTCTGTCAAATTGTTGGTCATGCTTTCCTGCATTACTTTCAAATTTATGCTCCACCATATTTTCAAAACTTTCTATTAAAAATACTACTTTCCAAATCAAACCAAAAGACTCAAAAGAGGCCTATTGTTTAAATTTTTAGAAGACAGTAAACATATTTTAAAACGCTTTAAAGATAACAACGCTTTAATAAGTCAAAATTCGTATGGAGAAATTTTACCAAGGTCGTAAATTCACGCAATTGTTTGTGCGCGATTCGCTTCATAAATTTATCAGAGGAATAAACAGATGTTTTTATGTAATCCGTATGAGCCGAATTTCACACTTGTCAGCTTAATGTTTTACAATAATATATCTACAAAAAAATGTGTTCCTTAAATAAATTCATTTAAAATTTCATACGGAAGCGTTCGAAAACGGAAGTCTTGTATTTAGGAGTCATAAACGGGATTTACCTGTATGCACCACCCTACTACACCCACCCTAGCATTTTTTCATTTTATTAACCCGATCCGCTCACTTCACTGAAACGTAATTATGTCGAAGATGGTTTTCTCTGAGGTGCAAAATTCTTTATTAAGCACGATCAGTATTGAAAGCGTGTAAGGTCGAACACACTTGTTAACAGGCTTACATACCCAATAAGGTTATGTTTTTGTGGGCATTTTTGCTTACACGAATTGTAATGGAAGTTTATGAGGAGACAATGATTGGGTTTTTGTATTGAAGTTAATATTGTTACACACAAATACTTACATTCGAGGCACCGAAGTATTTTAATTAAACGTGATTTAAAAACTACTCGATAATTTTAAAGTATGTTCTAAATGAATCAGCAGAGCGCGCAAAACCCTCTTCAAAAACAATAACAAAAACAACAGTTAGTGGTATGTTATGATGATGTTGTCGGTGAGGAAGGTGGCGGTGGTGGTGGCGATGATGGCGGTGATTATGTAAAGTTGTGTGTGCGATCCCACCGTCAACTCCAGCTCTTTCAAAATAATTGGATTGTTGTTGTTGTTGAGTTTAGCGTGCCTTTCCGTGTACTTCTCAAAACTTTATTTTTCTTAAAACAAGTTGGCTCAAATGTTTTTCGTAAATTCTTTAAAAATTCCATTCGAACATGGTTGCTTTTGTCTTTAAGTTTTCATTAAAACATTTCTATATTTTACTTCAACACATATTTTTGCTTACTTTTTTATTTTTGTTATTTCGATCGGTTGATTTTTTTTTTGCTAGAACGACAAATGCAAGAAAGCAAAGTATTTTTTCTGAGTGTCCCACTTTTTTATTAATTTTTGCCCTTTTATACCGCCTCCCAGCATTGGTTTTATTTAGTTCATACTTTTATTTTCATTGGAAGTTCCTTGCACTTTAAAATTTGCGCATCATACTCGATATTGTCGATTGCACGACACTTTCGCGACCTGTTTTAATGTTGCAATTTGGCAACTATATCATATCATTCTTCATTTCTTCAACCGATGAATCTGTTATTCGAATAATTTTTTTGTTTGAAACTGATAGACTCGCTTTTTGGCGCTTGCACTATTTGTTTTATGTATGTATATATTTTTTTTCTTTGATTATATCAGTGTAACAAACATTCAACATTTATGCATTTCAGTTCACAATTTTTCTTTAGTTCTTTCAATTGTTTGTTTGAGTGGATTTACTGGTATCACTATTTCCATTTTTCAATAAGATCTCCTCCGCACGATTTAGATCCTCTAATTTCAGGTCAATACACAAGTACACTGCAATTTATAATTTTTATTCTAAAATTTGCAATTTAACGTTCTTTTGGGCTTTTTCTTTTTATTAAATAAAGTAGTTGTCTTACTGTTGTCCCATCAATAGCAGTCGGTCGTACAGTTTATGTTCCGATTATTGTGCAGTTAATTAATTTAATCAGATATTTATAGTTGTAAAATTTAGCCCTAGTTTCAATAAGAATTCAGGAATCCATTGCAAATGCTAAATGTCACTTTTGAGAATGAAGATGTGTCAAAAATTTTATTTGTTGCATACCCGTTCCATGACTTTGGTCAAAAAGGGAAAACAAACGAAAAAAGTAAATGAGAGATATCATTGTTGATACAGCTCTCCTGTAAAGAAAGAGTGAGAGAACACTAGGCCGCTAAAAATGTATTAACGACTTGAAGTTAGCAATGTTCACCGAGATTATACTTCTGGTGAGTTTTTAGAATAATATTCAACAGGATTGGTGAATTTCTTACTCTTGTGCAATTAATAGCTTCAACACACAGAAATTACTGTATCTGCCGGCAGTAACAGCATTTCATTATTGAACACATAGACTTCTCCGACAGAAGACAGTAAATGTCAAAATGCTTTGCAAAATGTAAACAAGAAGTTTGTGTAAGAATATTCCGTTCATACAGTTTAAATAAGAAACAAAAACAAAAACAAAATAAGACGAACAAGGGTAGCAGACGGCAGTGAAATTAGAAATTTTCAATCTATTACCTGGCAGAAACTGCTTTTACTGCCCGACAGAAATTATTTTTTTCTCACTTCCCATAAGAGCCAATGTAAATTTTGACATTTCTGCTACTGCCTGCAGAAAAGGTAATTTCTATGGTTTCAAGCTATAATGCAGGAATACAGACTATAATCTATTCCAATTTTTGTAAATGAGATTAATAAAATATTTGCGTAAAATCAGTTATATATATATATATATATATATATATATATATATATATATATATATATATATATATATATATATATATATATATATATATATATATATATATATATATATATATATATATATATATATATATATATATATATATATATATATATATATATATATATATATATATATATATATATATATATATATATATATATATATATATATATATATATATATATATATATATATATATATATATATATATATATATATATATATATATATATATATATATATATATATATATATATATATATATATATATATATATATATATATATATATATATATATATATATATATATATATATATATATATATATATATATATATATATATATATATATATATATATATATATATATATATATATATATATATATATATATATATATATATATATATATATATATATATATATATATATATATATATATATATATATATATATATATATATATATATATATATATATATATATATATATATATATATATATATATATATATATATATATATATATATATATATATATATATATATATATATATATATATATATATATATATATATATATATATATATATATATATATATATATATATATATATATATATATATATATATATATATATATATATATATATATATATATATATATATATATATATATATATATATATATATATATATATATATATATATATATATATATATATATATATATATATATATATATATATATATATATATATATATATATATATATATATATATATATATATATATATATATATATATATATATATATATATATATATATATATATATATATATATATATATATATATATATATATATATATATATATATATATATATATATATATATATATATATATATATATATATATATATATATATATATATATATATATATATATATATATATATATATATATATATATATATATATATATATATATATATATATATATATATATATATATATATATATATATATATATATATATATATATATATATATATATATATATATATATATATATATATATATATATATATATATATATATATATATATATATATATATATATATATATATATATATATATATATATATATATATATATATATATCCATAGACCCAGTCAAAGTCGACCAATCCTCTATGCACTCATGTTTAATAGAATGTAAATCCAACGAAATACATCTAAAAGCCCCCATAAAGTTTACTATTACTAATATTACTACTTGTTACTTCTAATACTAGTACTTTGTACTACTAATACTACTTTTATTATTAATACCATTTTAGCTTATTACTACTACTACTGCGCATATGATTGCATTATTCTAATCGCGGTGGAAATCAAACGTGACGAATGAGGATTTTAATAATTTGAGAGATTTCGGTTAAATGCAAATTTGCATTTAATTGAGATTATTAAACAATATACGTATATAGATGATACAGAGGGTGTAGATCAATAATTATTATTCCTATCATATCATTGTTTACTGTAATCATTTTTGAAAACTGATTTCTTTGTCAATTATTTAGGCAATTACTTTACATCCATTGCAAGTAATTTAATAAAGTCATTATAGTCTACTCCCTTATGCCCCTATAATTGATCCTTGATACATTAAATAGTCTTCCTGTAAATCGAACTCGTTATCATTTCTTATATTTTTATCAATAGACATTATAAAATTGCTCCTCATATAAAATTCTACACCCAAAGTTTACGGTATATTAAGATAATTTCTCTGTTTGTTGCGCACTAAGGGAGGTTTTTTGGGGATAGAGATGTATATCCTCTTGCTCAGAATGACTCTCTGAGGCGATTTAGCCTTGCACGTCAATCTGTCTGCCTGTCTGTCTGACTATATCTTTGTCTATCTGCCTACCTCTCTTTCTGGCTCTGTGTCTGTCTTTGTCTGTCTGTATCTCTTCTCATCTGTCTGTTTATCTGTCTTTCACTCTCTCCCTATTTGTCTGTCTGTCCGTCTGTCTGTCTATCCGTCTGTCTGTCCCTCTGTCTTCATATCTATCTAACCCTCTGTCTGTCTGTCAGTCTGATTGTCTGACTGCCTGTCTGGAGAAATCACGATTACAAGAGGACGGAAAGAGACATTCCCTTTAAAATTGATATTTTCTAATATTACATGCTGTTCTCTATTTCTTCTCGCAATTACCCACGAATACGAAATTATTTCGCGCATATGGTACTGGTGAGCCCACTATTATACTAAAGCACGTGTGGACTTTTTTGAGAAAAAATTGTTTCGAAAATGATTTATTGGATCTCAATTAATCAAGGAAACGAAATTGTAATATTAAAAAGGACGTGAACAGCCATTGTATCGTCAAACTTATATTACGGTTGTAGGGTATACGAGCTTCTGCCCAGCCGAAGTTAGGTATCTTACTTATTTTTAATTTTAGTTCGCATTTAAACTAAACTGAATGAAAATCGCTCTCCGTTATTGTTTTTGTTTAAAGCGTCTCAAGCGTTTGTGAGAATTTAAACGTCATATCTGTTTTAAACCTTATCATCTAATTATCTATATTTCATCAGCAGGTAAATGACTTCTGCGGAATTAAAAAGCGGGCATTATGAAATGAGCCTTTAAATATACCTCCCCCCTACCATTCGGGGTGGTGAACGCAAAGAAGGAGTAGAATGGAAATTGATATTAAAGATCATAAAATTCTTCCTATTACAGGCAACCTAAAAACCCAACGACCCCATCCCACCCACGTAATTCGTTATTCAAATGTTTCTCATTATAAATAGTTGTTGTTGTTCCACTTGAGTCGAGATGGCCCAAGGATACTTGACATACGGGAGTCTTCTTAGTCTCTCGAAAGTGAGGCGTACTGTCTTAAAAATTTCAAAACACAGTAAAAAGAATTTGCTTCGCTACGCTCTATTGCCAATGACCTCATTCACACCCTTCCGACGCTTTTGTAATGAGACGACAAGATAACAAATTCATTTTTTCCAAACACACAGAACAAATAAAGGCGCGCGACGCGCTCTTTTATGAAGAGCTCACATCGAGGATTACCACTTTCTTAGAAGATTTTACAAGATTTGTTCTATGAGGGGGAAAACAACAATAATAACAACAAAAATAACAACAATAGCGATTCCCTTTAGCGAGAAAAATGAATTTGTGTGAGAAAGCTTTATCATCGATTTACTCTTAAAATGAGTTTCGAAGCGGAAGGTAAACGCTTCCTTTTTATGAAAATTTTATGCTTTATGCATATCTTAAATATTATTAAGTATCAAAAAGTCGAATGATCATAAAAAAGGGGATGTGATACCCGTTTGTTCAATGTCATTGAAAATATTGCGACGTTTTTTACAAATATTATTTGTTCGGTTATTTTACGGATATTATTTTTTCAGAGCTCTAACAGACCCTTATTTATTTGTTTTTGTTTTTTTGCAACGAACTCAAAATTTTTAAACAGCAATTTAATTATAAATTTAATTAGAACTTAATTATTGTTGTGAATAGCACGCTTATTGCATTTTGCGCTCCTTTGCCATTTCCTCGTGGAACGTCGAAGAGGCAAAGGGGGTGGAGGGGAGGATGTAGGAGTAAATTATGAAATCTTATGACACGTTCGCTCCATTTGAGATGAAATTTTCTGTAGTCGAATATTTTATACGAAATTTGATTTTCTCATGCCTTTTCTTCATGTTTTTCAATTTTCTTTACTGTCTATATTTTGACACGAGAAGGCAATCATAGATAAAAGCACGTTCCACGCTTGCAAGGAGTGATATATTTTTTATTAGAATCTGATAATGTAAGGTGTTTATTTATAATGAGGTTTATATTTTTTTAGATTCGATCATTTCCATGTATTATTTATATTATATTATTTTTAATAAAAGATTGTTATTAATATTTAAATTCGATATTTTAGATTGACTTTTTCGACGGATGTCGTTGGAATGAACCTAAGGGTGGAGTCGTGGTGACTCTTTAAATGAAGTGATACTACACTATTGATGGTAAAATGTTTTTTCTATTAAAGCAAGGAAACGTAGAACGCTTCTGGTAAAATTTAAAAAGAAACCAACAAATGGTCCATTGTTTAAAATAGCATGCAAAAAGGTTTCGCCTATCTAAACTCACCTCTATGTACGTGCGCGCATTTCTTGCTTATTTTCTGTGAACTAAAAATTCTTTTCACCTTTCACTAAATCCAGCAGTAACGGAAATTAAATAGAATTCCGGAATTGTTGGAGTTTCTTTCAAGATGTTATTGGCTTCCAGGATTAAGCAATTTCCTTGTAACATTCATTCCATGATCCTTTAAAATACTTCCACACGTTTCAAACATCATTTTGGGGAAAGAGGAAACAGAAAATAGCGAAGGCGATGTTAACAAAAAACGGTATGATTTTTAATTATGACTTTAACGTATATTTGCTCCGTTTTTCTAAGGAATCCTTTAACTTGTACTCACGTGATTGACATGGCGTGTGTGGGATGTATTGCGCCTGTTTTCTATTTATTATAAAATATATTGCTACTCATTTCTGTTGCCGAGATCCTTGCGGTTCTTCTCGCCATTGCTACGCTGCGCCACAACCACGTCATTGTCACGAAGTAAATGAGGAAAACAATTTGTTTGGTGTGTTTTTTTGGGTATTTTATGTTTTTTTTGTCTTTCAGTAGTTTTTCCTTTGTTTGTTTTCTTGCTTTGGTTTAATGGTCTTGTTGTTTTTGTTACATTTTCGATAGTCTTTTCGAAAGTACAAAATAATGGAGCGTCAAAATTCATCGCATGTTCGCGATCACGAAAAATTTGACAAATGCTTTCTAGAGGAAATGACTGTGAATGGAGTGGGGGGGTGTACGCGAGTGATTGTGCAATTGATTTGAGGTGAACTTGCCCCTTGTTAAATATTTATCTTTTGCCTTATTTACTGCCTGTTTGCCATGCTGCCTCTTTCCAATCTATGTATTTGATTTGCATGTCGAGCTTTTGCTGATTTTGTTATTAATTGGTAGCGTTTTCCAATTTAACGATGTTTATTTTAATTGGTTTGGTTATCTTTGTTGTTGTTGTTGTTGTTGTTGTTGCGTTTGTGTTTCAGTTGTTTGTTGTTATTGTTTTTGTATGGTTTTTGTCTATCAGCTTTTACCCAGAGTACGCTTTTAATGCCAAATTAAAAGTTAAGTGCAATCATGCAGTAAACAAATCTTCATCCTACCATCACCTCCTTCATCTCCCTCTCCCTCCATCCACCCCCGCCGACAAAGATAAGGATATAATTATTGCTATTTGCTGAAAACATTCGTCTAAAAATATTCGGCAGAATTCATTACGAGAATGAACATTGTTTGCTAAAGTGAACAACAAAGGAACGATCTAATAAAACCCACTCAAGGCGACTCACTATTCGAGGAGGCTAACTTAAGCCTTTCTGCAAAACTTTCCATAAGTGTGGCCACATGGTTTCATTTACGAGAGAGAAATATTTCGGTTTAGAAGAGATAAGAAAGGGGTTGTGGGAGGCTATTGTAGAGAAAGGAAGCAGATGTACAATTGATGGTATGTAATAAGTGTGAGTGTGTATGTGTGTGTGAGTAAATGGATGTAAGCGGCCAAGGAGATGAAAATGTTAAATTGCTAGAAAAGCGTTAATGAATTGTAATTTTGCATGAAATCACGCCCGTTTGAGGAAATTAAGCTTTTTCTTTCGAAAGCGAAGAAGTCTTAGGAGCGAAGGGCTCTAAGGAACGAAGGGAGAAAATGGATACATTTGCGTACTGCATTTAGTAATACCCGAAGTGATGCCGTGAGGATGATAATAATAAAGGAAAGAACAATAATATATATTAAAAGATTTTTTGTATAAAATCGGGTTTATGGAACGGATTCATTATTTATCTTAAATGGAAGAGAATCAATTCATGAATGAAATGGAAGGACGGGCATGACTAAAACGACTTTGCAGTGGATTCTAAGCAAGAATATATATACTTATCACACCTACTTTCTGCATTGCAAGTACAAAATTAAAATAGCTTTCGGGTGTAGGGTATCAAAATATAAAGCGTTTATAAATAATAATGAATTAATTAAAGAAGAATAAAAAATGAAGGTGAACGTTAATTAAAAAATAACATAATTAGCACATTTTCGACATTTGGATTGTTCTTAGATATTTTCCACAATCAGTCAGTCCCAGAAATATCCAACCACAGACGTGAATCAGCGGCCAAACGACATTTCCTGCAAACGGCATTACAATAAAATATGCGTCCATTATTTTCGGCAAAAATTAGCAACAAAAATTCCGTTAATATTTGGCTGTCATTTAATTGAGAGAAAATAAGAAATGAAAGAGCTCAAAATACTTTTGAAAAACAACGTTGCATCAAAACACGTGACCTGATTACGAAAACGAAGATCGTTTCATATTTGTCTGCTCGCTTGGCTCGTGCTGGGAAGAATACACTGTAAGTGTTTTGGGGGCGGGCGAGTGAAAAAAGTAAAATTAGTTCAAATACGAAAGCATTTCTTGGTTCTGTTGGCTGATTCAACAAAAGTAATAATAATAATCAAGAAGAGCAATCTATTTTGGAGGAGAATCAGAAAAAGCGTTTGATGGCGGTTGTGATGAATGTTGCATATGTAATTGTTATGTACGTGTACATATGTATGTATGTGTGTATGCATGTATGCTTGCACATGTGTGTGTGTGTGAACTTGTAGGGGTTTGTATTTATATGTATGAGAAACACGTCGTTGAAATCGTGGATATTATGGCTATTAAGCATGATTAGAGGAAGCTTTGATTAATTGGAGGTGGTTTGTTTGTTGAAGATTCAACAGAATAAATTGCAGATTTTTTTAAAATAAAGCTCCCTCCCTCTCTCTCTCATTCTTTCTTTCTATAATCACTCTTTTCAACTGGTTAGTTTTATGTTTCTCTTTTCCTATATCTCTCATTTTTTCTCTCTTTCTATGAATGCCCTCTGTGTTCTTTTGTTTTTTTTAGAGATTCTCTCGGTGGTTTCTGTGATTTTCAACAACAACATAATTGTTTGAAACCTCAACAAAAACAAAAAAATATATAAGCATTTGACTAAATAAAAATCCGTTGGGGAAAGCTAAATTTATGTCATTATTATCTTAAGAAAATCAAAGTGAAACAAAGAATAAAGACTAAAGTTATTCTTTAAAGGACCAAAAAAGACTACCCACCTGCCTAAAAATTCTACTAATTGTTCGAATAAAATTAACTGATAACTTAAATAATTTACAAGTCAAATACACAGACGGTCAGTCCGACTACCAGTCAGGCAGCCAGTCACTCCCGTTCATTCGTATTCAAATAGAAACATCAAAAATAACCGGAGATGAAGAAGAGAATTGAGTACGTTGGGTGGGTTTGGGGGTGGTGTGGTGAAAAAAATTCGAACTTCGAACTTCGACCATTTCGAAACAGAGGGAAGGATGATAGCTTTTCATTCACGAAAACACATCTATGGATTTTGCGCCAAACGACTAACGAGTCACAAGAAAGGCTGAAATGATTTGTTTCGGTTTGGATGAAACAACCAACGATTCAGTTTAATGCTGGCTGCCATCGCGCTAGAACGTATTAATTGTTCTAAAAATAAATGAAAGCTTTACGAAATTATGGATTTCAAGTGTGCGAAGAAAGGGCTTAGAATATTGACGATAAAAGGAAGGACAGAATAAAAAAAGAACACTCAAAGAATTCAAAAAATTGTTACGTGCATTTTAGTGTAATTTTTTTATTTTATTGATAAATCGTTTGGAAAAACTGACATCTGTTTTGAAATTGAATAGAAAGCAAAAGAACAGAAGTCAAGACAAAGCAAAAAAGAAACGACGAAGTAACCACGCAAACATTAAAAATTCTCGCAAGAATCCTTTTGGACTTCGTTCTTCAGTAAAATAAAAAACACTAAAAACTTTAAAAATTTTGGATAGAATAAAACATTTCCCGCCTGCTACTCATTAGTGAATTAGACCGCTTTTACCGTGAATTTGGCAATAGCGTACTGAAGAAGAATAGAATTTTTCAAAAATATTCAAAATAATTTTTTTAATTTTTTATTTTTACGTTACCAAAAATTTACAGGATTTGGAAATATTATTGTCGGAATATTACCAGTATTTGTCTTTTACATAAATCGACGTAAGTAACGTAATAAAAGTAAAACAACACGCTAAAATAATGACACTATAGTGATGGTCGGGTAATTTTATTTTTAGTTTTATCCATCCGCTTAGGAAATAACCAGAAGCGTACTTAAATATGTTGATCATTTTAAAATCATTCTTATCGGAACATCGGAGTTTTACCCTTACATATCGTTATCTTATGGAATTCCGATTTTTGCACACTCCCGTAATATTTCTATTTCTGAATATTTATTTTCGGATTTTCTTGAATTTTAAAATATTTATTTGGGGTAAAAGTGAAAACACAAATCGAAACCGTGGTCGCAAACATTTTGAAAATGAACCTAGTCTCTTGAATCGAAACCAAGGGCAATCAAGGACAAGGCAAAAATTCAAACCGATAAATTAATAGAAGCACGATTAATAATAAAAATTAAAAAACAGTGACACGAACATCATCCAGAACCGCAGTTGAAGCCTTGGCAGTTGAAACCTTTCCAACTAGGACATAACGCGATTTCAACAGAATCTAGAAATTGCTGAAATTCGAGTAATTACGAAGATTTAGTCTTGAGCTAATTGGAAAAATTGGATTTTGTAAAAGCGTATGCTAAAATTATTAAGAGAAATTTGTTAAAAATCATTCAATTAGTGAGAATCAATTGGTTTGGGCTGATACTTCGATTGAATCTCTTACGACTCTCCCGCCTTTTATATCTCAAACGGTATTATCCACCTGCAGAGGAATATTTAATATAAGTAAATATTTTTACTAATATTAAATATATTAGTAAATTTATTCATTAGAGTGCGCACAGTTTATTTAACAAGTAAATTTTTAAGACCGGAAATTAAAGAGGATGAAGTTTCTGAGTAAATTTTAGTTATTTCCGAAAAGTTTTTGTCAGTAAATGAGGCAGTAATATTAACCTTGACTGACATTCTATACTTGCTTGCTCTTAATGAGCTTTCATTAAAAAGCGTGCGTTTATATGTTAAGACCAAATTGTTATATCGCTATTGGAAGACCATACATTTCATTCAAGCCTAATTATTTCAATAGAAGAAAGAGAAACAAATGAGAGGTCTATTCGAAGGTTATGCTGAGTAGGAATACATATACTTTTCCATACCTGGTACACCTCCTTTAATGCGAAACAAACGGAAGAAGTAAGAGAATATTCTCTTTCCTTTTGGGTGTTGGGCACAAAAAGAAAGTGAAACCCGTGAAGAATTTCCCTAACTTCCGATCAACTAAATTTATAAGAAAGTTTCTACTTCTGCAAAATGAATGAGGACAAACTGTATTTATTGGCTCTAATAAATTGTCATCTTTTGCCGTTCCTCGCACCGATCTCAATAGTCGACTTATGGAATTCATTCGATTGGAATGCATTAGCTTAATGCTTAGCTTACGATTTAATCATCCAGAAAGTTATATAACAATAAAATGTTAAGGAAGGAAATGCGAAAGTAGAGCCGAAGGCGTTCTTCTGATCGAAACAACCAACACGCAATCGGGCAACCACAGACTGCTTAAAGTTTCCGCGCCAATGAAGGTTTCCCGAAGAATCTTAATGAATGCAGAGAAAGAGGATTTCAGTCAGTTTCTGTTTTTTCTTATTTCAAGATGGAAACGACAATGTCGGGAATTCATTGTTAATGGCGCGCTTTATTCGCACCAAAGCAATAAAGCATTATAAGTGTAACAGCTATGAACGTTGGTGTTGGTGGTGTTGTTGTTGTTGGTGTTATTGTCGTGTAATTTGTGGTGGCCCCACACGGAATGCCACAAATCCTGACGGGGGTCATAGTAGGGATTGTTGGCAATGCCGTGGAACAAAAGGAATAGCAAAACAAAAGGAAAGAATGGCGTAGCCTGCGGAATTAAATGGAATAACGAAGTGGCGGCTAAGTTGGTTTTTTTGTCGAATTTCAAATAAACTTTTGTTGTTGGGATTTTTATTCAATTCTCTCGTAACTTCCGCTTGACGTTACAAGTATTTATGGTTGCTCGTGAAGTATCCTCCACGTGAGTCCACTCTCCCCGGCAGGTGTCAATTTGCTACAAAAGCTTCAAAAAATCACACGTTTCGTTGTCGGAACAGCTATTGAGGCAATGTCGAGAGGATACTTACATGCTGTCGTGGTGGTGGGGGGGAGGCGGAACGAGGGGAGGGGTTGTTTTACATATCATGTCAAAACATATAATTTGGAAAGAATTACTTTTGTGAGTAACCCAAAAGAGAATTTTCATTTTCTAGATCATTGACCATAAATAAAAAATTGTTGTTGGTGTTGTTGTTACTGTTATTGCTATAACAGAAGCTGTTATTTTCTACACTCTTATCATCATTTTTGCAATTTCAACGAGCACTCTTTACGTTTCCTCGAGTACTCTGCATCATCTGCAATGTTTACGCTACGGATTAGAACCAAAAATTCAGCAAATTATTATTCAACAGATTTCAAATTTTCCAACAAATTCATTGCAGACAAACTCAAAAATGTGGCAAACACGATACACTTATCCACAGCAATAACCACAGTTACAAAGCCTACGTAGTGGTAGGCACTCACAGTCAAGCGCCTACTCCGTATTCTGTTGACGTCGTGACACACCGTATGAACGGTAAGGGGAGGCTTGGTAAGGCATGGCATGGCGCACAACTGCGTGCCGTAACAAATCCGCCTTCAGATACGCATCTGCGAAGATAGTAATTGCCAGTGAATTAAATCTACCCTACACTACGTTGAACTAGTCAGTAAATTATTAGTTCTAATTAGTGGAAGAGTGTTTTCAAATGTAATACACCCTAAGACAGTCAAACATTACCAGCTGGTCCTAAAAGAGCGAAGAAAGTATTGTCGAAAAACCTTAAAACCTATTCCTTTAAAACTAACGATCATTCCAAAATTAGCAAACGTTTTTGGGTATATTTTCATATTATTTTCCTAATGGCTATGATCCTAACAGTGTCATACGCTGATACCTTATTCCGCTCACCCCCATGGGTTCATAGGAATCTCTTTCACCCCCTAAACAATAGTGTGCTTTCATTGGTATTGCAAACATGATCATATGCAAAGTTATTTTGCCGATAAATAGATGGAATAGTTGAAAATAATATCAGGTTACTTTTGTGGAATTGAAAGGCAGAGGAAGAAAATACCTTTCATTTATGTTGTGGTTACAGCACTTCCACACGTATAAGAGATTCGTTGATTTCAGTTCTTACTGTGTTTAATCTGTTAATTAACTAAAAAATGCAACAATTATGCATGAATAAACTTTGCAGCCAACTCCAAAAGCTGGTCAGCCTACAGAGGTTTTTACAGAGATTGATCCACTCGAAACCACCGAGTTCATTTCAGTTAATGTAATTAACTCAACGTTCTGTTGGCGAGAGGATGTTAGTTCAGTGAAACGTACAGATAAACCGAAATGAACTAAAATAAAAAACAAACACAAAATTGTAAGGTATCAAAACGTATTACTGTTAGACCATTTATGATTTTAATCAGTCATAAAATTTTATGAAATATTCTAAAATCGAATAAAGTCAGTTTTATTTTTTCAATTTGAATGAAATGGAAAAAATCTAATTTTCATTTAAACTTTATTTAAAAGCTCGATGCGATTTACAAGTTTATTACGCAAAAAATATTTATGACTGTTATTTATATTTCTTTCTAATACCTCTAGAACTCCTTTTGTCCTTTCCTAACCCCAACTGCTTCTTCTAAGCATGTCAATAATCATCTATATCTTCAATTCGCATCACAAAAGGGGTTGATTCTTTTGAATAAATTATGCGGGCAAAGCACGCAATATTTCGGTAAAATATTCCAAAAGAGGAAAAATATATGTTGTTTTTTGTTGTTGTTGTTATTATTGTTGAAGGTGAACAACCAAAAGAAGTTGATTTGAGTTCCTCAACAAAAGCGCCTCAATAAATTTCCTTAAAAAATTTTACCTTTTTTTGAAAAAATGCTAATTGAATTTAAAAATTCTTTTAAAAAAGAGTAAAAGTTTTAGAAGGCTTTTCAACTTTGGTAATTTATGAATTCAAGGTTTCTTCGTGGTAAAGTAGTTTGTTTCCTGTTGCCTTCCTTGGAAGGCTATTAAATTTCAGTTAACGAGTTATACGCTCGGATATCTCGATTTCATTATCCATTATTGCGAATTAAAAAGCGGTTATTACATGTTTCCCTTTTAAGCACTTTACCCATCAAGTCACTCCTTACTCCTTACTCACTCCTTTGGCAGTAAACCAAAGTTGGTCAAGGTGACTCTTTAATGTTTGCGTGTCTGCGTAATTAATTGAAAGGAATAACCTTCCTTTGTTGTTTTAAGAATGCGAAGGATATAAACATTATCCTCTCTTTACGACTTTTAATTTTATTGATTTTATTCCGTGAAAGCAAAAACGTTTCGTGAAATCTGCAATGTGTAAAAATATCTGAAGTGTAAAGCTTAAACATTTAATATTTTCCTATTAATGAGCTGAAAATTTGTTATTAATGAACCTCACTCAGGACTCACTCACTCAGGACGAGATCCTCTACGTTCACTCATAAAATTATTTCATCGCTTCGATTTTGAGACTTGTCGAGATTTTCAATCATGCACTAAAAGTTTTCCAATCAATTGATTCTTTGAAATTCTACCTCAAGTAGAAGGAAGGTTGCCTAAGGTGGTTGGGGTTTTGGCCCTCTATTATATATAAAAAAAGAAGAAAAATACGAAGAGGTAGCAAGGAAGGCGCTCTTCGGTCTTAATACACCACGTTTCAGTCAGTTAGACAGGGGAAGCTTGTTGGACTGATTGTACTAAAGTATGAATATGAGTCAAGGACATTCGTTCATTTATTTATTCGTTCATTCATTCATTCATTCATTAAGTCATTTATTGATTCGAAAGAGCTCTTCCTCACGGCACGGCAGTCTGTCGAAGAGTTTCCAATCAATTGGGGAAGAATATGTTCAGTCTGGTTCAACTGGCAGGCAAGGGCAGATGAAAACTGGTTGGATAATTGACTGTTCTCCAGTTTTTTTGTTCTTGAAGGCAAAGTTTTTAATTGATATAAAGGCCAATTTGAATACTTGTATTTCATAAAATCGTATATATTTTTTTGAGAATGAGGAAAAGTTCGAACAAACCTTAGACGATATTGCTCCAAAAGCATTAAATTTTCAAAGGATTTTATGTTTTATAAGAGCATATTAAAAAGAAACCTGCTAATTGTTCAATCGTAATAATAATTTTAGGTCAGTTTTTTAAAGTTATTCCGCAAGAATAAATAAAAATGTTAAACATTTATTTAAAAGAATTATAAAATAAATAAATTTATTTAATAATAAATATTTCCAATATTTTCCAATGTTATTTTAGCTCATAATTACCTTCATAATAATGATCACGCCGTTATTCATCGTCACTTTCCTCAAACATGTTTCAATTTTAATTGGATTTAAGTGTAGTTGTTTTTTCTCGTTCGATTACAAGTTTTACTCGCTGTATTACAAAAAAAATCTACGAATGTCAGAAATTAATAATAATAATAATTAGTTTGTCATTAATTGATCATCAATCATAAATTTATCATGAATTCCAATCTAAATTTTCTCGAGAAATAGACGCTCCTTCTGCAGCCTTGCCTCCACCCTCCACCCGTTCCACAATTTAATAGCGCCGCAAAAAAGAGGAAGATTGTGGCGGAAGTAAAACTTGCGCAATTTTATGACCCGGTCGTTCGCGCCGGCCGTTGCTGACCATCGGAGTCAAACCAACAAACAACAAACAAATTGCAAGCGGCGACGAATTGCTTAGAGCGGTCGACGCAAATCGACGCGTTATCGCGTTCTGTTTGCATTTCACGTTTTCTTCGGTAAATAGAATTTTATTCCATTTCCGAGTTTTTACTGATTTGCTTGATCTTCTTGATTTTTTTTCTGTTACATTCATTTGAGATGAAAATATTTGTATCTGGAAAATGTAACGGAAGGCATCTGTGAAAGCAAGTGTGTATGTGTCAGTGTTTGCTTATGCTTGTTTCTATGCCTATATTTGTCTGTGTATATGTATGTGTATGAATGTGTGTGGGCGTGTGTGTGCTTTTCCGTGTACGCGTGTTTGTTTCTTTGTAAATTTTTACATATCTCGGAATCTTTATTTATCCTTTGATTCGCAGATAACTTTTAATTGAGTTTGATTAGGTTTTGAATAACCGAAACGTGCTAAATTACTGAAATGGATATCTGTTTAAATAAATGATATATCTGTTTTTTCCTTTTCTCCTACATTTGTTTGCCTTCACCCACCAACCACCCTTCTCCCCTTTCTTCCTTTCTAATTTAAAATAAACTAATTTCAATAATTATTTCCATGAATCTTAAATCTAAATAATTCCACAATATCTATAAAGTATTCAGAAAGCAAAATCTTTTGTTGGAGTTTTTCAAATCATCGATTGATTTACAATATATTCTTAATCTACACCCTCCCACCCTCCGTCTCCGCCAGCAGTGTGTTTATTTTTCTTTGACCGAAAATGTAGTCGTAGCAAAATAGAAAAAAAGTTATGTCTTTAGAAAAAAGTTTCTTTATTCTCTCTTATCGCTTTGACCCCTGCCCCACCCCTCTTTGCGGGAATTTCTGCCAACCGGTTTAGAGTAAAAATCCAGAAAAGCAGAAGAGACGAAATTGAAAAATACGAGATAATTTTATTTTCCTCTAATTAATCAATTCACATTCAATTCAATTCGTTTGATTTCAATTTTTCTATTCTTTGTTTTTTTCTACAAAAAGAAATAGAAAGTATTCTAATAATATTTGTGATATTGCAATCGTAATAAAATGCAATATAAAACGAATAAAAAAGTTGGAAAAATACTTTTTTCAAGGTATTTTGCTTTCAAACAATTTTTAGAAATGGAAACCTCTTCCGTTTTGAAACCTCCAAGCAAAGTAATTTCTATAAGCTTTCTTATTCAAATTTTGATTAATGGAGGCTTTTTTGTCCTTCCGTCGATTTAAAACTCGTACCATCTCAAAAATGGTAAATGAATTATAAAAATTAATTACATAATTAGTATGCCTTTTTCTATAATCTCTGCATTAGAGAAAATTAACACTTCGGATACCAGCGTCTCTTATATGTGACGATCTGATTTCCTAAAGACGAATGAAAATGATTTTTTTATTTTTTAAAGAAAAACAATAAGACAAAAGGCCCTGAAAATATTTTATTTTGGCCTCGAAAATTTTTCTAAAATAAAAAATAGCTCTTCATTTCCTAAAAACCATCCTTTGCTCCTTTTTTCCTAAAACCACCCAAGTTCGTTTCAGTTATCAGTTTAGCTCCAACACCCTGTATGTGTGTATACATATATATGCATGCAGGTAATTCGTGAATTCCGTTTATCATCTGTAGAAGATCGATTTATCGTTGCTTTATAGTCTTCATCCCAGCCGTTTTTCATCCAAGAACGAACAATTTTATTTTGCTTGCCTGGAGCGTTTCTTTCGATGCTTAAAATGAGTTTTTATTTAGCTGATAAAATGCGCATCCGCCCCTAATCAAACGAATACTTTACCACCTTCCGTCAATAAAACTCGAGAGAACATTTTGATTTCATTCAATTTTATTTTTATTAAATTCGAAACGGGTTTATTGGAATATGTCTAACCCGTGAAAGAAGGAGAGAGAAAGACAGAGTGGGAGAGAGAGAGATAGAGGTTATTTTCTTGGAACGGCTTGTGCACGATAATTCCGCGAGCCTTGTAGTCATTCGTTTAAAAAGAATCTAAAGTCAATCGCAAAGCGTCAATCGAATCATCTTCAAGTTTTCTTTGTGAGATTAAACGTTAAGTAAACTGAGGCGATGTGAGCCTCAGCCTTGTCAGTACTTCGTGATCGTTTCGACGGTTTGGTTCTCTATAATGAATTTAAAAATAAATAATTCTTGGTTTATGTTTGCCGCAGCGTTTTTTATTCTGCTGCATTGCATCGCACTTCGTTCCTCAACCGCTATTGCGTATGTTGTCCCGACTGCTAAAATCGTCGTATTCTATCCGAGAGGTTTTGAGGTGTCCATACCAGACGAGCCAGGAATAACTTTGTTTGCCTTCCATGGCAATCTAAATGTCGAAATGGAGGGTCTTGAGGCTGGCCGTTGGTCAAGAGATATCGTCAAGGCTGAAGAAGGCCGATGGACATTTCGTGATAAAACAACCGAATTGAAAATTGGCGATACTTTATATTATTGGACATACGTGATTTATAACGGTTTGGGTTATCGCGAGGATGACGGCATTTTTGTTATAAAAGAATACGCGAATAAAACTTCAGAATTGGATTCTGCTCCGTCCAAACTGCTCCCTCCTCCGCCGACAACAGCAGTCACAACAGACGATACTAATTGTCTGACCAGTAAAACGCTCATAAATGGCGGAGTGCCAACACGTTGTTCCGGACAAATAGTATTCGAAGATGGATTTGAAGGGAATGAATTGGACTCGAGGAAATGGAAAACGGAGCGACGTTTTTCGACTCAGCCCGATTACGAATTCGTTTTATATGCCGACGATGTTCGCGATGTTTTGGAGATCGGGCAAGGCATGGTGACCATCAAACCGAAGCCTATTACGCCTCAAATCAGACATGGTTTGAGAAATGGTTTCAACTTGGGTCTGGGATGCACCGGCAAGCCGGAGACTTCGGATTGTGTCCGTTTTGGAAATCAGTCCTATGATATGCCGCCGTTTATTTCGGCTCAATTTTCAACTAAAGGACATTTCGCCTTTAAATACGGCCGCATTGAAATCCGTGCGAAGTTGCCCGCTTCGGCGTGGGTATTCCCGGAAATTTGGTTGCAGCCCGTTGAGAATGCCTACGGTCTGAACAATTACCAATCGGGACAAATGCGAGTGGCTTTTAGTCGTGTCAGGGGCGACGTTCTGGAATTATTTGGCGGTGTTTTGCTCAACTCAAACGAACCGTTCCGTTCGGCAAAGTTATGTCCCAAAGAGGCTTCCCCCGGCGATTCCGATTGGGCAAATCGATTCCATATCTACAAATTAATTTGGACAGAAGATGTAATAGCTGTAGCTGTTGACGATGAAGAGTATTGCAGAATTAATCCAAAGGATATGAATGAATCACTTTCCGGCACAGAAATCAATGGCGCACATTTGCCCAACAAAGACGCTTTGGCAAACGGTTCCAAATTAGCTCCGTTTGATCGAGAATTTTATATTACTTTGGGCTACGGCATTGGTGGCCATACAGACTTCCCAGATAATATGTTTGCGGGTGGTCAGCAGAAGCCTTGGATTAATTTCGATCCGCGAGCGATGTCGAAATTCTGGAAGAGAATGAAGAACAATTTGGGATCATGGCTATCGAATGGCGATTTCAAAATCGATTACGTGAGAGTGTATACGGTCTAGAATTGCAAGGAGCGAGCTGGCGGAGGATTAAAAAAAATACATTGACGATTAACGATTGGAAAAAAGATAATTTTAGAAATAATTAGTTGATTTCGTTTGCGCGAAAATATTTTAGTTTGGCGGAATTTTTAAATTGAAATTAGATACAAAAATTATACCGAATAAAAATATTTTTATATATAAAATATATAAATATTATGCATAATATATTTCCTATAAATTAATAATTAAAGCAAGTAAAAATAAATAAATAAAATAATAGAATAATAAATATAATAATAAAAAATTATAGTAAATAATAAATAATTATAATAATAGAAAATATAATAAAAAATAATACAAAATGAAACAATATCATCTTAGTAAAAATAAAATAATATAATTTTTTTAATACGCAATAATAAAACGCATTAAAAGAGGTAAAAAAATACGCATATTCTAATGTAACAAAAGTAATAATTATAAAAAATTAGAACGGCAATAAGATAAAAGATTAAATAAGAAGAACCTCTAATAATAATAACGAAATAGTAATTATAGACAATATTATTAAAATTATAATTAAACAATATTAATAATAATTAAGTAATAATCAAAAGCTTTTAATGATAATTAAGTTGTAAAAGTAATAAACTAACAAGAGTAAAATAATATTGTTAATAAAATAATAATAATGATAACATAATAATGATAATTAAATTAAAATAATAAATATGGATTAATGAAAATAAAGCCATAACAATAATAAACTAATAAAAATAAAATAATATTAATAATACAATAATAATAATGATAATATAATCGTGATAATAAAACAATAAAAGTCATGATTATAAAATAATAATAATAAAAGAAAAACAAGTAATTAATAAAAATAATAATATAATCAAGAGCGTCTATTAATAATTAGGAAATAATAACAGTTGAATAATCTAGCTGAGAAGATTTCAATAACAATAAAATTATTATTAATAATAATAAAATAAAATTGAATTATTATTAGTATTAATAAAATAATGAATTCATTAATAAAGTAATAAATTGCAATGAAATGATAAAAACAATATTATTGTTTTTATTATTTCATTTCAATTCATTAATTAATAAAATTTATTGTAATAAAATAATAATAATAAAATCATTAGAAAAATAACACGAACTATAAAAGTAAATTTAAAGGAAAAATAAAAACAAATCAAATTAAAAGATAAAGTGTTTTCATCTAAATGATCTTTGAAACAAAAGGCAAGAAACTCTTAATTTGAAAATATCATATAAACATATTTTGTAGGTGTTGTTTTTTTTTAAATTAAGAAACATTTATAATTTCAAAACTTTTTCGACATTTAATATATTAAGCAAAATAAATGTTTTTGATATTGTAATTAATAAAAATAATATATTATAAAAATAATAAAATTTCAAATGATAAAAAGCATAATTAAAATTCCGATCTTTTAACTCCTCGGAATATTCCAAAATTTGTAAATAATAATGGAAAAGAGGACCCCATATAGAAATTATATAATGTATTCCGTCTGAACATATAAATCAGTTACGCAATTAAAAAATCTAATAAAATCTAATAAATTTATAGCCAGAAATCTTCATTAAAAATATGAATTTATTGCCGCAGAAGTAAATAAATTTTTATTATTATTGTCATTTTTCAAACTGTGCGCAGTGTGCGGTAAAAATTTGGTAAATGACGTCACACGAAAAGCCTTTTCTCTCGTTCATTTAAAATATCATAATTTCCCCCCTCCTCCTTGTTTCTGCTCGGTCTTTATGTTACCCTGCCATAAAAATTGTTATTTTATTGCTATTACATCGTTAAAAAGGATGCCTCGAGGATAAAACTCGATTCTTGTCCATGAATTCGATTTCTACCAAACCAAAAAAAAAAAATCCTCTTAATTACATCGCGTAAAATCCTGCAACAGAATCATTATTTTTCTTTAATATAAATGCGATGCTTTTTCATAATTATGTTACTCCTCCTCCCGCCCCTCCTACCACATTACATTCCTTTCAACAGAATCCTTTGCTGGTGACAAAGAAATTCCTTCCGGTGACAACGGAATCAATTATTTTTAATGAGTTCCTTTCGTTTGATTTAAAAAGTAAATCTTTTCAATTAATTGTTAAAGCATTTGAAATTATTGAAATCATATTGGTGTTCACGTCATTTTATTTTTGTGACCGATATTGAAAAGCGTTGCCGTGAGCTAAAGGATGTTGTAGGGAGGAAAATAAACTGCGACGCTTCGTATCGTATTGCATAAATGCGAGAAAGCCAAATCGAAAATGGAAGTAATTAGATTTTGCTTTTTATAATGAGATTTTTCTCATTATTCATTTACTCTTTTGCTTTCACACAAACAAAAACGGATTTATATTTCTCGTAATATTTTTGATATTTTAAAATGATTTTAATTTAAGCTATTAATTTATTTTTGCTAAATGAAAGAGATGTCCTCATTTTGTTTTTTATACAACTTTTCATACAACTCATCGTTTCTCTTTGAGATTTCACAATCGGGACATTTTCCTTCCAGCAAGACGTGTCATTTTAATTTATCAGAAAAGTACAATATTTTTGCAAAATATTATTGTTGCGTAAGTTGTAAAATTTATTACGGAATCACAATTTATTCCCATGAGTATGCTAGAGGTTGCGCATGAATAAATAGTTGACCACCGGCTATTTTCCTTTTACAAACGCACGATTAATCTCATTATCAGTATTTTTAACAGCGAGAAACTTCCGATATTTTGACTGACCCTACTGCGACTTTTCGTATAATTGTATAGAATTTCCATTTGTACGCCAAATGGTTTAATTCATAATTTTAAAAATCTAGGGGGCAACACGATACTTAGGTGTTAAATCAATTATGGATTATCATAATAATAACGAACCCCAAATACATCCCAAAAAATGCGTTCAATTTAAATAAAAAAAAATTATAGGCGAAAAATAAATATTCAGAATTAAATTAGAGACTAAAAACGTATTGTCATAATTTAATTGTCATCAAAGAAACCGTCCCTTAATTTGTTTTCTTTAAATTTAACTAATTATATCGTATTTCATGGTATCTCTTTAACCTTTTAGAAAATGCAAATGTTGTTGTTGCCTTTGTTGGGAATATTTTTAAAGAGTTTGGCAGAATCAAGTGCATCAAATAATCTGACAAGTCTCGTGAACGCAAAGGTAATAAAATGTAGATTTAATAAATCAATATTATTATATAAAATAATATTTAAAACAAAAATTTTTTTGTTGTGAAAATTTAGTAATGAAGATTGCGTTACTATTGATAGCAATATTTATGAAATATTTTTTACATATTTAATCTACTGTCTGCAGCCACGGCAACATCTTAAATATTCAGGTAAGCTTAAAAATTATTCGATGACTCCTTGTAATCTTGGGATGGTTTTCGATATCGATAGCTATTTAAGAGAGCTGGAGAAGAATGAAGATAACTATTAATGGTTTATGTTTTTAGGTATTAAAAAGAGTAATGGAAAGACTTAAAATAGAAAGAAATTAAGTTTTAAATATATACTAAAGCATGTAAACACTTTATAAAAAAATTAATTTTCAATATTAAAGCAAGTTTTCGTTTATTGTGTTTCTCCTTCATCATTTAATGAGTATGTGTTTATAAATTATGAAAGCCTTCCAAGTTCCGGTACTTCATTTCAATTCAAACAATCACGAATTTTCACTTTTTGACTTGAAAATAAACCTAAATTTTTGTTGTTTTAAGAAAATCCTGAATTTTTGAAAAGTTTTCATTTTCATCCTTGTCTTCTTCACAAACACCCAAATGCACACACTCGTAATTTTCTTTCTTTTTACCAACTAAATGTTCATTACCCTTTAACGCATCCAGATACTTTGCCAATAAACAAGATCTTCATTATCACTTGCCGTTATTTTTTTTTTACCTGTCAAAACTTGTTTGCTTTTTAGGCCAAATTTTTAACATGTCGTGTAAAAAGGTATTGCTATCTCTTAGACACTTGTATTCCGGCTTTGTCTTTTCTTTCCTTTGATTTTTTTTAACAAACTCTCTTTACTTCTTGACTCTTTCTTCCTCTTCCCTTCATTTCTCAAATGACTTCCGGTCTGACTGCAAAACTGTTGTCTACTACTACTACTACCTTTTTGCTCACTTCTCACCGCAAATCGGTTGACTGGATTGGATGTGATGCAGCCAACTGTATCGTTGGCAACACGACGTATGAGCACGGACAGACATTTAAATTGGATTGTAAAACGCAATGTGTGTGCGAGGTAAGTGCTAGACACGTATCAAAGGGATGGTGGGGAGTAAGAGAGATTTCGGGTAAGCAATTCTCTGAAGACAAATCAGAGTTTTAATATCTGTCGACTATTAAAAAATTATTAATAATAAAAAATCGCATAAAAAGAGTTAAAGGATAAGCAACGAGTCGTTGCTTAGTTTCTTTTCAGAAATTACTACAAAAACACATTAAAGGTTAACGGTGAAAAATTATTTTTAATGAACTCCAAATGAATAAAATTTTCCAATTAATTGTGGAAGAAATAGCTTGTGCTATCCACCCTCCGTTCCTCTTCATCCCTCGAAGTCAATTTTGTGCCCGATCTCATAAAGGAACGCTTAAAATATTCTGTTCAAGCACCAACATGATTGTTTCTGACTTTTTTGGTATCTCTTTGATTTTTTGCAAGACACCCCACAAAAATTTGTCAAACGGTTTGTGTCGGGGATGGCTGCCTGCGGGCCTTCTCATAAAGACAATGCGATTACTCTATAAAATACAAGAGAATTAACACTTGCCAGCCGGAAACTTCATCTACCTTCGCCCGAAAGCTGGTTGCCTGTTTCCTGCTTGTTTGGAATTTATTGCAGGAGACCACAAGAATTTTGTTAGTTTTCGAAATAAATCAGGATTTTCAAAAGTCAAAACTTTACTACCATTCTTTCATGTTCGTTAATTCACTTTCCAAACATTACTTGCTGTCAAGTCATTCTTTCTTTCTCCATCGTACCTCCCCCGCCCCCCTCTCTTTCATTCACACAACCTATCAGTATCTTCGGCCCTTTTTATTCGGCAATTATTTGTCATACACTTCTCTCTTAACGTGAGTTATCGCCGCAACTCGGCAACTCAGTTTGGCCTTCACTGTTTTCAAACAGAATTGACTTCCGCCCCCCAAACCTCAGCCATCCCCCTGACAATTGTTTGTTGGATTTCGAAAGGCAATCAAGCCGTATTCCATTCTTGTTATCACTCCATCGTTTCATTTCGAGTCGCATCCAACTCACCTTTTTTTCGTTTGGTGTATAAATTTTTTGTTTTGCTTGTTTCTTTCGCACAGAATGGTCGCCATGCTTGTTCTTCGTTGTGTCCGAAAGAACAGCTGCCCGCACCGGAGGATACACAGGCATGCAAGTCACCACGATTAGTCGATATACCGGGGCACTGTTGCCGGATGTGGTTGTGTGAGAATCCAAAGGCTGACGGTAGGTTGGTTAGCAACGCTTGTAGGTGGGTGGGTGTGGGTGTTGGTATCGGTGTCTGTCTATTGGTAATAAACTCGTCGGAAATTCAACGCATTATTTACGATTTAGTCACTGATTTCATTAATCAGAGATTATTTGCCAAAAAGATACCAGACTAATTTATTATTTTATCGCCGAAGCGAAAACAGGAGCGGATTATTTTACAAGAAGTTGTAAAATGAGTTGCTAAGAAATTCATATTAAAAAATTTCATCATGTTTAAATTTCTATTTGGTTTAAATTTTTATCTTCAATTTTTAATATATACATTTTTTCCAATTCTTTTCTATTTTTAAGTAATTGCCACCTGCAAGAATTCATCCACTAGCCCCTGGACACCCTGCAGTCGACGGTGTGGCATCGGAATTTCAACACGTTCGACCAACATTACACGCGGTTGTCGAAAACTCAGTCAAGTGCGTCTGTGCGAGAACAGTCCGTGCAGTCCGAATGAAGGGTGGCAACCTTTAGAGGGTTTTAATGAAATTATGAAAACGATGTCCTTGAAATTGTATGGGAGACGTAAAACGAGAAAGCATGCGGGGGAACAACACCGGCAGCAACACCAGCATGAGCACCAGCACGAGCACCGAATAAGGGTGGGCTCTCTGAACTTTGAGTTTCAGGGTTAAACGTTTTAGCATGATACATTTATTAATATTTGCTTTCCCAATTTCATTATCCTTTTCACAGAAAGGACACGAATGCCATCACCATCAACGTTTGGGACCAGCTCGAATACGTCTCGGTCCTTGCGTTTCTAAGAAATTGTATCGTCCCAAACTATGCGGCCATTGTCAGAGCCCAACAGTCAAATGTTGCATGCCTTCAGCCTCGACGACAATCCAAGTGGGTTCAATAAAACAAAATTTTTGTTGTAAAGAAATTCTTTCATTTTCAGTCACAGACTCTCAAATAAACCCGAATGATTATTCTAATATTCTTTCTCCATTTGCGTGCTTTCATCGAGGCAGGTCGAGATGCTTTGTCCTTTGGCGGCCAATGATCTCATTAGTTATGTCGAGGATGAATATGAAAATACATTCCTGCCACGCTTATGGAATACATCCGCCTTAGAACCAATCGATCAGGAATTTTTGCAATCACATCAAATTCAAATCGAGAACAAATTTATTGCGGTTGAATGGATTTTGAAATGCGAATGCGGCAGATACGTAAGTGCTGTGAGAAGAAGAATGACGAGAGGGAGAAGAGGAAGGGTGCACCGGGAGGAGGTTGCGGTGAAGGCAGAGGTGGAGGTGAAATATGGTTGATCAGGGAGGAGAATGGATAGAGAGGGATAAATGGAAATTTGCAAATTTGAAATTGCCTTTTGCTATTCAGCTCGTGCATCGATTACGTCCTTACAAATTCCATGACTGAAATAAGCCAGCAAAACGAATGGAAGTCGATAGTTGAACCGGCACCGATGCCGATGTTATTTCGATTCTCCTTCTCACTCCGTTCATCGTTTGCTTTGGTGACTGATTGAAAATTAATTTTTTCATCTCGAAAATTCAAGGCCTTCGAGTTTTAGAACTCTTTCCCTCCCCACATATTATTTTCCTCCCACGCCCACCCTTTTCTTATTCCTTCGCTTCTACCACCTTCTTTTTCCATTCATTGCCTCTCTTCACCATCACTTCGTCATTCTCTTTATCTTCTTTAAAAAAGCATATTTTTCAATTCTAGCGAATGTTTCGTCCTTTTTGTTCCTTTATTTCTCTTCGGTTTACATTTTTTATTACAGTCGTTTTTATTGTCATCGTTTCTGCCACTGTTGCTTCCGTTTTGTTGTTGTTATTGCTGTTGTTGTTGTTGTTTTTGTTTTGTTATTATTATTATTCTTGTTTTGTTCTTATTGTCGTTTTACTGTTGTTGTTGTTATTGTTCCTTCTATAACGGAATTTTCATTATAATTTCAATAACTTTTAGACTTCCATTTTTGTAATGATCCGGCTTTTCCTCGAGATTTTTCAATCCTGACAAAACGAGAGAAAGCAAAACTCTCTGTGGAATGAAATCATTTTGAAAAGAGCTTCTCTTTTTTTATCCTTTTTGATACTTTTGAATATTAAAAGTTATGCAATATGAATAAGAGAATTTTGATGAATCGCTTTTGTGATTACTTGAGAATATATTGATTACTTAAGATTATTTACTATTTGGTTTTTTATATTTTTAAAAATATTTTCCAACTTTTTCCTTATTAATAACTCGGGTATCATCGATATTTTATTAATAAATCTGAATAGTTTTTTAACGAACCAACCGCTTATCATCATACGAATAACGTCAGAAAAACTTCAAAAAGTTCCGAATAGAAACGCCATAATCAATATCTAGATAGTTGTTGAATTTACCACCCTTCTGACGACCTACACCGCCCCCTCCCCCACGCCAAACATACTAATGAGAAATAGTATTACTTTGGTTATCCATCGGAACTTTTTCATTTTCGTTTAGTTTCAGCTAATACTTTGCTTATAACTCCTTAACCACTCTGCTACATAACTACGAGTATTTTATTGTATTATATATTGCCAAAAACCTCTCAGCAAAAGGTTTTAACTTCTTCCCTGATTCGTAAAATATTTTCAGAATTCTTTTTTTTTCTAATTTTTCGTTTAGGAACGTTGTAATAGCTCTTCATATTCGAAGGATTACGTTAACAAACACCAAAAAAGAAACAAAAACAAAAACACTCATAAATATAAAACATACGAAGCAATCTATTCATAGCGCTCAACAAATACCACCGTAAATTCTATCCTGCCTGTTTTGCGCCCTTTACGGTTGTATGGATTACTTCCTCATCGGCATCACCAACAACACAACAACAACAACAACAACGACAACAGCAAGAGAAGAAGCGGCAACGGTAAAACCAAAAGCAATAAAAAAATGCTACATCGGTTTCCTGCAACGACTGCCCATGACCGCCCCAAAAGGACATAACATTTTATGTGGGAATTTTTTATTTAGGAAAGGAAATGAGAAGAGTCTTCATTAGAAGCGAAAGTCCTTTCTTGTCCATTACGAGAAGAGAAGTATGAAGAGAACTGTCTCAAAAATGCACAGGACACAATAAACTCCAAGGAATAGATACTGCGTTTCAAACAAAAAAACACGTTAATTTATGAAAGAACCAGATTTCGTAATACGAGGTTTTACAAAGTGAAAGAAATTCATTTGCATTTGTCGTAAATAATACAAAAATGATTATGCAAAATATCTGATAACTATTCGTTAATTGCGAGGCTTTAAAAAATATGGGGCGTATAATAGACGCAATGTGCTCGAACCACACCTCACGAATACTGATGCGATTAAACGAAATAAAGCAACACGATCAGAACAAGTATTCAGAGATGTTCGTGGTTTAAGCGATATCATACATATGTCATAATCCTCATCATCATAATCATTATCACGATTTATTTTAGTAATATATAATATATATAGATATACATATCAAGCAGACGAAAGAGCCATAATGAAGCTAGAGATGCCTGATGAGAATGAAGAGGGCTTGATTAGAGTGAAAGACGCTTGCCGATTTTCAAAATATATTTTCGAAACATATCCAGGAGTGTGTGAGAGGCCTCTGTGCTCATGTTGGTAATTCACCTTTAAGCAATTTTCGACGTATTATTAACAATTTTTTATTTCAAAACCATAATTTTACAACCTCGTGAATTCTTGACCGACCCTCAAAAGAACCAAAAAGCTGTTGTAAGTTACAAGAACTATAAACTTTCTCCGGGCTTTACAGCCTTTCGAACATATCCTAAATCATAACTGTTAGTTTTTAAGCCTGAAACAAATCAGTGGCAAATGAAAAGCAACATCAATTATTTAAACAATTAAAATTATAAAGTTGAATTATATAGATATACATAATAGATATAACATATTAAAATCATGAATATAAATTATAAATGAAGCCAAATCACGGTGAAGTAAAGAAAGTCATAGAAAGCCATCATTAATATTCCGAATATAATAAAAAGATTTAAAGAGCAATTAATTCATTGAGTTATTTTAATAAACGTCTGGTATTCGGTAAGTACTAAGAGATACAGATAAAACCTCCAGATGGCAACGCTGATAAATTCGGATTAATGAATGGTAAAGCGCTTAACCATATATGATGAAACTTGTATCGATTTGATCATTAAGTTTGTTTATGTAAATCGTAAATTATAATCACCGATAAAGTAACATTTACAAATATTATGTCAAAACTGATTGATGTCAAGGCGTTGAGTGTCGCAGCAATGTGTCAATATTGGGTAGGGGCTATCAAAATTATGTAGGGGCCTTACAGCCAAGGCACGCTCTGTCTTCAGCTGAGTTGTCGGCTGATCCGCTCAGCTGATTGCATCTAAAGGAAGAGAATATTATTATCCTTTTTCTTACCGAGATAGGAATTAACGTTTAATATGCCAAGCAACCGACTTGGTCGTAAATGATTCGTTGTGATGGATAAGACAAAAATTGTACTATTAGATACCATAAAGTACAAGGACGATATTGCGTTGTAAAAAACATGGAAACAACGGCATCTCATCAATCAGTTTAGTAACGACACTTCACACCTAGTGGTGAATTTCATTGCATAGGGTTTACAGGGTCGTAATCAAGTATTTACATATAACTTGAATGCGCCACTGGTTCATTACGAGTAGTTGCAATGACTATAATTGATCAGTAGGTAAATTTTTGATAATTAAGCTATTACGGCTAGTACTCTAAAGCACTTGACCTGAGGTTAGAAGCCATTGCAGTCTATGTTTGCGATGGGTGTTCATTACTATTTCCGACCACACTTTTAGACCGCAATATTCACTCTTGTTTGTACAAATTTCTGTGTATGAACCGTGTTGTGTGTTGACGGTGGTTTTGGTTGGGTAGAGGGGGTGAGGTAAGGGTGAGGGTGATGCAAATGTGCGCGATTTTCATTGTCCTTAAAAATGCATTTGCAAATAAGCCTTACCCGTTGTTGTTGCTCTTGTTCTACATTCCTGTTATCACTAATTCGAACATCAATTTAAAGTTTCGCTCGCCAATATTTCGGCGAGACCATTTGCGTATCACCCTCTCCTATCACGCTAGCCAGTCTGTGAGCGAATTTTAATTGCTATAGCGGTTTCTTCTTGTTTGCTGTCATTCAATAGTTACTCATCCCCTCTTTCGCTCAACCAACCAAGAGACTATTTACGCACACGTACACACATACACTCATTGTTTATTAAACGGCGCAGCGATTGAGATTTTGAAACCGCGTTGAATCATAGAGTAAGAAATAAGTTATTTCTTACTCTATGGTTGAATGCAATTAAGTACAGGATTGAATAGACCCGACAGGCGACAGACGACAGACAGGTGAACCAAAGGAAGGAAATAGAGAATATTTTTTGTTCACAAAATAAAAATGGAGTGACTTTACGAGCACTTGACGAGCGTTTTCGAGGGAAACCAAACCGAATTGCTTTATAATAAAATTTATTTCTAAAAAAATTATAAGAAAGTGCAGAATATATACATATTTTAATCTATCATTTAATTTCTAACATTTACAGAGTTTGTACTAAAATATTTCATTACTTAAAAACGCATTTATTTATCCATATTCGAGGTTCACGTCCAGGTAATTGCTCGAAAATAGACTTACACGGACAGCTAGTGACCCTTCAAATTATGGACTGGACGTTTTATTAACTTCAACATCTAATGTTGTTTACCTTACTTGACCTCGACCTCGACCACTTTACTGAACGGTAGTACAATTTATTCGAGTTCCATTTTCTTGAACAATTTCCTCTATGAAGTCATCCCATTTCATCCGCCACATATTTAATGCTTTCTCCCTATCCTCGATATTGAGTGAACTATAGATTAAAGAATTCATGGCCAGTTGCTTGATCAATCGAAGATCGGAATGTTTTGAGGCCATTCCAAGAAAAGCAATATAGAAATCATGTGAAAGTGGTTTACTTTTCCAAAACGATGGATCATCAGATGATATCACTACTGGATAATTATCCGAAAAATAATGCGCACATGGATGATTACGATAATCCCTGACGAGCTGCAACACCTGATTAGAAATCGGATTAACCTCGATGGCTATATTTTGCTCTTTAATTCTCTCCAATACGTGTGGGTGCTTAACTAAAGAGTACCCGTGACCAATACGTTTTGTACCCAAAAGAACGGCATCAATTAGATTTTCATCGATAGATGAACCGTACCAATTCGTTTCGCCAGCATGAAAATAAAAATCTATATCATCGGGCATTGTAAGTAATTGTGGAGCGAAATCTTTGAGTGGCCTGCCCAATTCTTCCTGACCAACCAGATCGAAACCGGCAAAAAATGTTGGATATCTTCTCTAAAATCAAATAAGCAAGTTATGAAGATTAATAAAATTTAACAATATGCGATCATGCAAACCTTGAGCTCGGTGGCTACGTTCACATAGTGAGCCATACCAGCATCGTCAACATTACGCAATGGTGCATAAATAATTCGGGAACCAATAAATCCAGGATTATTTTCCTTAAATTTATCTAAGGTTTTCTTATAGATTTCAACCGTATCGAATTCATTATAGGTGCCATTTTCGAGATCATAAAGCTAGGTAAAACGAAAGAGAATATACTGTGAGTAGCTTTGCTTTTTGGGCGATTCGTGAAGAATTCCCTTTTTGACAAAAATTATTCAAACTTACTTTTGGCAAAGTTGAACGAAATTCTAAATATTGAACACCATCGGCATAGAATTCTTCCAAAGCATTATAATAGTAGTCACCCCAATTCGGTGCAAAACATAATAAACCATCCAATAAAATAAATATCTCTGAAAAATCTCTCCAAACTGCATTATTATCGAGATATTCTTCTTTGGGAAAAAGTGTAAAACGATTACGAAGATAATTATCAATTAAATTTGCGCCGTATACTCGACGCAATCGCCTCATTATCCTCCATTTACAATCAGCGCCGTTAACTGTGATTGTTGGTCTTCTCTTCGAGTATCGAAAGGCAAACACATGCAATACATTTTCAGCTTGACGCCCACAACACGCCCACAATCTCGGTCGATATGTAAGTTTAATTAGAAAATCTGTACTACTTAGAGCAGTATCGTGAGCATGCAGTACGGCTCCTTTCGGCATACGCGATAAATATTCGAAAAGTGGTGATAGGCTTATCCTCTCCAAAACACTAAAAAGATGTCGTGATGGTGCAAACATATGCGGTGAAGCCAAACCTTCATCGTATTCTTTATTTTTTGCCAACATAATAATCCGATTAGCTTCTTGCTCTTTCTGATTAAGCTCAATCTTTGCGCCTAATTGTCGCGCCTCCCCGGCTAACAGAAACAGATTACGCTCTGTCATAAATTCGTCTAAGCTCGGACGATGGTTTGTGGAAAAATCTGCCGCGTAGATAGTCATGCAAAAGACTATAAAGAGTAAGCTAATACACATCGAACTTCTCATAGTGCACTTCATTTTCAGGCTAAGATCGTTAGAAAATTTAAATATTATCCCGTTCAATTTCAGCAGCTTCTCAGCCTGAAAATTAGAAATTTACTAATGATTTAGAATGATGGAATGAGGTATTTATATCGAAATCTTGAACGATATCATATTCTATTGTTTAGCCAATTCTATAGTCTCTAAAGATAAGAAGTATTAATGAAAAAATTAAGAAGTTTGTTTTTAATTTTTAAAGCAATATTAAGGAAATCGTCAACCCATAAATTATAGAAGAATAGTATGTGGTTGCCTGTTTTATCTGTTATATGAGCGCTACCTACCCTTAGGGATATGTGATTCAAGTTTTATGCTAATGTTAAGTAATCGATATATATATAAGCGCCACCTTGAGAAATTCAAAGAGTATTCAAAGCGCAGACAAGATAAAACTAAGTAAATAGATAACAAACAATCAAAACTCTGTTTGACACTTTAGTCGCCCGTTAATTAAATAACTAATTAATTATATAACTGCATTAATTTCCGAAGGTCTATTAGATATCGACGCCATGACGGAATCATATAAAAAATGGTCAGGCCTTCAAATCTACTGCAAATTTTGTGTTAACCCGCCTTCCGAAGACTAATCGAGTTTCTACTATTTTATCGGAAGAAGATTCTCTAATTCTAAGATTGTTGAAAAATCATTCAACGGTATTTTTCAGTTAATTTTTCAACAGAAAATCAATCGATAATCCATCCCTGGAAAATATTATTATCAACATTTCCAATAATTTTAAAGTCGTATCGCTAATTTATGTCCAAACGTAATCGCAAGAAAACTGAAAATTATTGGATGTCGTTTTTTGATGAGTCTTTAAAAATTAGCATGGTTCATCCTTGGTGTCCATCGATACTATCGATGTCTTCAATAACTTTAAACACGAGACATTAATTTCAATCTCAAATCAATTGCTCAATTCATCAAAGAAATCCCTATAATTTACTAGATGGTGAATTTGGCGTTTTGGTGAATATTACAAATGAAATCAGTTGAAAGGAGCTGATCCATATTTATGAAAGGGTAACGTAAATTTTAATTTTAAAAATCAAATAAATTGAAGAGTGAAACTCATATGAATGAATTACTGGATCACAATGGGTTAACAGTAAATAAATAACATTGAAATAACCCGAAACAAAATTAAACCCAAATTGAATTATCTTTTTATTTATAAAAAATTACACGCGCATTCAATATTATGCCTCAAGGTCACTTTTAAAAGAATCAACAAACAAAATTCTTACAAATAAATTATTATTAGAAAAAAACAATGTAGTTTTAAGTAGTTTTAACTTTGGGACAAAAAAAACAAACAAAATAAATTCTTACAAACAGATTACTAGAAAACAAGTAACGGCCTAGCCGAAGCTTAAATATGCTACACCTACTCCCGTAATATAAGCCAATATTTTGATCATAATGATAAAGGCCTAACAAAGCTCGGTATGTGAAAGCACGCTTGAGAGAGCCTAACCACGGACAGGCGTAAGTTCATTGACGCGCCTTATGCATAGTTTCGTCAAATTCGTTCTCTCTTTGTTTGCATATGCTTCGCACAGAGAGAGCGATCTGAACCGTAGATTCCGTGCAGAAAAATGGCTCCCAACTTAGCCCGCAATAATTATCAAGAATTAATCACAAAAATTATAAGAATTTTAAACATAAAATGCAACACTTTTTATGTTCTATTATGTGAAAACTGCGAATCAGGTCTGATTTCAATATTTAAGATTTTCGTCCTAGATTTAATAGTCATTCAAAAATACAAATAACGAAATAAATGAAATAATATATTTTGTTGAAGAAATTGGCAACTCTGATAAGTGCTGTCAATACGTGATTGATGTTTTTCAAATTAAATTTCCGAATTTGAAGCAAATAGTGAAAAAATCATTTGACGCGCTTATTCGTAACTTATGTTTAGTATAGTTGGGCGAATTCATATAGTTAGAATAGGTAGAATGAAAATTTTCATTAAGCATAGGCTTGCATATGCCGAGCTTAGTTAGACTTAGTACAGAAAACTGTACAGAAACTGAAAAATCGGCCTTTAAAATATTTCCTATAGACGTAGACGTGATCCCATTTACCCCATTCTCAATCCCAGTCTGTAATGACTTCTGCCTCCGTTCAACTGCAATCGTGATTTCCATAGACAGACAGACAGTACACAGACAGACCAACGGACAGACATGTTTAAATTGACTCAGGACGTTATTCTGAGCAGGAATACATATATTTTTCTATACTAGCCACATCTTTAATGCGTTACTAACCGAATATGTGAGTTAATATACTTCGAAGTTAATGTCTTCGAGTGTAAGATATTAAAATAAACAGGAAATATATTTTTCAAATTTTTATCTGTAAACTACTCAGTTCTTGCAAATACTTAATTTTGTTTTCAGAAATCAAGTATGCGAGTTTTAGAAAATTCTTGTTTTTTCTGTAACTTTCAAATTAATTTTATTTAAAAATTTTTTTTTGTTTTGAAAAATTAAATCTCGAAAATTTCAGTTTGATACGATAAAAAACCAAAATTTTGATATTGGGAATGTCATCAGTTGGCACAATTTTATAAAACATTTTTCTATAGATTTGATTTTCGCTTAAAAATTGCTCCGATTTGCTTTTGTGAATATTATATATAAAAATATATATTTAGCAATATTGATCCCAATATTTTGTAAGTATTCATTTGATGACTTCTAACATTTTTTTCTGCTAATTTCGAATTTTTCAACCGCATTGAAATCGTAATTTTAGATCGAAACTTATTTCGGAGGATCTTTTAGGCCTACTATCAATTAAGGTAAGCCGATAATTTTTGATATCGGACATTAATAATAATGATTTGGTGTCTCTTCAGATGCAAAATCGAAATAGTCAACCAAATCGGCCACAAGAGCCATGCCAACGACTGAATGCTGAGGTGAGTTTAATCATTTGAAAATCTGTAGAAATTGTAACGACTCTCGTAGTAATTATATTTTCGATAATTTCTTTTTTCTGAAAAATTAAAATTTAATTAAATTTACAGTATACAGACCGTCGTAATATGACACATTTGCCCTATCATCAAATAAGGGCCTCCACGCCGCAAACTGGAATTTCACAACAGGTATCGCTAGAGTGAATGAGATTTCCAGGGAAGGGAAAACTTAAAGTATTAAAATATTTGAAAGTGAGAGTGAAAAGTCTCGAACGAACGTTCTGAACTTTCTGAACGTTTCGAACGTTTCGAACGTCTTGTGTTTGCCTTGAACGTTTCGAACGGTTCAAACGAACATAATGAACATTTTGATTGCCTTGAACGTTTTGAACGAACGTTTCGAACGTCTCGCCATTGTCTTGAACGTTTCGAACGGTTCGAGCGAACGTTTTGAATGTCGCGACAAACTCACTGAATCGATTTCTGTTTATCATAAAAAAGTTAATCTTATTTAAATAAAATGTTTAAAATATGATTCCAATCAGATAATGGGCGGAACAGCATGCTGCGGATTTTCTGATGTTGGATCGTCCCTTCAACATTCTTCGGAAGAGCGGAGTCGACGAGGATTTAGTGCAAGCGATCTACAAGATCCACACAACGTAATATCTTTTGTTTTTCAATGCTTTCCAATCTAAAAAAATCATTTTCAATTTAACGGGAATTTTCATGACACAGCGCCTAAGTTTTTATGGTCAGGATACAGATAAGTGTTGTGCCGAGTATCGGGCACTAAGGAACGCACAACAGGTTCGTATAAATATTTCTGTAACCTTTTTTCAACTCGATTGAATACATTTTTTCTTTTGCAGGCTGGTAATGAGAATAACAGAGGGAGAGAGAATGAGAGGGTTCCAACTCCACATATGCCTTCGCAACAGGTTATCTTTTTATCTCACATTAAAATTATCTATGAATATTATCACATATATATTTCTATTGTGGTTCTAAATTTTTGAAGAATTTTCAAATACTTTTCAATATAATGGTTTAATAACTATTTGTCTTTCATAAAATTGCATTTCTTCAACTGTCGACCATCGACCGAACTTCCAATCTACCGAACAATCTACAATACTCAAACAACTCTTATAGAGGACTGATCCCGGTCCTATTGCTCATTTGCGCGTAATGAGACCCCAAATAGTAGTTGAGGTAAATACGAACACGCCCACTATTCAATACAATTACTTAACATTTTCCTTTCATACTTTTTTCCCTCCCTCTCGTTGTACCAATTCCTAACTATTCATCGATCGACCGCCTAAAATACCATTTATAGAATGTTTCTGCTCCCGAGCCTGCTCCAGCTCAGCTCAGCCCTCCCGGATCGAGGAGACCCGATCCAGCTGTTAATGTAAGTTTGATTGTTTTTCGTTGTGTAATAATATTCTTGAAGTATTTATTACCACCCCTCCCGTCTCCCTCTCCTTTATCTGCCTAATTCAGGATAGTAGTGCCGGGCGTGCGTTCACACCAATGGATTTATCGCAAGGGCCCGCTGCTGCCGAGGCTCCACCGAGAACTCAAAGGGTATTCTCTAAGGAAAAATATTTTTCATTCGACTACAATTATTTTAATTATATTTTTAAATTATTTAATTCAACTAAAATTATTTATTTATTATTTTAACTAATATTCTTTTTTAAAAAACTATTTTCAGGCTCCCAGCGGCAACCAAAGCCCGGTAAGTTTTGATATTTATTAAAAGCATAAAACTTATATTCTCCTTTAAAATTCTAAATTCATATCTAATTATCGTCACGCTAATCACCAACGGAATAACCAAATTCATATACTCTTGATTCATTAGAGAACAATGGAGAGTTTTGGCAGTGCGGTCCGTATATTATTGCATCATTATTTATTTCTTTTCACTAAAGATTTTAACCAAAAAATAACCGATTTTCAGGCTGAAGATACAAACGAACCCTGTGGAATGACATACAGATTTACCGAGAAAGTCATCCCTAAATGCTTTTCGGTATTACATACAGTTCGAAAAAAAAAATCATAATTTTTTACACTTCTAAATTATATGCTTTGATATTTATAGGGTGGACCACCATGTGTTCGCCGATACGTTAGAGCGGAATTGCGTGGTCCTGACGGAAATATCGTGGACACGGTTAATAAAGAGGAAAGCATTAATGTACGACGAATGGACGAGATGGGAGGTACAATTAAAAGAGTCTAATAAAATTCCAAATTTCTTCCAGTGTTCTGATGCGGAAGATCAACCGGGAGCTCCTAGGAGGCCCCCTGCCCGTGAACAAAGACGAGTAAGTATGTGTTAAAAAATTGGAACCAATTTAAAAGGTTGTTCTTTAAACGTGTCACAAAAGAATAGTCAGATTCTTCGTTAAACGAACTTCTAACGTACTTTACCCAACGTACTTAACACATTTTTTCTGTAGGGGTAGATTTCAAGTATTGACTGAGTCTATTTAAGTTGAAAAATGTGACATTAATTGAGATTAATGCTAATTTTTTTTTACTTCTAGCCGGCACCACCAGAAATGACTCCCGTTCGAGAACATGCAGTAAGTTATTTCTCTAACAAAATTTCTCACAAAATTGATACAACACTTTCAAAAGTGAGGGCTTACGTATCTAAATAGTTTTATATGTATATACCGTATATAAATGTAAATATACCTTTCCTTTCATTAACAAAATATCATTTTCTATTTTGTTTTTCTTCCTGCTCGTTATCAGACTTACCCTGGCGTGGGTCGTCCTGCCCCTCGTCAGGAAAATGAACTGCTAGGACGTGCCACTTCATATCAGGTGCCACTAAAGTCTTAAACATTTGATCCTTAAGAATCCAAGCCTTTCTCCCTTCCCCGAATCCACCTTAATTTTTAATGCTTTTTCTAATTTCCAGGGTCCACAAGCTCAAGGACAACCAGCGGGAAGACTTGTAAGACCAGATCTAATTTAACCTTTGCTACGCTAATTCTAATCTATTCAATCGAATCTATTTGGTTTCCTTTTTTATTGATTTTTAATTTTAGTGTCGTGCCTTGGGAGTAGAAGCCGTTAACATGTCAAACGCGCAAGGACGCGTTTTTCGACCCACCAACCCAGCAGATGTAACTACTTCAGGAGATTATTCCCCGGTATTAAAAAAAATAATAGATTGCATAATTTTAGGAACAATCAATAAATCTTTAGTACTTTAGAGTGGTTTGGCGTTTATTATAAACGCATTAATATTCCTCTACGAGTATATGAAATTATTTTTTTTATATATTAACATATAGCTATTAGTTAAAGCTAATGCTCTAACAAAAGCATTTTTACCTCAGACTCATTACATAAGGCTCCTTGCATTTGATTCAATTAATCAATAAAACGAACATATACTAAATATATTGAATTAGAAAAAATTGTGTTAATTTAAATTAATTCCATTTTTTTTGTTTCTAGCAAGCACCACCCGAAAGGGGTCCCGTTCAAGGATATCCAGTAAGTTATTTCTTCTTAACAAGACTGATGCATTCACACTTTTAAAAACAACAGCTAAACATTATTATCTGTATATCGTATATAAATATAAATCTATCTCTTCATTTACAAAATATATTTTTCTATTTTCTTTTTCTTCCTGCTCGTTATCAGACATTCCCTGGCGTTAATCGTCCTTCCCCTCGTCGGGAAAATGAACTGCTAGATCGTGCTACTTCATATCAGGTGCCACCAAAGTCTTACATAAACATTTGACATTCGTTCTTAAGCCCCCCCCATCCACCTTACTGATGCTATTTTTTCTAATTTATAGGGTCAGGTTCTAGAGCAACCAGTTGGAAGGAGACTTGTAAGACAAGATCTGTTTTAACTTTTGCTATGCTAATTCTAATTTATTCCATCGAACGTATTTGATTTTCTTTTTTATTTATTTTTAATTTTAGGGTCGCGTCTTGGGAGTAGATGCCGTTAACATGCCAAACGCCCAAGAGCGCGTTTTTCGAACCGGCTACACAACGGAAACAACAAATAGTTCAGGAGATTACACCCCGGTATTAAAAAATAAATAATTGCATACTTTTAGAGGAATTATTGATTCAGCAGTTAGGGTGTTTAACGATTATTATAAACGCATTACTCCACGATTATATGAAATTATTTATTTTATATATTAATATATATATGTAAATTTCATTTGATAGGAATGGAATATCAGCTCTGATGTTACTCCAGGTGTAAGCATTTTTGTATTTAATTCTGTTGATTAATAAGATAAATATATATTAAATCTTTTTCAGTGTCTGCCCAGTTCAGGTTTTACCTCTTCGGAGGATTATAATGTAAGTTGCCTAAATACGATGTTTCTTGATCCATCACTAATTATCAACTGTGCAACTTCTAGTTCAGAAACGGAGGCGTATGTCAAGGACCAAGTGGTGGACCCTTATCATCTGATATTGTTAGCATCGGTTTGATTTTCGTATTTTTCTTTTGTTCCGATTTATTCATTTTGTCCATCTTCTATATTATATTGGAATGCTTTCTTTCATGTTTCCTTTCTTCTTATTTATCAGGTATGCGCTCAAGCTCAAAGTCGTTCTGGAAGAAGTAGTTCGATTGGTGAAAGAAGTCCAACCAGAGGACATAGTGGAGGTAGTAGAAGCGCTATTCAACAACCTGTGAGTCCTTTATATATTTTTCAATTTCAAATCACTCTATGTATGATCATCATCACTGATTGGTCTGCCATCAGCGTCAGCTTATAATCCCTTCAATCTCAGTGACTTCACCGGAATCTCCGACTTCTTCCAGTAATCCTCCAGGTTTGTTTTATACTAGAACTAAATTAATAATACGTTGTTTCTAAGCAACAACACTTATTGCGTCAGTTAACAGGTTACAGGGGGCAAGCGCACCGGCGGCATGCGTTCAAAACCTACGACAGAAACTATATGAGGCGCTAGTGGTTGATTGTTATTGCCCAGGAACAATACAGGATACCATTGATGGACAAAAGAATTTTAATATTTTAGCATTTAATATAGCCTTTGGTCAAGATTGTCCAGCACCTCAGAACAAACCATTGATTGAACCGTATTCGCTTGTGGAAGCGGTGCATTTGCGCATTAAGTCCAATCGCGATGAACTGAGAGCATTGTTTGCCGCTCACACGCATGAAAAGAAGGATGAACAAAGAAAGGCTGATAACATTAAAGAGGTGGAGAAGTATTTCGGGGAATTATATAAGACCGACACAAATACCGGTATAATGGCTCTGCTTAAGGGTGAAGTTTATGCAGATGCAGACAAAAAAGAAGATGTAAGTTCATCAAAAGTCGAATCATTTTATGAACTATACTTATTGGAAATAATAAATCAATTTCTATAACGTTTCAATTTCAAAAAAAGCCTGCGTACAAAGCGGAAATATATAAAAAGAAAACCACACTCCCAGGCAACGAATTCAACAATTTCAAAGCAAAAACTTTATTAACTTTCACCGCTAGGACAACCCCAAAATAAGGCGAGAATTTCGAGAATCATTGATACAAATTTAAATCAAGAAATAATAATGATAATTTAAAAAAAACTAGCAAAATATTATACAAAATGGAATGGTAGGAAAAATAACAGAAAAATAATCCCACAAACTCTAAACAATAGCTAATTAATCTTTTACTACAAATGAATGATTGATTGATTGATTGAAGGCAAGCAATATATATGTTGGTTATTTTTTAAAACCTTTTTACTAAACAAATCCAACGATTTTCGTAAGAACGAGTATAAAATGCGGGTAGTACTAATCGCTAGTTAGCGATATCTGTTTCTTCTTCTCTTACTTTTGGATTTAGCTTTGATGAAATCTTAGCGAAATATCTCTTTCATCAATCATCGAACTTCTTTAATTCTTCTCATCATTCGTTTTCGTTAAAGAAAGCCTAAACAAACGAACGATTTCCAAATTATATGCGCTATATATCGTAATCGGGCAATTAATATATATTTTTTTATAAATTGATATCATTGTAAGAATATTTTATAAATTATTGATTTTTATAGGTCATGTAAAAATAGTTCAAATTATAAATTATAATAAAAGTACATTTTAAAAACAAAAATTAAAACCAGACGAATATTGTGTGTCTTACCCAAATGATTGTAGTTAAAAGGGCTTGGTAGGCAAAATTCATTAAATACATTTTATAAATCTTATCAAATATTCAATGATAAAACCTAGATCTAAAGAAGCGTGACTTAAATTAGCCGAGTTGTCGTTTTTCTATCAATAAGACGTTCTACGAGCAAATTCGAGCGTAAAAAACTTAATGTCAGGTGTTATAAATTTTTTGCGACGGAACAACGGGAATGCAATATTATTTTCATTTGGTAAAATGTTGATTATAAAATAACTCAATTTCTGCCATACCATTTTTCCTAAATAGATTGAATCGGGGAGGGGGTTACTTTGCTGAAAAATGAAACAAATAAAACGTATCTAAGTCGTTACTGCTTTAAATACGATTATCAATGCGTCTACTCAATTATCTCCCGTTATAAAATCGACACTCTATATTGAAATTAATGAAGGAATATAAAAATGCATTTGATTTTAATATTTTTATGATCGATTTCACTTATTTTTATGATTGACCACTACTGATAATTTTATTAAATCATTTGATAAATTTGAAAATAGATTCTTAAAAATTAAGAAATTATTGAATATTTTACTATATAAATATTTTTGAATTTTTTTCAATATTTCGATGTAGAAGCAATTTTATTTAATATTGAGAAAATATGAAAATGTGAAACCTCTAAATATTTTTAGAATGGTTATTAAAAAACAAAGCTGTTCAGGTGTCAGGAGTGACTATTAATTTAATATTTTACTGATATTTATATTTCCTCTATCTGATCTTTGATTGTACTTAAACAAATAAAATAATATTTAAAGACAATCAATGAAAAGCAAAACAAACGATAACAAATAATAACGCTAATTCCTGCCTACCCGAAGTTTATATACCCTATACCCGTAATATAAATATATAGTTTGTTCCTAATAATCAGTGAGCAGTGCATGCCCCTTTTAATATTGCATTTTCCTTTTCGTGATTAATTTGTGGCTATTAATCCCTCTTCGCATACACTGGACGACATTGCTATCCCGCCCATAAAAAATCAGCTTCCTTACTTCAATAGGCAGACATAGGAAAACTTGGGTTTCACAACTGTATTTAATAAAAGGTGGGTGTGTGCCACTGGTTATTTTTTTCCAATTTTCAATACTTCATTTGTGATCACACTCATACCAAATTTCACCAAATTTATAACCCTACTCGTCTTCCCCTAACCGTAATTACCAGAAACAAACGAACAGACAGACAGACAGATAGGTAGAAGGATAGGAGAATTAAATTGGCTCGGGAGATGATTCTGTGCCCGAATATATACACTTCTCTGTACCCACCACTCCTCCTTTAGTGCGCTACAAACGAAGGAACAACCCTAATATACCCTAACTATTCCGGTATAAGGTACAGGAAATGCATAACAAATTCTTATTTTATTTTTATACCCTACACCAAAAACAAGAAGCATGCACGCCAATACCGAAAAAATGAAAATATATTTTTCTTAGAAGTCGAGCTTTAAATGAATGGGCTTTAAATGATGAATTATTTTGTAAAAGAATAAATTATTTGTAAAGAAGTTATTGAATTGTATGTGGCTAAATGAGATACAAATGAGTAAGTGGGTTGTAATTGAATAAATGGATTTCCAAATAAGTTTTGAATAAAATTTGAACGAGTTTTGAATTCTGTTGTAAATAACTAAATGGGATATAAATTAGTAAATTAATTTCAAATGATCAAATGTAAATGAATGTGAATAAAATTATTAGTTATAAAAAATTAATTAGCTAATTAAACATATATTTGTAAATAAAGCGAAAAGCGTTATCCATGTAGGGTTACGCAAACTTCGACCTTGTCCATACAGACGATCTTACTTATCAATATTTCATTTAAATCCATGAAATTAGTGGTTTAAATTTTAATTACTAGAGCAATAGATTTCTGAATATTGACAACTTGTTCTAATGGCATGCATTATATTGTCATTAATATTATTGCACAATTACGAAGAAAAGTAAGTAAAAATTTGGTATATAATTAAAATGTAAATAAATAATATTTTATAGAATTATTACACTCACTCTCGTGCACGCACCTAAACGCGTCACAAACACCAGAAGAACGTCACAAATCTTTATTGGCTCGTTGACGGGCCAGGAAGATCAAGATCAAATTAAATAAAAAGTTACGAACAAAGTGTACCAAATACTGACTGATATGAAATTATATACCAATGATATCTGTCTGTTCACAAAAAAAATTTGTTTCTTTTGGTTATTTGTTTTGGTTTCTTGTTTACAGAAAAAGAGAGAGTGATTATATTCGTATTCTACTAGCGCATCACATTCGCGCGCGTGATCACAACTGACTACTTGTTTTTCTTTCTGTAAAGACTACTGCGTTTTTTCAATAAAAGCTACTGTGTTTAGGGCTAAACACTTTGTACTCTCAACTGGTAAGCGAATAAGGCCGACCAGCATCAATGGAAGCAGCGGCTGTAGCAGTTAGTTGCAATAAGAACAAGCATGTAGTCATAACTTCAGCACCACCCCAGTAAGAAATCAACTGAAAACAAAAAGCATTCTTCTAAAAATTTTTATGAAAAGGCTACGAATTGAAATTTATGCTTTTGCATTAATGTCTATTTAATATCTATTTAATTTGTACGCACTTTTTTAAAATGTTGTTTTATTAAAAATATTAAAACAAGAAAATTCTTAAAAAAACAAAATTTATTTAAAATTGATACGACATTTTAATTTAAAAATTAAAACTTACGAACAGTTTTCAAGTTTTGTAAAATATAGTATGCTTATATAGCAAAGTAAATCTGGACACATACCCATCTCGTTTAAACTTTTAAGTAAATACTATGGTTATTATTAATTGTGGAATTGGAATAAAAATCGCAACTTTATCGCGTTATTCGATCTGATTTGTTTTAGATATTTTAGCTATTTCTAAATTTCAAGAATTTTCCTGAATCTTTAGAAGATATTATTTTTCCGTTCATTTAAACGTAAAGTTAAAAGCAATGATTATTCATTTTAATGAATCATTAAATGTATGATGTGCATCCGTTACTTCCTTTCATTCACACTCCCTTTAATTCGTCTTATCCTTTTCTTATTCACAACCTCTTCACCCTGCCTTCCTTATGTTTGTGTTCTTTTAAGTTATTTTTATCTCTATTGACCTCTTTTTAACACTATCATATTTTATACGTTTCGTAAGCACAAAAATTTCAATCTGTAGAAATTATGCAGACGATGATGATGAACGTGAAATCTCAATTAATATGAATTAAGGAAAAGCGTATAAGCGTATCGTGTCAAATTCAGTTTTAATTTTCTATTGTTGGAATAAAGTTTATAAATTTATATATTAAAAATCAATAAATCCACACAACTCCTTTATCTCGTGCAGGGTGCCGGCACCCTACTACTGTAAACCCACTGTAGCAACATCAAACACATTTATTATCACCTCAATCACCTTCGGTCACACAAATTTACAAACATGCACACGCGAAAACCATCTAAATACGTGTTTACCCGTATGTTAGGTTTACATGCACTTCACATACGTGCCCTTCTTCGACACTACACTTATCCAACTTTATTACAGTTTCATCTTTGACTTGGAATTAGTCGAATATTGCGCGTAACTTAACTTCGCGTTGTTCCTTTTTAGGGCACAGGACAGACGGTTGTAACAAACAACACATGCATACATACATTCATCAAATGCATGCGAACCCTCATAGAAATCCTTTAATTTCTATAAACATAAAAAAAGTTAAACTTATTTATTTCATTCATTCAATTCAGTTTCTGTTTAACGTTAACCTCTTTTCTCTTGTGTCGCGAGGGCGTGGTTGCCTTTCGCTTGCTTCAGTTTCCGCTTCCATGGTTTCAATTATAATTGGTGCGCGTTAAGAATTGCACCTAGTTTTCAGATATTTTTGTAAAAGAATTAAAAAAAAATTATTATTTTTAATGGAAAACTTTCAAGTCAGAAAATTTGCAGAAATATAGTGCTAATGTTAATTTAGTTATAACGTATAGGATTATATATTCTTCTATTTTCACCGTTCTAGCAATGAGACCATCAGACAAAAAAAAAGCTATTTAAAAACTAGTATCCATAGTGCTAATTTTTTATAACTTTGTGGGATTCCTCGATCAGTTAATTACTTTCGATATTATATCGAAATTCATTTTAAAAAAGCATTTAAAATTGACAAACCTTCAGCTTTTAAAGTTCAACGATAGTCACTTAATTTTAAAACCTTAATAAAAATAATGCACTGAATTAATTCCACCATTATACTTGTTCATGCATACGCTTACCGAGTAGTCATGTTTTTTAAGCAGCTTAGATGAATCTTTAAGTATAACTCATATTCATGACATGAGTACAAGCGCGAATATGCGTCCCAACCAATGGACGTAGCAATTTATTAAAACTAATAATAATATATATGTCTTTCCATCTAGAAACGCTGTCTATAGATATTAAGATTACTCTAATCTTCATCCATAACGCCCCCCTCGCCCAACCCCGCGTAATTTGTAAAATCGCTCTCTTGAACATTATCCTTTATTAGAATATCCATTATAGGATTGTTACAAACAGATCATTTTATTATGATAAATGGGTAGCTCAAGCCAATTCAATAATTAATCAACTTAAACTCGTTTGTCAATAAGTTTGTAAACATTTCGATATTATATGAAGCCGGTACACGTCATTCACACCTCTTTCTGCCAACACAATTTATGCAAGTCCTTTCTGGGTTTCACACACAATCATGCGTGTCTAAGCTGCAATACATTTCATAAGATATCTATGTTCATGTTTTATTCAATTTTTATTGGAAGTATGCTGCTGGTTGGAATGCAGCAGTCATTTTCACGAATATCTTATGAAATCTCTTCGCAGTTACAATTGTGACTCTATTATCGATGACGATAATAACGAGATCCCTGAGATCCGCCGTGACAATATAATTACATCTAAAAATATCGAGTCGAAGTGAACTGCAATTATATATAATTTTAAAAAGTAATCAAAGAATGAGAATAATTTCCTATTTCTTTAATATTATTCAACTTATTTATTTGTTTTGACTTTTTCACTTTCGACTGAAATTCGCTAATATCGTCTAAATTGTCTTTTGAATTTATCATAATGATAATCATCGGTTGCTCGTTTCAGACCATTAATATATACGTGATTATAAGTATCGAGGAGCGGTTGTTTAGATGTTTCTTCGTTTTCCCTTCTACGACGTCCGCGGTCACTATTACTGTTATCATCAATATTAACTAATATTGAACAAAATAAAATATAAAATATTATTAATCATGTAATAGTGTGATTAAAACTGTTTGAATTATAAACTTACATCGATTATGTCGCATAAAATTAACTGCCATATTTGTTGGGACAAATTGTGAGGGTCCATCTATTTTATTCTTTCGATCTTGTAATAGTTTTTGTTTAGCCTCTTCTGTTTCTTCAATATTTCTGATTTTCGCTTCAATACCAAGATCAACTTCAGGTATTCCATTAAGCATTTGATTGGAAAGCATTTCTTCTGAACGATTCGATGACGACTGTCGCAAATGATCCGGTAATGAATATAATGCTGCCTCTTCAGGAGTCATGTACTTTGGATCAGCCTCAGACACATCCTCTACATTTTTAGCGACACCTTTTCTTTGCTGGAGTTGCTTTTCAATATATTTCATCATTTCTTCGTCTTCATCGCGTTTATTAGTTTCAGCTGAAAATTGCGTTCCAATGCCAACATCATACGCATCATCCGGTTCTTTCAGTTTTCCCGATTTTAACGCTGTCATATTCACAAGCCCACCGGATGTTTTCACATTAAAAGGATCTTTCTAGAATACAAACGTTTTTGGGAACCAAATTATAAGCTAAGTTTAAATATATATATTTTACTATAGTGATTTCCTCTTCCACTGCCAACTTCTTCCCAATGGCTAAGCCCAAGAGACTGACGCCACTGCTGCGCTTCCGTAATTTTTGCCGTTCTTTAATCTCCTCCAGAAAGTTTCTGAAAAGAATCAAATTTAATTGTATAATTCAATGTAAAACTGAATGCGTTATACAAGTCACAAGCTCCTTCAGGATTTGCATCCTCCTCATCCTCTGATCGGCGCCTTTTCCTTAAATTCTTTCGCTTTTTACTTTTAAATGCAATTGGATCACTTTCTCTAGTTGAATCATTTTCCATTTCATCTGACATATCTGCTAAATTTTTAGATTTATTTATTACAAAAAGGTCAAAGATATTGTTTACACCTGCTTCGGATTTTACTAAATAAACCAATATATTTTGACAGCTGAGAGACTGAGCTGAGTGTTAAAAAGCGGATTTTATAAGTGTATCTGTGTGGTGAGAATATTTCATTAACTTACATCATTTGTTGATATATAATTTCAAGTTTCTCTCAGAACAAACAACCACAATTACTTTAAATTTAAAATTGTCATAATCTTGCAGGAAATATGTAAGCATTAATGCAAACTAATGGATGGAGATATTAGCCGTATTACTAATGGTGATCACGGCTTCTAAATCGTGATCTCGATCGTTAACAACTTCCCCATTTTCACATTTTGGGAATCCTTTTGATTAAGTCCCGAAGACGAATAATTTAAATTTTCAACTAAATAATTTTTTTTAAATTTAAGTAAATAATATGATAAAGGATATTTTCTGGAAACCACAAAGGGGCGCTCTATACCCTTCATATTTCACCTTCATCTCCACAAAGAAATTTAATTATAACTTACTAAAATTAAACATTTATTAAATGCTTCATTAAGCTACTATGTCCAAGAATATCCTACTAGTTTCGGTTTTAATAAATAAAAATATATCCGGTTTTAATAAAAAAAATAGAATAAACTACTAGGTCTGGTTTTAGTTTGACAACAGAAATCGACAGGGGGTTCTTTATAATTCAAGTTCCATAATCGTTTATCACCGAAGAGCATTGTACCATTGACAGCTGATTGACAGTTTCCATTTGTTTTCCCTCATCATAAACATAACCAAAAATTTTGATATAATTTACGGAAGGCAATTCTAGGCGATTACGAGGTTTTTGTTGAAAATACTACTCGTCTTCAAAATTGAATAAAATGGTTTTTGTGCGATGTCTAATGCAGCTAACCCGACGCAGTACGCGCATGTTTTCCGCACAAGTAGCTCCTTCGGCTGCAACAGCTGCAGATAAAATGATTACGCCTACACCGGAAGGAGCTCCAAAACCGCCAAACCCAAAACTGGATAATCTAGTCGATAGCATTGCCGCTCTCAATTTATTAGAGATTTCTGAATTAAGTTCGTTGCTCAAACAAAAGCTTAACCTGCCAGAGACTGCTTTTATGCCTGCTATGCAGGTTGCCCCGTCGCAAGGAGCTCGTAGTGCAGCTGATGAAGATGAAGAGGCAGAACCAAAGAAAGTTCAAACCGCTTTTAAGGTTAAGCTTCTCAGTTTTGATGATAAGCAAAAGGTGGCACTTATTAAGGAAGTTAAGAATCTAATGGAGGGAATGAACCTTGTCCAAGCAAAGAAATTCGTAGAAAGTGCACCCACTCTTGTGAAAGAAGATATACCAAAGGAAGAGGCGGAAAAGTTGAAAGAAGCATTGTCTAAGGTGGGAGCCGTTGTCGAAATTGAGTAATAGTCTCGATTTTGCGTAAACATATATAATTTTATAAGTAAATGGTCATAAGTATTCAATATCGTAAATCTTTAATAAAGGAACGAATAAATGGATGAATTTGTCTTTAAAAAATATTTTTAATTCTTATTGAATTAATTCAAAACCATTTAAAAACACAAATAGCCACATCAATCAAAAACTACTCAATATATGGGTTCCAACAGCATCATGGGATCTTTCAGGTTTCAATATTTAATTTTTAATATTAGAATACTTTAATGACATTTTTCAGATGAATAAATAAAATTCCATTTGGTAAGAACTTCTTTCTCATTCAGCCACTCGAAATGTGTGCGTACATCATCTCGTTTCAGCTTTTCTAATAATATGAAAGATGGAACTGTAACCATTGTTTTTAAAAATTAGCACCTTTTTATATTTGCTTTTTTCGAAAGATGTCGAAGGCAGTAGCCATTTCCACCAAACCGTCATTTAAGAGATTATCCGCTTCAGTTCTCTCGTAACGATTGAACTGAGATGACGCTAAAATTTATTTAAAAGCGAGAATTTAAAACGGTAATGAGAAATAGAAAAATAAAGACGTATGATTAAAATTCTTGCTCAACAATAAATTTCTAAATCTGAACAATTCGTTCTAAATTTTCAATTTTAATAAGGATCATGTCTTTGAATTTTATACTTATTGGCCTTGGTATTACTCTTGGCCTGGTTATAGTTTTTGGCGAAGAGGTAAACGATTTTAATGTATCCAATTCAACTCAGCGGGCTGCTCGTTGTAAGTATAATGAAGCGTTATGTTGCAATTGAAAAGAATATTGTTTAATATAAAAAATATTGAATATCAGGGTTCCCTTTTTATACCATTGGTCGTTTCCCAAATGAAGTTTGTTTAGGTGCGAATAAACTGCATGGGACATGTGTTGTGCGTGGGGAGTGTAGTGATAATGATGGTATTGCAGCAGGAGGTTGCAGTGAAGTAACCAATCAAGCTGTTTGTTGTATTTGTAAGTAGAACGATTAAATTATGAAACGCCTTAAATTACTGAATTGATTGGGTATTACAGATCAAATGACTTGTGGTGGAACGACCGCTTATAACAATACATATTTCTATAATTCCGGCTATCCGGGTACATATTCTGGTGGTGGAAGGTTCTGAATTTAAATTAATTAAAATTTTTTTCATGAATTTTATTTTCTAATTAAAACTTTTAATGAACAGATGCACAATCGTTGTTCAGCCATGCGATGCAAATATTTGTCAACTACGCATTGATTTCCTCTCATTATCATTAGCTCCGCCTAATGGCGATGGCCATTGCCTTATTGACTCACTGACTGTAACGGGTGGAGCATCTCGTGTGCCGATTATATGTGGTGAGAATTCAGGTTTGCATGTTTATGTTGATTTCAGTGGGGAAATGGCTATAACAATTGCCATTGCCACCACTGCCAGTTACGTGTTCAACCGTCAGTGGCAATTTCAAATAGCGCAAATAACATGCGCTTCTGCCACCCAGGGACCATCCGGTTGTCTTCAATACTATTTTGAAGCTAGTGGTACTGTATCTAGTTTCAATTACGGCGCAGCACCGAATTCGCTATCAACATCAATTGGTGTTCCCGGATCAAGGCAAATCGCCAATCATCAGTATGGTATCTGCGTACGTATGGAATCAAACATGTGCTCGATTACCTGGAATCAAGTCGGATCCGATGCGTATTCATTTACGGTAACGAACGATGTGGGAGCTGTGGATCCTACTCTATTGGCCACTGATGCGGTGCAAAGTCAAGACTGCACAACGGATTACATAATCATACCGAATCCCCGGCAGAGGGGAGAAGGATTACCTAGTGATCGCTTTTGTGGTTTGGGACTATTAGAAACCACAAGTAGCATCAAGCCGTTCGTAATTTATGTAATCACAAATGATGATGAAGATTTGGATATATCGAACCGTGGCTTTTATTTGTCATATACGCAAAATCCTTGCCCAATTATTTAATCACTCTATTGTAAATTAAAAGCGATTTATTAGAACTTGCCTTTATGAAAACTAATAAATATATATTCTAATATGTGAGTAATTAATAATTATAGTTTAAAAAATGTTATGTTCTTTCCCAAACATTTTTCCTTGGATTCAAAAAGAAACAGAATTCCTATTTAATCGCAGCGTCAGCTCGTTATTGATTTAATTGTACGAATTTCTTGTTCTAATTGATTTATCTGAAATTATTCCAAGATTAATTACAAAAGAAGAACACATTAGAGAAAGAAACACATGAGATTTATAAGATGTGCTTACCTTCTCAGCGTGCTCTCTTTGAACCTCTTCACTGGCTGATTTTTTGAACCCTTCGTTAAGAACTCTCGAACGATAGCGTTGCAAATGTTCTTGTAATTTTTTCAGTTTCTTTTCATTTATATATTGTTCTCCTTTTTCACATGCATCTTTCGTTACAGATGGTTTAAAAAGTTCATTGGTTGTTATCGCTTAAAAAAATAATGCGTGAGGATTAGCGTCAGTTATTTTATCGGCAACCTCAATGATATTTACCGAAGGAACATAAAGGGCCTGCTGTTGACGATAACCCTATATCAAAATTCTTTGGCTTTCCAGCATCGTGTAATCTAATGCTATTAGAAAGTGTTAAAGCTTGTATTTCAGCTAAATGTGGTTTTAATATTTCCACAGCCTCTGCGTTATATGGGAACAGTTCTAGAGTAGGTTCATGCTTCTTCGAAATCTTGTGCTGACTTATAAACTGACGTATCGATTGGCAAATATCCAATATTGCTGCTATTTCTTTTTCTAGCAACGGTTTATGGTAATTACCAAGATTAAGCCCAAAATCCTGAGGCAAATGCTTAAGTAGCTCTTCAACAAAAAACGGTGTAAAAGGAGCCATAGTCTGAAGAGACCAACTAAGGCAGGTAGCGAGCACAGCGCAATGAGCATAACCACGAGAATTCCTTAAATTAATATCAGCCTTACTGGTTTCCTAAAAATGGTCAAATGAAATCTTTCAAAACAACAAGTTATTCATTAATTTACCAAATAAACATCACAAAGATTGTAATACAAGAAGTTTTTTAAAGCCGCTGTGCCTGCATGAAGGCTATAGGTTTCAAAACTTTGAGAGCATATAAGCAAAGTCTCAGACAATCTACTTAGTATCCACTGATCCCATTTGTTTAACTCGACTTTGTTTAGGCATTCGATTTTATGTAGAGGCATTTCCAAGCGTTCTGATGAACCCAAAACATATCGCGTAGCCTGCCAGATTTTATTAATGAAAAGTTTATTCGTGTAGCACTCACTAATATCAAATTTAATGAAGTGGTTTTGGATGTTATGACTGCAAAGAGTGAAACGTAGAGCATCAGTTCCACATTCTTTGATACCCTGTGGAAAAACTTTTTGCATTCCTTTCAACGACGTTTGTAATTCACTATCACTAATAATTCCCAATGAGTGTGAAGCTTTCAATGCTTTTTGTAAAGACTAATTAAAATTGTAAATAGAAGAGTTTAGGAATTAATTGGATTTTTTTTAACTTGAACTCACTTTGGAATCAGTACCGTGTATAATCTGTTTTGGAGTTATAACATTCCCTAAACTTTTGGACATTTTTCGCCCACTTGCATCGCATACAATTCCATTTAAAATCACTTTCCGGAAAGGTACCATTCCTGTGAGCTGCAAGCTTAACATCACCATGCGTGCTACCCAAAAGAACATTATATCATGCCCGGTTTCCATTAAGTCTAATGGAAAACGCTTCCTATATTCCGAAGCTGGCCAATTAAATACTGAGAACGGCAATAGAGCTGAGGAGAACCAAGTATCGAGCACATCCGTATCTTGATTTATTTCAACAGCCTCACTATTCAAAATTCTTTGAGCTTTTACGCATGCCTCCGCTTTGTTGAGTGCAGCTATCCAGCAGGATTCCGAGCCATTATCGGTGTTCCGCACCAGATACATCGGTATTTGATGACCCCACCAAAGTTGTCTAGATATACACCAATCATTGCAATCTTCTAGCCAGCGATACCATTCAGACTCGAAATGATCAGGAATTATTTTCAATTGACCAGTGCGAACAGCATCAATAGCCCTATCAGCCATTGATTGACAATTTAAGAACCACTGCGGTCGCAACATATATTCAACTATATCTTTAGAACGCGAGCATACTGGTAAGGTCATAACATGGTCACGAACTGAACGCAGCAACTGCTTTTCGGACAACAATGAAAGAATACGCTCACGTGCCTCGAATCGTGGTAAACCACGCCAATTAGGAAAATTGTTTAAAATATTACCTCGCTCATTGAATACAGCTATAGATTCCAAATGGTTGCGGTTAGCTATTTCAAAATCAAGTTTATCATGAGCCGGAGTTATTTTTACAGCGCCTGTACCAAAATTACGCTCCACGGAATTATCAAATATCAGAGGTATCGATTCCTCGCGTAGAGGATGCCATAATTTAATATCATTTATATTTCGATATTTTGCATATCGTTCGTCCTCAGGATGTACAGCTATAGCAACATCTCCTAGCATTGTCTCTGGGCGTGTAGTCGATACAGTAATCTGTTCGCATTCGGTATTACATAGTGGATAGCTTATATCATATATGCGACCAAAAAGCACATTTTTTTTATGCCCAGGAACAGCGGTGTATGTTGGTTCCTTAATTTCAAGTAACTCCACCTCAATATCGGAAATGACGGTCTCTAAAGAACATGACCAATTTACTAATGATGTTTTTCGTTTTATTAAGCCACCTTCGAAGAGTTTCACAAATGCCGTATTTACGGCTAGAGCTTGACGCTGGAAGCATGCTTAATAAGATTATCAGGATTCGTATTATGAGTGAACTCCTACCTCATCCATTGTAAAGTATTCCTCATCCCATTTCAGCGAACATCCTAAGTGTCTTAAATCCTTGATTATATTTTCTCTTTTTTCACGTTTCCATTTCCAAACCTCTTCCAAAAATCTTTTTCGACCTAATTGTTGTCTACTAATACCTAATTCTTTGAGTAACTTTTTCTCGACCACAACTTGGGTGGCAATACCGGCATGATCAATTCCTGGTATCCATTCAACATTATGACCGAGCTGACGTCGCTGTCGGCAAATTACGTCTTGTATTGTTGACATGAATGCATGTCCCAAATGAAGATCTCCTGTCACATTTGGTGGTGGCAGGATCATACGGAAATTTCCGGAGTGCACACTTCCCTGTACATTTTTCTCTTGAGTTGTCACTTGTAGCACCCGCTCCTCTGTTTCAACTTCGCGTGGCTGATAACCCGCGGCAAGAGGAACTATTACAAAAATGGAAACAAAGAAGGAATCTTAACATGTGGAAGCATGTGGAGAAACATATGGAGCATCTGGCTTACCTGCATGTTGATGGTGCTGCCTTGGAAGAACCTTTGAAAAAAGTTTAGAATACACGAATAATTTGTTACGCAGTTTACTCCAACTTTTCGAAACTATAAGCATTTTAAATGAAAACTTCTCAGAACGGTTAAGCGGCCAAATGTCTTTAAATATTCATCGTTGCATGGAATATACTCACTACCATGTAATCTAATTCATTTTAAAGTAATTCATTTTAACACCTAAGCACGGTCCAGCCGTATATATTATTGATGTTTCTTTAGCCAATTTTTTCTGAAGAACTTACCCATGCCTGGAAATAGGTACCCGTCAAAATTACGTGGTGAAATATTTGTATAGAGAATTAATACATAAATCGCTAAAGAAATTGAAACATTTCCATAGATATTGAAATAGGCTTTGCACATTTTTTACATACATCCTCAAAATTAAATCCTTTTCTCAGGGATTTAGTACAATTTTATTTAGTGAGCACAAGTTTATGTGCCCACGCCAACGAGACGTCCACATGGATCTGGCATAGGTATTGCAAAAGTATTTCTTCAGCTCGTAAAAAACTCTCGCAAATATAAATTTGTTAGCATAAAGAGTATTCATATATATCGGCGTGAAAGATATCCGCTTGTGGGAAAGGGAAGAACAAATTTTTGAGAACACGGTTTTCTAAATAAAAATTTAATAAAATGGGTGAAGGTGTTTTACAATTAAAAATGACACGTTATCGTTTTTACTTATGTACCTATTTTGGAAATTAATTTTCTCATAAATGCCTGCATACAATTTTCATGCGAAGAGGTTAATGCTTATGACGTTATATATAATATAATATTTTGTATGGTTTATGTGACATGGTATTTTATTAAAAAAATGAAGGAGCTATAATTTTTAAACTAAACAAAAGCACAGATTTTCTTTGTATTTTTGAGAGATTCATAAGGAAAATTGTATAAAAATTATTGGACATTTAATGCGAAGCCAAACCCAAGCCAAAGTGTCATTTTCATTTTGCTGTCCTAATTTGTTTCTTGCTATTGAACTAACTCACGGGGGTCTTTGTAATGCTTATTCATAATTTTGCCTTTGCTTTTACATTAATAATTGAGCTGCTGCTGGAAGATGATGCCTTGATGGTGATTTGCGGATGCTGTTTAACGCCGAACAATTTCATGCTGTGCTAAATTCAATTTGTTTCGTGATGCTCCGTCTGTGTTTAAAGAAATCTTTGCAACCATGCAAACCAGGAAATAATAAATGTGTATTAATTACTGCATCCCTGCCAAATTCGAACCCACCACTAGTCAGCTGACCCTTGAAGTTTTGTACGATCTCGAAAAATTTTCTCCAGCTGAAATTTTGGCTTGAAAAAATTAAATAAGTAGGTGAATAATTATAACGATAGCTGAATGAATATAAGTATCTTTAAAACAATAATTTTCAAATCCACGGAAAGGATTATTTAAATTTCAATTGTAAAAGAGAACAAGATACAAATCTGAAATATAGGATCGAATTAGAGGTAGTGCATAATTAATGGTAAGTTACAGGAAAGAGCCATGAAAATATTGTCGGTTCGTTCTGGGAACATTTTCGGAATGAATTTTTTATTAAAAGAATTGAACCAAGTTATATTTTATAAGACTGGTCCTTCATCAGATTATTTCTAATTCCATTCGTTTTCTCTAGTGCTGTAAATAAGAATTATCAGCGGGGGTAGTGTTTAATCTGGGAATGACATTTTGTTTTTATAAAGATGTTACAAAAAAATATAAATACTGTAACTTATATAAATATTTGGGTTAATTTTGTTCGTGGAGTATAGTTTGAAAATATATTTTCATTTATAAATTAGAATGTTTAGAATTTGTGTTAACATTATACGAGTATAGTCAGTGCCAATGCGCAAGACACATCGTCGACATAGCGTCTGAGTTTTGAATCAAGCAGAACCTTGTGTTTTATAGTCGAGATTCTCTTCTTTGTTTGGGGCAAATCTTTTGTAAAAATCAAAGCAAAAGTATAATCTTATATTATTTGATAGGAGCGATGAAGTCGTGTGACCACTCGTTCACTGTTTGACTGCTACATCGTGTGTTATTCAAAGCGCATATTTTTGGGTGCTTTTTAGCTGTCATCCATGCAACCTTTCTCTCGTATAATTTCTTTGAAGAAACGTGAGGCGCTAAGGGAGGAAAAGATTGATTTTTCGTTGCACGAGTGGAAAGCATTTGGTTGAAAATTCTTTCGGACGGAAATTATTTCGCAAACAAATATTTGCTAAAGAATTTTCTTAAATGAAGAAAATAATAAATACATTCTTTTAAAAATACGAAACTATAAAACTACTTGCTTGCGCGCTCACAGGAATTTAAATAATAAATAAATTTTTTTAACAAAGAACGCGAGTGAAAAAAATCGAAGCGGAAAAACGTTTTTTATAGAGAATATTTTTTTACACAGCTGCTTCTTTTACACAATTCACTGAAATACTTTTTAATCAGAATAAAACAAAACGAAGCGAAGCGAAATTAAGTGAAAATTAGAAAATATTGAAAAACCAAGGTAACAAATCAAATGCATTGAGATAACATTAAGTCAGCGGAGCACCTCAGAGAAATGAGTAGAGGTCAACACCTAAAGAAATGAGAAGGAAGGGTGAAGTAAAAAAGGTTTACATTTGGAAAAGAGTCAGAATTGAGCCAGATTGGAATCAGTCGACAAATCTATCACTAGATAATTATTACGGATACGGAAGCTGCGAAGTTAACCTGTTAAAGGTACGCTAGCATCGGTAATTAAAAAGATGAGCTGTGAAAAAATCTCGGAATTATCTTAAGTGCATACAGACCTAAATATGTCCACCTACTTTAGCGCATTCAATTCTTTAACAGTAGTAGTTCGATACGTTAACAGCTGCCCAAGGGCGTCCTATTTAGCTTATCCGTAATATATGTTACTCTGCTTGTTTACGAAAAGGCCACAGCAAGCAGCGGCGCTACGTTGAAAAACGGCGCATGACCTAGTTTCTATTTTTCTCCAACACTCCATTTTATTCTTTTGGTTTAATTCGGTTTGTTTTGTTATGCTTCGTTCTGTCGAATACCTGCTGTTGTTTGTGTCGATTATTGGCAAGGGGCCCCCTAATGGGGGGTGTGTACAAGTAGAAATGGTGAATGATGCCATATCGCGTTAGAATGGTGGAGGTTTAGAGCGGATGAAGCCCGAACGTAACTAATGATTGTAACGTGCCATTCTCGACAATTTCCCTTCTATGTTGTTTGCCTTGTAGTTCATTTCGTTATTCGTTCGTTTGCTCGTGTTTCGGTAGTAGGGCAAAATTATGTATTTGAAAGGAAATTGTATGTTTCGAAAACTTTGAAAAAGGTACGATAAAAATTTGCATTAAACATTTGTGTACACCGAGCTTTTTAGAAATTTCTATGATAAGGAATAATTTTGAATCTGATATAAATGATGATTTGAAATATTGAAGTTTTTGCGAATGGATATATGTATTATATACGGAATGATATTTAACATTCAATAAATGGACATCTGAATATTACTGCTGAAAGCTGAGGATATATCTCATCGTTAGAATTAATAATACATTTCAATTATAGTAAGTAAGTACATTATGAGAGCTGGTCATCAGCTGATTTCTTTTAAAAATTGCTATAAAGAAAGGCACACATGAGGCCACACAACACAATTTAATTTTTAAGCGGACTCCACTAAATTATTTAAAACGAGCCCCTTCGATCATTCGTCCCCCGCCTATTCCTTGCGGCTGTACCCCCCTTTCAAATTACAGCGACGCTAGAGATTTGAGATATGCCGTCAAATGAAAGACCAGCTCTTGTATTTATTATACAATCATTACGAAGCTAGCAAAGATTCTAGTTATAGGATATAGTTAAAGTTATATATTGATAATTATTTTTCAATTTTTCTTTTAAATTAAGACAAAACAAGCTGTTGCTGCTGCTGCATTTTCTGCTGGTTTTAGACGTATACGTTATGAAAAAGACTTCACCTATTGAAAAAATGGATTCACTTAAAATTCCAAAAGGTAAATAATATCGTACGCAATATTCTCCTTTGCAGCTTAATATCATATTAAATTACTTGTTTGCTTATTATTTAAAACAATCAATTAGGTGGTAGTGGTGGTACTAGTGGTGGTACCAAACCATCTGGAAATGTACCGATTACCGTGCGCTTTAATGCTGGCGAAGAGTGCATTGATGATATTTTTCAATCGTTTCATAATAGTGGTGGCAGTAATAGCGGTGGCTGTATTAGTAGTGGTGGTGGAGCCGGTGGTGATTCACTATCCAGTAGCCCTTCACAGATCGGTCAACAGCACCAACATCAACAGAGCATCGTAAGTGAGAGGAAGAATTTAATTGAAATATTTATTTTATCTTCAGCTCTGGGAAATTTATTAAAAAACGCATACCACTTAGGGAATGATTAGTGTAAATAAATTGCGATAATATTAGTCCATCTCATTCTCTAAAGCCTTTAAGAGTACGCTGACAAATTTTATTTTTGAATTAAGTGCTTGTTAGATTTTTTAATTAGATTTTGGAATTGAACAAATACATTCAGCGGCGTTTAAATGCTTTTGTAAGTTTAGCAGTAAGATAATTAGCAGGATAGCATAGGACCAATAACTTTGCCCTATTATATCAATTCTTACTTGATATTTGTTTCTAACAAAATTGGTTTTTTTATTGCGATTAACCCAGGGGGACATATATTTTACTATTATCTTACTCAAACAATCATGGGCTAGAGATATCCAGTACTGCTTTATCAGTTTATAATTCATGTAAATAACTTTTATTAAACTATTGAATTTCTTATCATCGTAGGGTGACGAAGTGAGTGCCAGAAATAATTTTCTACAAAGCAATTTCTTCAATCGTAAAAGGTATGTTATAGACTTCTTTATTCTTTGTATCCGTATTATAAATTCCGAAAGAGATATTGTTTTATATTGTATTATCTACGATAATGAGCAGATTCATTTCATTTAATCATTTTCGTGCAAATTTTCGTTTAAACAAAAAAGTAGGTGATATTGGATGCTTTGGCTAATTCATACATAATGGCGATAATATTTTGGTAAGGAATTGGCGAATATTTCCGATTTTCATAAACAAATGACAATTTTTTACATAGCCAAACCGGTTTGTTTCTAAATTTAACTCGTTCCAAATATTCCCATTTATTGCTTTACTTTTTAATGTTTTTTCTAAATTATTTACTTTTCTTATTAAATTATATGCTAATCCATTAATAAAATAAAATATTAATTATGACTAGATATATCTTATTCAAATATTTAAATAATTTGTTAATAAGATCACTTATTTTCATTCATGTGCATTTCTACAGTTTATTAAACGCTGATAATTTTTTGCGCCTAAATAGCCATAGCAGCCAATATTGCCAAATATCGATGACAACAATTGCTATACCATATTTCTTGGAAAATCTAATTCGATAATATATCGCTACGTTAATTCCAAATCAGATTTTTTATTTATATGACCATATTTGAATTTAATTGAATATCAATTCTTCATTTATATGCTTCCTTCATGCTTCCACTATTTTAGAGTTGAAAAAGTTTGGCCCTTTAAATATTTGCATACATATTTCACACACAATAACAGCTTTAGTATTAGAAAATATAATATTTTCTGGAGGGGCATTACAATTATGCTATTCTGGGCTGTTTTCAGTTTCCAGGGATTATTTATAAAAGGTTATTTCGGACATTATTGTCGATTGGAAGTGAACAAAATTAGAGAAATTAGAAGAAAGGCAGAAAGAGAGAGAGAGAGAGAAAGAGAGTAGTAAGCAAGATTTCGAGACAAAACTTGTTAGGTCATAATATTTGTTGTGTACTTATTATTTTTCTGCAGTAATATGTATCTCAATCCAGTTTAAAAGGAAAAAACAAATTAAATCTGAAACACAAAAGCAATCAATTCAGTTACCACAAAAGAGAAAACTAAATGAAAATTCGACCTTGGTTTTACCAACTTATTCGATCTAGAAATAAATTATGTTAAATGGAAACAACGAGTGAATATGACAATCTTTAAAAATAATTGTAAAATTATAAAGAATTTAAATAAATAGTGAAGGATACGATTGCTTAAATTCGGCTTTGCTATCTGCGTTTTATTAGCTCATTAAATAAAATTAGGCACAAAAGAAAAAATTCGATAAGGAGAAGAAAGCTAATCTGAAGTCAATCTTTCAAAGAAACAATATCGGGATTCATTTAAACTGTATAATTTGTGATTCCCGGAATCCGAAACTAGAAACGATGCTTTAAAGGAAGGTTTAAATAAGCATATTAAAAACTAATTTGGGATAATGTAAATCGATCAACGGACAGAAGTGGAAATCGGTTTATGACGGTTAGATGAAAACAGGTGTTTACTATAAACAATAAAATAAATTTATGAAGCTATTTAATAATGGAAACAGTCAATCTTGAGAGCTTAAATTGGAAGCGTTCAATAGAGACTGGACAGTTTAAATGAGTAGCCGATTTGTTCAAAAATAATTTCGAAATGAAACTTAAATTCTAAAAACATCAAATAAAATGTTAAATGTTCTTCAACAGTATTGAAATATTTAGAAAAAGTAAAAGAAATTGAAAATTTTTTATAGAAAACTGCAAACGCCCAGTGTGACGCATACGTAATGCTCTTTATTTTGTTTTATATCGAGAGCATAAAAAATCATGCCTTATAATGGCCCGAATTTGATAAGCCACTTTAATTTGAACGCGGGAGAGAAATCTCGCCTATTATGGCCATCGTTACATATTTGTAATGCTGGGCTGACGCGGGTTAAATCAATAATCGAAATTTATATTACGCGAATTTACTCTCGAGTAGTTGGTCGGTTAAGCAATACAAATTTTATATTTAAAATAATTTGAAAAAAAGAAATAGAAAGAAATTGGTTATAATTTTACGAACAATTGTAATATTTTTTGGCGGTTGATTTCAATAGAAGGTCATCATAAAATTGCTAGAATTACGTAGAGAATATACTTGATACATCATCATACGCCCATATGCCATTCTACTGATAACTACTTCGTCTCCTTCTGCAGTGCTTTATCCAACAAGCAACAACTCTCACCGAATCACCCCTGTGCACCGCATTCTCAGCAACTAGGCGGTGATAGCTCAGCAGGCGCACCATCACCCACAACACCAATTGGTGGCGGTTCGCCATATAATGGATCTCAAGCTGGCAGCAGCAGCGGTGGCGTTTCACCTAATTCGAATTCGGGTATATCGCCGAACAAATATCGTCGCAGTATATCATTTCCAGGCAAGCCCGGTTGCTCACCCACACCGGGCTATACGTTAGAAGTGAGCTCGGTACAAGGCGTGCCCACTTTAGCAGTGGGCAGTGGTAGCAATAGTGCCGGTGCTACTGGTGGTGGTGATGCACCATTTTTGGGTACCGGCTTCTCATCTGAGCGTTTAGTGGGTAACGGATTGGATATGCGCAATATGGATCACTGTCTGAATGACATTATGCGTAATATATCTGTGGCAAGTTGTGGTGGAGGCGGCGACAATAATGCCGCAGCGGCATTGGTGGAGCGAATACGCAACAAAGCTTTGAATGAGCATCATTTAAGTGAAGCTGATGCAGTTGTCATTGCCGGAGGTAACAGTGTCGGCAGCTATTTGGAGGCGGGCGGCATGAAATTAAATTCATCAGCACGTTCGTCACCTCATTCACAAGTTTCGGAGGTTACAGCGCGCTATTCGCGTAAGGTATTCGTTGGTGGTTTACCTCCCGATATAGACGAAGACGAAATAACGACATCTTTTCGTCGGTTCGGGCCGCTGGTTGTCGATTGGCCTCACAAAGCTGAATCCAAGTCGTATTTCCCGCCCAAGGGTTACGCATTCTTACTCTTCCAGGATGAGAATAGCGTGCAGCAACTCATCGATTCGTGCATTACTGATGATGAAAAACTCTATTTGTGTGTCTCGTCGCCTACCATAAAAGACAAACCCGTGCAGATACGCCCTTGGCGACTCGCAGATGCTGATTACGTGTTAGACGCGACCATGTCATTGGATCCGCGCAAAACCGTTTTCGTTGGTGGAGTACCGCGTCCGCTTAAAGCTATAGAATTAGCAATGATTATGGATCGTTTATATGGCGGTGTCTGTTATGCTGGCATTGATACAGATCCCGAATTGAAATATCCGAAAGGCGCTGGACGCGTAGCATTTGCCAATCAGCAAAGCTACATTGCAGCAATATCGGCACGTTTCGTACAGCTACAGCATGGCGATATAGACAAGCGAGTTGAAGTGAAGCCATACGTATTGGATGATCAAATGTGTGATGAATGTGAAGGTCAGCGCTGTGGAGGCAAGTTTGCCCCATTCTTCTGCGCAAACGTCACCTGTCTGCAGTACTATTGCGAACACTGCTGGGCAGTTATACATTCACGTCCTGGACGTGAATATCATAAACCTCTAGTCAAGGAAGGGGCCGATCGACCACGTGCAGTGCCGTTCCGCTGGTGTTAACGTTGAAGGCATCAGATGGTGTTGGACGGTACGGGTCATTTTACTCGTCATGACGACGCCCCATCTGCCATCAACACTCATAATAGTATACAAGAAACTACAACAACAACAACAACGAGCAGATTCTAATTTCTTTTAACAATAATTCCAAGGAGGTAACACGAGTGTGGTGCCCATCCACATTCATTGCCCCCTTGCACATCGGAAATATTCCTTTAAACTGCTTTCTGCTCTTCTAATTCTACAGCGCTCTGTTCTATCCTGCCCTATCTGAACTCAAATAATAATTACTAAATCTGTATTTGATCAGTTTATTCGACAATTTATTTGCTTATGACTTCACAAAGTATCGAAAGTAATGCCTAAAAATATTCTAATGTATAACAATCATGATTAATACGATTTAGACGATTCGAATGACTCAAAGCAAACAAACGATGATTCAATTGATTCAATTGATTGAAAATATTCAAACGGTACATCAAAGGATGTCTGAACAAATGGAATTATTCTCTTTTTATTCAAGGCAATAATGACCTTTTTGTTCAATCGAATAGTCCGAGTGAATGATTAAATATTTCTAACTTTTCAATTCTTTCTAATTTCAACTCTTAAATAATAATTTTTTACGAATTGTTTTCAAATTAGAATTAGTCGATTTCTCTTTATAACCATTTCCTCTTTATACTATTGCTATACTGCCTCTCCATGTTTTAGAATTCCTTCCTTTTGGTATTTAATTTTACTTTTAAACAATCAGATTCACTTTGAAACACAAAGCCACACCAGCAGAATCATCGCTACATAATTTTCTTTTCAATTATTTTTTATATTTGTTTTTACCAAGGCAGTATTGTTTTTTTAAATAGCAAAAACCACTTTAAGTATCCTCTATTGCTAGTTTTTTTAAGGATTTCTTTTTCTTGTCAATTGTTTTCCTATTTTCGAGTACAATTAATTATAAAAATAATTTATAATGAAATCATAATCAAATGTTAAAATTTTTATAAGTTCTTTTTTAGTCATCAATCCTCGCAAATCCAAGAAAATGCCAAAATATGCACGTTTTATGTAAAAAGGAAAGGCGTCGTGAATTGTAAAACGTCAGCAACTTTCACTAATTGTTCCTGTTTGGTAAAAATATTAAAAGAATTTAATTGAAATTGTTTTTAATTTATTAATTTGAAAATCAGGGCATGACAATCCTTAAAATCATAGGATTCCGTCATAATGAAAAACCTGTTCAGAGGCTTTCGATATTATCGTTTGAAATAATTCTTCGATTCTCTTAATTCTTTTAATATTTTGCCATTTTCAAACCAAATATAAAATATTTAAAAAAAATTTTTTTATCAAAAATGTGCAATCTTGTCGGAAGAGCATTTTTAATGATAAATATATACATATTAACGGCATATATATGCACATATTGTTGCATATATGCACTATATGCTTATATAAGTTGTGTTATTATAATTTAATTTAATCATTTTTATTCGTTTGTTCCAAACAATTTTGTTCAAACCAAAAATTATTTTGAAATGGGTTTTTGAATTATTTGTTAATTTAGTAAATAATACTATTAATAATAATAATATAATTATATACGTTCAACGTTCATGTTAAAGCAGTTAGAATTTTTAATAATTTTGTAGAAAAAATTTTCAATATTGTTAAAAATTGAACTATTTTATTATTAATTTGGTTTTGTATTGTTGGGTTTTTTTCCAAAAGCGCAGCTAGCATTTCTGCTGCAGATTCGTATGCCTTGAACTAAAGAAAAAATTACACAAAGAAAAAACAACTTAATTATTGTAGAATAATGCCGGTTGGATTAATTCTTTCAATTTCATTTGAGAATATTTTGTTTTTTTTTCTAGCCACAAAAATTAACGGGGCTAAATTAATAAAAAAGAAATTGAAAAGAAAGAAGCTTGTAATTTTTAGCAAAGGAAAATGAATCTTTGGAATTGTAATTTGTTTTTTGTAAATATAACTAGCGACTTTTTATATAGAAAATTTTGTATTGTTTTTTAATAAAATTAATTAAAAACAAAAGAAACAAGTTTAATCCAATTGTATAAGATTTACTCACACATATATATACATATGTACGTATATATTTAACAGAGGCGTGGCATGTGCAATATGAGGATAGTGGGAATCAGAAAAGAGTAACGAGTACGGTATGCTTTTATAACTCTGCTCGGTGAACTCGATGAAAAAGTGTTTCAAAACTCCAGTTTGTTTTAATTATACTTATAGCTGTAAATGAAACTACAAAACAAAACAAAACAAAAAAAAAAAAAAAAAAAGAAATTTAATGAATCCAATACAAAAGAAATTTTTCTTCCGTCACGAATTTTCATAAAAAGAGAAAGAGCAATATCTAACAAAAAAAAAAAACGAATGAAAAAACTTTTTTAAAGAATTTTTTAAAATATTTCTTAAAAGAATCTTTGATAAATTGAAAAAAGACATAAAATCTGATTTATAATCATAGAGTATGAAAAGTTCACTTTACAATGAAATGTGAAGTTATTTTATTATTACGTAAACATCTAAAAAGGCTAGATGAAATAGTAGAAATCGGTCTAATTGGTCTAGATCGTTGTTAGGATCCATTATAGGCCATTTAAACGACGACGTTAACGTGTGACGCTTTTCGATCTAAGTCAATTAGCTTGTAATGGTCACAATCATTTTTTATGGATTTCAATTAATATAGATTTTTATTTTATATTTAAATATAATAGAAATTTTTAAACAAAATCTTTGCTGTCATCGAAACAGTTTATTTTAAAAAATAGTTTAAATTTTTTTTTCAAATTCCTTTGGAATTTGCATTTAGAGGTTTTATTTATAGTACGCTCCCTTAAAACGCTAATATCCTAAATAACTTTGTCCTGTGTTTTATTGTATTGATTAAATTTAATTTGATTTGAAGACAATTTTCAGTCAGTATTAAAATATTAATCTCATCATGAAATATATTGACTAGTGTGAAATATATACTTGCCTTAGTAGTCTATTTAATTGTATGTATTTTATAATATCGGAACACAATTACGTGCTATTGATTTGAAGAACTTGAGCTTGTTTCCGTTGACAAACAAGAAAAGGCAAACAAGAAGAGATCGCCTAATATGACGATCATCTTTGTAACCTTCTATATCTTTCTATTAATCGACGCTATGAAGAACAGTTTTATTGTAATATTTATAATAACATTACTTACTAACGAATAATGCGTTAACGTTAACAAATAAAATAACGAATAGCAAATTATCGGTCTGAATAAATATTCAATTTAATCAATCAGATCAATCAATATTATTATGAAATCAAGAAATACTTTTCATCAATCAGTTTTCATTACTGTTTCATACTTTCACACAAAAATCACGAATATCATTATATACGTTCTTTTTTATTTAACATTTAATTCGTAGCTAAATCGAATAAATGATTTTTGGAATAAAATTATACTATAAGTCACGAAATTTTTTACTAGTTGGAAGAAAAAATCACGCGAGTTGTATGGGAGGTCAGAAGGCCCCCACTTTCAGTTCGATACACCGGTTGGTCTTCGTATTCGATAACATGAGTTTAAAAAGGATAAAAAATGATTGGTCGACTTCCCGGCGGAATCGGCATTTACGTTTAAAGAAATTGGGGCGATTTTGAAAGTTAAAAGAAAAAAAGGAAACTCATAAATGGAAATGTATAAATAAAAAATAAATAAATAAATTATTTATAAATCTTTGATTTATATATTTTTTTAAAATATTGTTATTCCCTTCGAAAGTAGCTAGATAGACCTTAAAATTGAATAATTGGATATATATTAAAACATTTAGTACCTTCCTAGAAGTTTTTATTAAGACTCTCTCGACTCATTTATAAAAAACAAAAGATTCGATTTAAATATTCGATTAAAACAAAAATAAATTCAAAACAAATTTAACAGAAAGAATTTATGTATGCTTTCGCTGGCGTCGTGAACGGAATGAAAAGCGGAATGAAAAAGAAAAGGGAAGTGGGTGTGGTGAGAAGTTTCAATTCGAGCACCTGAAGAAGGGCATCGAAAAAAATGCATTTTAGAATTAAAATTAGAAATGTACCTTCATTTTATATAGAAAAAATTTAAGAAAATTAAAAAATTATAAATTAATTGAAATACAATTAAGAATACCCTTTTGCGCATAGACATACATACATACATACACAAATTCAGACATACCAGCATAAGCGTGTATGCATATAAATGTATTCAACATTTGTGCAGTTGAAAAAAAATCGAAAACAAAATTCGCATAGACGTCTCTGATCCTTTTGCTGAAGCCATAGAAACTGTGAAATCACACTATACACGATACTCGCATATGCTCTTATACCCATACATCAACACTTATACATAATTACATTCAATTAATATGTGAAACCTAATGAAGACCTTTAAATATTCCTTTAGCAAAATATTTATTGAAAAAAATGCATACAATAAAACAATTATAATACAAATAAAAATATATTAAACAAACATTGACTTATGTATTCTTAGTGAAATCTTTTTAAAATTTTATATATGACATATTAAATATATATAATATATATTTCGTAACAGAATAATTATAAAAGAAATTATGTATATTATGATGATGATGACGATGATGATGATAATGATGATGATGATGATGATAGTGATGGAAATACTGACGCTAATGCAAGAAGTAAATGGAAGAATATCTAATTTTTCTATTAAATTGAATACGTATTTTATTATACAAAATCTGAAAGTAAAATAGAATACATATTTTGTAGTTTGTTTTTTCACAAAAGAAAATTTGCTAAATTAAAATATAAGAAATTTTACATAATGAATTTTTAAGAGATGAAAAAAAAGCAAAAATACGAAATAGCAATCAGCTAATAAAAAATATTCAAAAGTAGTCTTTTTATATTATTACAAACAACCATAGCCCGTTCGTTGCCACGAAAGTGAGATTTAAATGAAAAAAAATAACAACAAAAAACAACAAAAAAACAACAACAATATCACTTTTAGCAACTACAACAGAAACCTAAAGAAAACCAATAAAAACAACCCCAAACCCAAAACAATTATGAAAAACTGATAATTTGATCGAGTGAAATGTTAATAATTTGAAATTATTAATTTCTTAACAAAAAATGTTTTTACAAAATTTTCTTATGAACATGATAATGATGTTGTCGTTTGATAATGTCGTCTTCTCTTTCAATTTAATCAAATGAAATTGCAACCGAAAAAATATAACAAAAATATCGAAAAAAATCAGTGTTTGTAACATTTACTCAATTCAATCCAAGATTCAAGAAAACAAATTTCAATAAAACCTAACAAAAAAAAAAACGACAAAAAAATTTAAATAAAGCTAAAATTAAAAGAAAAAAAATTTAACAAAAAAAAAGTGAAATAAAAATTTATACATATATATTAATATATATCTTTATTTAAATAAACCTTTTTCGAATATAATAAAAGTTTCTTTTAATTTTGGACTCTCGTCGCAACCAGTTCGATCTCTCTCGATTGCTCTGCTCTGTCTCACTCTTCTCTCTATCTTTTCCATTCAATGGGAGTTTTGAAGGAGGGGAGGGGTGAGGAACGCAACCTTTCATACCATCAATCGGTGCACCTTTGTAGTGTATAGTGTAATACAGGTGATCATCTCCTCCGTGAATTAATTACATCTCAAAATTTAGGCTTTAGTGAAAAATTATTGATAACGAATTAAGGCTTTTTTAAGCTTGATTTTTACGGTTTTTATACTCTTTGAGTTTGCGGCCAAACCTGCTTCGAATTGAACCCGCAAATGGATAATTTCTAAGTCCTCCAACAGATATGTCCGGTTAGGTTTTGTTTAGGAGTCCATAACAAATTTTCATAAATAACGATTTATAGTTTTAGAATTCTTCAGAAAACCATTAAACTATGTTTAAGAAAAAAGTTCGTTTGAAAGAGTCTGGAGTAATTTTTGTAGAGGTTCTATTTTTAAATTTATAAGAGTCTATTTAAAGTTTTTCTCTCAGTTTATAAACGACTAAGCCACACATAATTGGTGCCCTCAGAATGAATTTCACCCAAAAAATGCATTAAATTTATGCTCAAAAATTTAACATCACAAATATTTCTATTCAGCGGATGGAATACACTTTCATTACAAGAGATAATCCTTCAAAATTGCATTAACTTTTGCGTATAATTGAAAGGCCCTTTAAAATGAAATAGGATACAGGGTGTTCATATTGACAATTGATTGATTGAATTAATTAGACAAGCAGGAAATATTTCCGAATGGAATTAATTCTTACGAATACAATTAATATCGCTCATGTAACTCATTTTTGACGCGACTTCTCTCGTCAATCGTGTTGTTGTTGTTTATCTTCAGATCAAGCAGCTGTGAGACTGGTTCACCAGTATTATCTGATCCTAGCCCATCTATGACATTTGCTGGCGGAAGTGAGAGCAACCCAGTAGGCGCTTGGCAAATAATCAAAGGAAAAGTCTCACAAACAATCGAAGATATTAAAGCGTCAAAAGGTAGCGGTCAGATATTAAAAGGCAAGTCCCGATAAATAGGTGTGGAGGAACGAAGCGTGACAAATGATAACACTATCCTTCATCTCTTTTTTTATAATAAACAAATTATTCATTAAATAAAATCCATGCGATTCATCTTTTTAGTTGAGTCTCAAGAAACGGAAACGAATTTTGATGTCGTTACGACGAATTGTTCGACGGCTGGCATTGAGCTTAATTTAGAACAGGATTGGACATCGATATCGAAGAAAGGTGATCGTGAATCAGATGTCGAAATTGATTCAATTCTTCAGCAAGCGGTCGTTGATAAAGATAAAGATCAATCACATTTGCGTCGCGGTTTCAATAATATCAAATCGAAAGTTAAAGGCAAATCGTCGTCTCAGCAACAACAACACCATCAACAATCGCAACAACAACAATACCATCAACAATCGCAGCAACAACAACACCATCAACAATCGCAACAACAACAATACCATCAACAATCGCAGCAGCAACAACAGCACCAACAGCATTCCATCGCAACACAACCATCTCCAAAAATTGTATTAACATCTGCCGCCGGCACAACAAAAACCGTGGATAAATTTATGAAACTGGGCAATACCAATTTCTTGCGTCGCCGCCAACAAAGAGGCGGGCCAGCTGAACCGGCGCAGGAAATCGAATCTGGTGTAGAAATGCGAGAGGATATGACTGTCCCTAATGCGCCGCCACCTCTTACTCCAAATAGTAAAACATCTAAAGCCGATAAAAAGCGACGCATTAATGATCCCAAAGGCGACGATGCCGATGCTGAAACTGAGACTACGGCAGTGGCCACAAATATGAAGCGGAATAGTTCAATCGAAGCTAAAGATTCGAATGAAAAGACTAAATTCATTTTACAATTTTTCAAAGAAAGATCCCAAAATATTCCGTTCTGTAGTATTCTAGGGCTGGTACTTGTAATGCTGTTACCGATGCCCGGTTTTTTGCGAGGCGTTCTAGCCTGCTTGGTGACCTCCTCCCTAATGGGACCATCGTGGAAACTGTTTCTGGAATTATGGACAAACTCATCACCAGAAGAAACTGAATTCCGAATACCAGACTTTCGGGAGGGTTCAATTTTTGAAATTCCCGCCGCAGAAGAGCATGGCATTGTTAAATCATACGCGGTATGTATGATCCGTCAGTCATTCTAATGAAGCAATTTATGTATTTTAATATTGCTCTGTTAGGGTTGGATGAATGAGATAAATAGTTATGATCCCAATAATTATCATGTTGCAATGACCAATTCCGTTTATGTCAAATTGGATGGTAAGCATGTGTTACTCGATTATTTTTCTAATTTTGTCAACAAATTACTAAAGTATGTATTTATTTTTAATAATTTAATAATCGAAATAGTGGCATCTAAATCCTTTACAGGTACGATATTGCGTATTTCCAATACTGAAGCGCGTGTACCAAAGCGAGCTTTATGGAACGAAAAACTAATTGATCCATTAGTGGTACAGTTTACACGGCATCGAAGGTACAATCTTCTCGGCTGTCGCGTAGAAATGTTACCGTTGGGTTTGGCACGCAAGAGGCAAGTCAATGTAAACTGCTAAACATGATCCGAACGCTTGATTGATTCATTATTTTGTTAGCTCATTAATTAATTAATTAATTAAATTATTAAGGCGTTAACTAATTAATTTGTTAACTCGTTAATTTGTTAGTTTATTATAATTCCAAATTGCCTTTTCAGGTATTTCAATCGCAAATATCCGATCCAATTAATTATTAAACAGTCCTACGATGTGAAATCGTTGGACGATGAGAATTTAAGACTCTCAGCATCAAATGATAATACCGATCTGTTTTTCGACGTGAGAGCAAGCGAAGTATCGCTTGCCTTATCGGATGAATTACCGGAGCAGTCAAGTGCTGAGAAATTGGAGAATACTTTGGACTTTGGATCAACAATTATGAATGCCGATGTAGGATATTTTTATATGAGATACCATTTCATTTAGAGTTCAAGGGAAGAGAGTGGTTGGCCTCTTTGAAAGATTTGGATATGAGATAAATTCTAGTGAATTTCTAATATTTTTTCAATCTTTAGTTACGATCTTTGCGAAATCCCGATGCGAGCCAACAACTTTTAACCATTCCCAACGGAGATGAAGTGAGGCTGATACTGTTTTCGCGTGGCGCTCGTGAGAAAGAAGATTGGTAGCTCGATAATAAAAAGAAATTTCTGAAATGTTTCAAACATTTCTTTTTAATTGAAGGTATCGTCGATTTGTTGCTGCGAGTGCGGGCGACGTTTACGACAAAGAATTGAAATTGCCGAACATCCAGTTTGTCGACGATAGTAGTATGCAAGCCGCTTTGGATGCTAGCACTGCATTAATCAATCAACAATCAACAACAACTAGTAATGCATCTAAAGCGATGGCTGAGGAAGTGTCGGCAAAGGAATTGAAAAAGAGTCGTAACGATGAAAACGCCGCCAACTCCACCGCCACCACTACCACCGCCACCACCATCACCACCGCCACCACCGTCACCACCGTCACCACCACCACCACCACCACCAATACCACCAATACTTTCCCTGATGAAATGTTTGAGGGTTTAGTATTTAGTTCCAGTGCAGCACGAAATCCAACCAGTTTCGTACGATTCATGGCACTTTATCAGGTCTGGTTCTGCAAACAGAATTCATATTTTCATTTTCATTTCATTGAAGTGTTTCCTTTTTTATGTTTACAATTTTTATTTGATTTAGAAAGCTTGCAATCAGACTACCATTCCAGTTTATAGACAACCGGCCCTTTTGAAAAAGCCCATACCAAAAAATGTACGTTTTCAGTTGTTACTGTTAAATTCAGTTTTTATAAAAGATTCTTTCCTGCAAAGACACTTTATATTTTGTGGATACTTTATATTTTAACGTGGTATCAATATCGCTTAGATGGCTTTTACTTCATTTAAAGCACTTTGAAATTGTTGCACCTTTGGCTGCAAAGTTATAACAATATTATAATAAATACGTCTATGCTCTTTCTATTAGATGAGACGTCCAAATCGACGTGAAGATGAACTTTGGAGGGGTATCGATCAGTCGCTCTTTCTCGGGCCTTCGGGAAGCATCGTTTGGCTAAATGTGATTTTCGGTCGTTTCATCTACAGTCTCCTACATGACTCGAAGATGCAGATTAAAATACATCAATTTATTCAAAAGAAAATATCGGCCGTTAAGGTTGAGTGTTTCTAAATGGTATTCAAAGAAAAGAAAAGACAATATATTTAATCATTTGTCTTCGTAAACAGTTACCAGGTTTTATGGAAGATGTTACTATTACGCACGTTAATTTGGGTAGCACACCGCCATTAATACATCGTGCTTCTCAAGCCGTGTTAGACGAGCGCGGTATTTGGATTGATGCAGATATCACGTATGAAGGTCTTTTGGGCTTTACCGTTACAACCAAATTAAATTTGTTAAGTCTTAAAAAGCGAAGCGGGACTAAAACGGGGGAAACTATTCCACCACAAGCAACCACACCAATGGATAATTCTTCCCTGCCGTCGGGTGTCAATTTAAATGCTCTAGCTGATGATTTGGCTGAGGTGATTAGTTCGTTCTCTGTTAGTGACATTCAATTGAATAAAAGATTAAGCGCCGGTGTCATCTATGACAGCGATGCTGAGAGTATGGGTAGTTCAAGTTCGGAAAGTGAGGATCCTGATTATGATGGTCCACCAGCTTCCTATTTGGCAACTAATGCAGCACCAGCGGCAAGTTCTACCTCAGCCTATCCCAGAAATTATGAGTAAGTTACTGAGACAACATTTTCACCTCACTCACAACAATACAATACTTTAGATCTACTCCTCCCGTCCGACCACCGACACAGGCTCCCGCATTCGGTAAAAACTCACATAAACTTCTTAAAATTGTTGATCGTTTTGCTGCTTCGAATTTCTTTCAATACGCGACTGAATTACCGTATATCCAACGCGCCATTGAAAACATGAACGCAAATATAACATTACGTTTGGAAATTAAAGGAATGGTTGCTAGAGTTTCCATTAATTTGCCACCGCCACCTTCGGATCGTATCTGGATAGGGTAAGCTCCTAAAATAAATTTTAAAATGACCCTTCTAATATATTGTTTTCACAGCTTTCGCGGCCCGCCGCGTCTTTGGATTCAAGCAAAACCAGCTTTCGGTGAAAAATCTGTTGATTGGAGTTTCCTAACAAGCGTTATTGAGACTAAAATATGCGAACAGATTAATAAAATAATGGTTTATCCAAATATGGTAGATATCACGATAGATTTCCTAGGCCAACCAACATACCAAGAACGTGATTATTGAGCTAAGAGGACAGAGTTGATCAAAAGAGCTCAGGCTTATATTATTTATAAGAGTATATTGTCATTTTTCTCTGACCTCCCGCATCTCTTCTTCTTATTCTTGAATAACTTGAGTAGCTTATATTACCAGCTGAAGAGAAAGAGTAAGAGCGAGATTGACAGGTAGAAAAGAAAGAGAATATTTCCATTGTATTTATCCATTTTCACATTCCATAATTTTAATGAATTAAATCGAATTTGTTTAAAAATCTTTAATAATACATTCGCACCATAATTCTCTTCCAAAAAAGTTTGTATTTTATTGAGCTTTTATTCCATGCAAATATATTTTCCATTTGCATTTTACCAAAAACACTTAATTTTTATGAATGAATTCAAACAGTCCAAATTTAGTATAAGCTCTAAATTAAAATAAAAAAAGTAGAAATTATTCTTATTATGTAATGTGTTTGTAATGTGTAAACAAGGTTTTAAAGGAATGCAAAGAATAAATAAAGCATAGATCCAACTAAAATTTTATATCCTTTATTGAGCTCAATTGCCAGAGTCCTGGTCCTATGGTAGTTCATTTTATCAACGTTTTATCATTGCACATTTTTAATAGTTTCGATAAACAACAATAAGGCTAACAATGCAGCAAATTTCTGGATTTCCTTTTAATGTTTGTCTCAAAAATCAATAATCTTAAATCTTTTCACCAAAAAAGCAGTAAATTTAAAGTAGAAATCCAACCGGTGGCCCACACGAGTTTTGACAACCTTATTCGAGTATTTAAGGAATAAGAGAGGTTTTAATAAAACATACCTCTTAAATGAAAAGGTTTTGGCAAAATTTATTATCTTAAACTTGATTAAAATTGTATGATTAGACGAACTCTAATATTAACTACTTTTTTCAGGAATAAAATGTTTTTACATTTTTAAAATTTTTAATTAATTATCAATTTCTAGAAAATGAATTGTTAGTAATAAATAAATTATATTTCCGCAGTTCATTGATTAATAATAAAAAATGTTCGATGGATTTCCTATATAATTTATATATATATTTCGATGATTTATAAACTAATTACAAAACATTTTTAAAATATTTCATTTCAATTTCTCTTACATTATCGTTTAACAGAAAAAAAAAACAATTCCATGATTTAAATTTAGTATTTTCTAAAAAAATATTGGTTTAGAATTTGAAATATACAGGGTCTTTCAATACTCGCTAATTACAAAACGATGGGAACTTAAAGAAATTGAATTGTTTTAAAGTCTTTCCAGTGCACTTCAAAAATGAATCCACCTAATTTTATACAGTAGTGGCCTAAACGCGTAGTCTCCCTTCCACGCTATCTTCGTTCGGGCATAATGGATGGTTTTATGGTGGTTTTGATTTGCAATAAAATGGCAAATATTGAAACTTTTTCTAATCCAAAGGCTTTTGAAATATTTACAATCTCATTTCCTGATATTTACTAAATGATTGGCAGAGCGTAAAGGCAAGGAAGATAGTGGCCAAATGGACAAACCCTATGCCCAATAAAATACCGATAATAATCTCGCGATGGGAGATAATCCATTCTGTGAAAACGACATAACAACCCTAGATCAAAGAAATAAAATGGCATTAATAGTGGAATTTAGCAAACAAATAAGAAGTGAAAAACGTCCATTTTCAAATGTTTCCATACCCTTTGAAAGAAACTATTATTCTCATTTGGATTCAATACGCAATCATCGTCACGCGGCACAAGTTGTGCAACATCTTTAAGAATACAGCAGGCTTCTGGCAGGGTACGATTACCACGATTAGCCATCCACGACGATGCTTTCTCGAAATCATGGTAATCATTTACACCGCAACAACCGAAACCACCCATCATTTGATTCCACATTAAAGTAACGGCATCAGCCTGTTCGGCATGATTGTAATATCGCGATATTGTTGTTTCCAGGAAAGCTTTTGTCTCTTCACGAGCCTAAAAGAATTGACACGAAAGTAAAACTTTGCTTATTTTTTAAATTAAATTCATTTACTTTTTTTTAATGCACTCCACGGTACGAACGTGATAAATGCAAATTTACCTTTTCTTTATAGAAACCAGCCAATCCACCAGTTATTATTTCCGCAATCAACAGCAGTATCATAAGAATGCCATACTAAAAAGGAAACAGATTAAATGTTATAAAAGAGTTCTGATAATATTTGTGGAGAATTCTTGAGTTGGTGTGGTTTTATATTAAAATTATTTAATGATGATTTGAGTTTATAGTAATACTTAATTAATAATTTGGTGATGATCGCAATTTAATTTTATATTAATAAGTCTTGATGCAATGATTAATTTTAATTGATTTTGATAATTATTGTTAAGTTTGTAAGCTTTAAATTATCATTTATTTACAACTTATTTTTTAAATTAGCCTTTCTGGTTTATTTTGATTATTTTGATTTTATTGATTTTTATTTATTTTGATCATTAGTGTAAAATTGAAAATTCTTGCAGAATTCTTGTAAATTCTTGTAAGAATGTGAGATTATCATTTACTGAAAATGTAAAACTTTCACATTTTATAATAATTATTAAAGTTAAATTACTCTAAATTATGCAATTTAATACAATAATTTCATCAAAATCTCGCATTACTTTATTTTTCGAAAATGATAATCTTTTTGTCTTTCGCAAAATACGATTTATTTTTCATCTGCGAAATTAAGTTTGAAATCCAAGAAGATACACAAAATTTTGTCTCGAATATCGCTTTAAAAGAAATCTGGCTCCAATCCTCCCTTCCGCATTTTCTGATACCGAAATGCGATGATTATCACGTAGCGTTATGCGATGCGATTTTAAATGCAAAAATTTAAACAAATTCATAAATAATTAAAAAAGACTCGCTAATTATTTGATACCAAAAATTAAAACTTCAAACAAATCGGTCAAGTTTATTTTTCACTTTCGAAAAATATTCAAAAATTCAATTAGTGGCCATGGGTGTTTAGTTTATTATCGTCATGAATATATTATAGTATCAACAAAATTTCGCAAACAACTTCATTGGTTCCTCTTTTTTTCGTTTATATTCGCCTTCGCCTTCGCTTTAGGCACCTCCTCGGTGAAAAATTATTTAGTTTAAAAAAGTTTATTTAAAAAAGAAACAAAATAAAGCGAACTATTGCCGGAACCTTTTGCCGCGTATTTGCTGTACAAAATTAATATGTTTTGTTTTCTTTTGTCTTGAAATCTTACCGTCGTTAGCAAACATCTCGATTCTCGTATAGCCCCGCAGTAACCCAAGAAACTCATAAGAAACATTACAGACCCAATGACAATCAGAACGTAGGCTAATTGCTCGATGATTTGAGGCTGCGTAAATTTCTAAAATAAAAAAAATGATAAAACAATTTCAAGCTAAAGGCTCTACCATTGATTTCTTAATTAAATAAAAGAAAGGTTAAAGGTCGGTCATCATCGATCAGTTCGTGAGCTTAGAACAATTTACATTCCTCCCAAAATTAGACTCTATTCGAATATAATTCTTGTAGGCTAACAAATGGAAACCGATTAAGCTCGATCAGGCAGTACAAAAAACTGCTAACTAAAATATAATTTTGAATCGCTCTACTAGATATCATGCCATATCTCTGAAGTCATTCTTTAGAAGAGTTGATTAACCCGTCTTCAAATGAACTTGAATTAGAACAGAATGGAATTTAATCTTGTAAATATTTCTTCAAAAAAATAAGACAAAATTGTAGTTTAAGAATAGTAATTAAGAAAATAAAAGATCCGACCATTTTCAAAAAGAGTCATCTTTATGTAAAATCAGATTTTCTCTTGAAGGCCACGCATTTCTTCAAAATGTTCGGACAATATTTTTTGATTTTTCAAAACTCTTGCCTTGATCAAAGTTAAGCCACTTCACCCTCCCAAACCCTAGAAAAGTGGCCTTCAAAACTAAAAAGGAACAGCTTCATTTTAATGGAAAGAAATTGATAAAATTTCACAAGAAAAGATGAAATTAATAAGTTCGAGAGATTGAGTGGTGAGTAACCTCTATACTACAAAGCATAGCACTTTTTTCGAAAATTCTTTTTCATATAATGATTTGATATTTGATATTCCATCTTGGTATTTAATACTTACGTTTATGTGTTCAGCTTCAACCATCTTTAATAGCGCTATTAACGATGCCTTGTCGACGGCTAACCAAATACCGAAACCAAGTACCAACGTGCCGAGCACCTGAAAAGTTGAAAAGGATATGCTTAGTGATCAATAGCGTTAATAATTATTTTAATTTTTAATTGAACTCAAACTCATAATTGCTGCCGTTAGAAAATGTTACATGGTTTTAAATTAGAATTAAAAAATTAACCCTTCTGCGCGTAGACATATCTAGATAGCAATATTCCAATTAACCCGTTGAGAGAAAAACGAATTTTGATTTTTAAATTTCTGGTACGTGTTACCATATGGTTGAGACTCTAATACCGCCTCAAGCAATCAAATTAAGACGATTATAAGTCCAATCAAAGAGTCTTTAAAGAGAGATGCTTCTTCGATTTAGGATGGAATGAATGAAATCAATTCACGTCAATTGAGTATTGCGTGTAATTTTTCATAATTTTGATTGTTTTTATGACTATTTTGCATTCAATTCAGAAGCTTTCACGAAGCATACGCATAAGCATATTCAGAAGCATACGAAAGCTCTTAATGGACGTAAGGTTAATTCATTTAATATTACCAAAAGGGTTAAGCATTTACAAACACATAAGGGTCAAGAACATTCCTCAGCATTTGCTAATTAAATCATAAACACCAACGCTTTCGTTTGATTAGTCCAATGCCCTCCTACCCATTTAGTTACTCCTGTCGTGTGTCGAGAGTCGTGAAAGCACGGAAAGACATCAGAGGCGACCGATTAATAAGTGTCTTTACTTTCATCACGGTAATGACGACAATGATAATGACGACAATGATAATGATGACAACTTCAACAACTATAATTCATAATACTTAATCAATCATTATGACGGCACTCTTAAGAACGTTTGCACGATTTTGTATAAAAATTTCTAATGACAGGAAGAGTGTGATGGTAGAGTACTTTTAGAGAGAGTAATTGTTGCGTCTTTGTATTTTTAAGAGAGTCAGTGCTTCGTTCAAAGAGAGTGTAAGAACAGTTTTTCCTAGAAGAGAATGTATGAACAGAACACACACACACTTTCTGAGTAATCACTTAGTAAGTCTTACACCCTTATTCTAAGAGACGAGTCGAGACGAGACGAGCAAATTTTTGCACTGAAAAACAGCTGCTAATCAAAAAACTCGTCTTTTGGTAATCTAAGAGACGAGTCGTTATTCAACTCGCTTGATACGTCTTTTTTCCTCGTCTTTTTGGTAATCTAAGAGACGAGTCGAGTCGCGAAAGTAGGTTTTTTCTGCTAAAAAAAGACGAGTGCTTTTGAATTGTCGTCTCCATACAAAATTAGAAGATTTTTAGGAAGATTTAATTTTAATTTTTATTTGTACTATTTTTAATGAAAACAGAGACTTGAGAATGAATGTATTTAATTTAGTTTAATTTGAATTTAATTGTTTTTGCAAAACATGTAAACATGTGAAAGCAGTATTTAAGCAATATTTAATTTTTATTCGATGAATTTCATGAAATGTATTTAATATATTGTAACAGAAATAACCTGGAACAGTGAATAGAATGAATAAACGCGAGAGCAGAGCAAATCATCCGCGCATCCATTTGCAAATTACCGCGAATTTTTTGTGCAACTTGTTAGAAACCACGAGGTTTGTTTACAGTGTTGGAAAGTGGCTCTCATAAATAAAATTGGTGCATACTTTTGACTGAAAATTAAGAAAATTTACGGAAGAAAGCTGAAATATTATTATATGAATATCTTGCACAGTCTGTTTTATATTGTAGCTATGTTTATTTTAGGTATTTCGTGAAAAAAACAACAGATTTTAATTTTTGTGTATTCACCACATTGAGTATTATAAAATTTGTACCTTCCAACACTGTAAATATATTAGCCACCATAAACGAGACGTAAGAGCAAAACGAGGTAAACACCTCGTCTCTTAGATTACCCTTTTTCCTCGTTCGTGACTCGTTAACGTTCAACGCTAAATAGTTTCCTCGTCTCTTAGAATAAGCACCTTAATCATTCATTAATCGTGGTCATTAGATCACTACAGACAATTAAGGATGTTAATTTTTTTTGAGGTGCATCTAATGTTTTTATACTTACAAAAAATAGAAAATTAAATATGCAGAGCACATATTTTGCTATCCATATGCCACACCCGAAGCTCATTTCGATGAAGTTAATTTTGATTACTTTAGGGAAGACTTAATCTGGAAGAAAAAGAAGGAAATTGTTATTAAAATTAATAAATCAGTTTTACTCTTTTATTCTTATATATGGTTTTTTCGAGAGAAAAAGAAGAAGATCGGATTGATCTGGCGAGAGTGGCAAAATAAAGACGTGATCTTAGGTGTTAAAGTAATATCATTAGAGCCTATTTGCCGAGCTCGTAACTTTAGGTGTTTGGTGTTTTACTGAATCGATGCTAAAACAAATAAATATGCTAAGCAAAAGTAAGAAAATTCGTAGGAAATAATTGTTTGGGGAATAATCTGAACCCAATTTTAGATATCGTTATTGAAAGCAAAACATCATTATTATTCAATAAAATCTTAAATTTTTTCAGATGATTTTAAATTATACTATCACGTCTAAAAATCATCGATCACTTATACGAAAATACCATAATTATACTATATTACATTAACCCATTAAGTGCTAAATGAAAGAATGTATAGAAAGTAGAAAAGTTGGTAGAAGAATATAATAATATATTATGCATAAAAAACATTTGTGCAAGTATAAAATTTTCTTCAAATTGCATTATTAAATTTAATAATCAGTTAAAGCGGCCAACATCGTGTGACTGCGTGATAATTGAAAGTTAAAAATTATAATGCCGTTGGCATAAATTTAACAAGCCTTCTGCCATTTCTCGAAGGAAAAAAGTGAAAGTGAACTTATTTAAATAGAAGAAAATTATACTTATAATACAAATGTTTAGAAATAATATAAATGTTTAGAAATAATATAAATGTTTTAAAATTCTTAAAATTCATTGCAAAGATGTTTTAATAAAAATTTAGTTGATCCCAATTTAAAAATATATATGATAATAATTTTAAAATTTTCGTCATTGATCTTAAGTACATTATATATGAATGGTATTATATTTTGTTGGGAGAAATTTTCCTTTCTTTTGTTTACTTTTTGGCATTTCTTTTATCAGCGAAAGTTAATCGTTTGCCTTTTCAATATTTCAATGCGTCTGCAGACTGACTCTACAGGCCAACGACTTTTGGCTTAACCGTTATTTGTTTGGCTGTAATTGTTGTATCGGAATGAATGCAGAAGTGATTGCAAAAATGAATGCAAAAATGAATGCAAAAATGAATGCAAAAACAAATGAATGCAAAAATGAATACTAAAACAAATGAATGAAAAAAAAAATCAATGAATGAATTTACACGAATTGACTATTTTGAGACTCATATAAATCCTGTTTAGAAATATATAAAATCGAGCATATATCTAATTAATTATTATCATCATTAATTAATAAAAATATCTGAGATAAATACTAGTTTGCGGTAATTGTTTTAAATACAATGCAAACGATGTTTTACCGGTTTGTCTGCCAATCAAATTTGACAAGAAATGACGGAATGATTTGGCAGAAATTCATTACGTTCACCCCTTTCTTTTATACTCTCGTAATCGGTTTATGATTTTTTCTTTTTGGCCGCAATATTTTTTTAACGGCGATTGGTATGCATTGGCTCATTTTGTACGAATAAGGCTCGTGTAGAAAGACTTGTTCCCATGAGTTGATTGAACTGAGTTGGTTGTTCGATGTGTGTTACGACATCAAATCGTTTCGTATATAAGATTTTGTCTATTATTTTTTTAACACAAAATTTATTTACTTTCATTTTTATTTTAGCGATTTGTTTACAAACGCATAAAAATCGGATAAAAGGATTAATCAAAAGAGATTTATTGCTTTTTCTGCTTTTGAAAAATTTCAAGATTATCTCATGTTGGATGAATAAATTATACTGAATACCTTTATGTGATGTGATCTTCCAATAATATAAATTTTAAATAAAATCCATTTTCGTTTACGACTCTCTTCTGGAAACGCGTAATTTTAATGGAAACAATATTTCTTGTGGAAATTAGAAAATTTTGTAATAGAGGGATTAATCATTAAAGGAACTGTCTGACAGGTTACATTCATAATGAGATATATATATAAGTATATAAGTATATACGCATAGTTCATAAAAGTTAGCCTCATTCTTGGAGCTTCGTTACCGATCGTAACGGTGTCGCGTAATATTCTACACACCGGATATATTAATATCGTCAATGAAGGTGTATTTGCATACACTGAACAAAGAACATTGCATTAAAAGCGATCTATCAAGAAAAATATACCAAGAATTCTCTCGTGGCTTTCATTCAGTTTAAGACTTTGCTTAGTCCACTATAGGAAACCCCTTGTGGTAAACTATATATTTAAGCAAAACCGTATAATTAAAAAATAAGTATCAAAGTTTAATTTTAGTTTTAGTAATAAATCAATTTTTAACTAAAACAAATTTAATTTAAAAATTCGAACGGTTTTCGAATCAAAAAATAATTTAAATCTCAAATGCGTGAGGTTTTAAAATTAATCACCTCAATACGTTGAGTCATAATAAAATCACTTAGTATGAAATAATTTATTATATTGATGTAATACAAATTTTTGCTACGTGTAAACGAGTAGAGAAAATTCATAACTTTTCTGGCTTTTTCAGCGGCTACTGCTGCTGCGAGTAACTCATACGAATGCGAGTATGTTTTCGAATGAAATGTAACATAATTCGCTGTAAATGAGCTCAGAATTATGCACAAACATACTTCATACATGCATACACACATGCATACATAAACACATGCATACATACACACATGTATACATACATACATACATACGAACATGCATACATGCACACATACACACATACATACATACATACAGAAATCCGTCCATATAAAAGCACATTCATACATGTTTACATGCATGTAACATCACTCCAATAACATTAGCCATGCTTTCACTTTACTGTCATTGCTACGTGTTGAAACGTCCGTTATTATTATTGTTATTATTAAGGGCACATTTTAATACTCTCGAAATATTACAAATAAAATAAATCTTGTTCTACTTCTTTTTATTCTTCATAATCGTCTAAATAAAGAAACTTCTGGGATTGTAAAAAATAATATTACAAAATTAAAAACTACTCCTACTTAATAATTTCTTAAGGTCGAAAATTGCTCCGCTACAAAATTCTCGATGTAAACGCTTCATCGATCAACCAATGCCACCGATCAAGCAATGACAGACGAACCGATAAACAATTAATAAATGAAATAAGATAATATTTTGCAAAACGTTGTAAACAATTCACTTATAACATTATTCGAAACGTATGAAATACTACCAGACCGCCGTGAAATATGATTTGGTGATAGTTGGATGTAATCCAAGCCAATCCAACCAATACTCAGACTCGGATTCACACTTCGGTAAACAAAGAAAAGTTTGCTGGGAAAGCCTAATCAGTAACGATTGATTACTTCTAGTAAGGTCTTCGTAAGTTCGTTGTAAATGAAATGAAATATTCACACGTTACACGTGTGTGTGTATGGTTGGCTCAGGCTGAGTTACAAGACGGTGAAAAAAAACAGTACTTAATACCGTTTCTTTTTCTACCCGTACACCGGGCTGAGGAGAGTGTTGGTGTAATGGGTTAATTGTGGTGAATGCACTCATGCTGAATGACACGGCCTGTTGCTCAGGCTGTATGTAACGAAATTACGAGAAGGGAATTGTAAGAGCATGTACTTATTTACAGAAGCATGCATGTATTTGTATGTATGTATGTATTCATGTATATATAGATATCTGTGTATATGCAACGTGTGTATATTTATGAGTTGAATTTTTTAATAATTAAAAATTTTGATTGCTTTCAATTTTTTTTCAAATCAAATCTCATTTGTTTCCTCGTTAATTACACTTGTATATTTCTCTAAATGTTTTGCTTCCCTCAAATTTGTTAACGCCCACAAATTCTCTTCACAAATTCTAATTATTCCATTCGAATTTTAAATAAGTCGAGTATTCTTGATTATTCCATAAAATATCTTCATAGTTGTTTAATTTTTTCTTGAAATGATATGGAAGCCTTTTAAGCGTTAATTTGAAATATTTCAGGTTTGCCTTTTCGAATGAAGTAGAATAAATTCTTAAAATTCTTATAGGCCCCTTTAAAATATTATTTCGCAATAATACGCTATAAAAAAATCTCAGAAAAGGCAAATATTTTATCATGATGTTTGATGGCAAAGCAAAAGAATTCCACTTATGACCATGTTTACAGAATTATTTACTGTTTGCAATATTCTTACAAGTATACTAAAGGCACAATTCCACTTCTTCCTCTTCTTCTTATGAACTCTGATTGAGCGTCAATCAGTCAGAGTTTGATTTTTCTACGATTGTTGGTCAATTAGTTGTAACGACTTACAGATAGAAACTTGCCAAATTGAACGAGTTAACAAAAACAATGAAAGAAACGAGTCGGAGCAGCAGGTGGCATTTTAGCCAGTGGCGTAGTGGTTCTATGTTGCAAAGGATATCCGACGAATACTCATGTATAGTCAATACATTGCTTTCTCAACGAAATTTGAGAAAATACGTAATGTCAAAAAAGTGATGTCACCCGGGGCGGATCCGCAGCTACGTCATTGTTTATTATTTGGGGCAAATAGTAGGGTTAAGATCAAGCCGATCTAAACTAAAGTCAACATTTCGTCGCAGTCGTCGTAAAGTAGAATGACTGAATGTAGGACAGAAAAACAGAAACGTGTTTGTTTTGTTTTTTTTTTTGTGATACAAAACAGGTAAGAACGCTATTAATTGCGCATTCGTCGCCCATTATTTCCAAACCAGGTTCTTTTTTCTTGTTTTTTTTTGTGTGAGGGAGAGAGAACGAGGCAGATCGAGATGTGTAAGATTGAGTGGTGAGACTAAACTGATAGGACTTCTCGCAGATCGAAACTTTCGCGTTAATTTTATTTTAGCGTTTTCACTTACCGAATGAGACGGAGAGAATATAGTTGATTTGTTTAGTAATTACTAAAAGAATTCCAGTGACTAATATAGTATTTACTTCTTTAAAAAAAAGAAATGGAAGCAATCACTTGTCACTCTTGCAATATAAATATATTTTTGTATTTGTTTGTGTAACTTGTTGTTCTTTCCTGAATATTTTGTTATTGTCTTCTTGTAACTTTACCGAACCGTAAGCTCTAGTATTACTTTCTGACGCGTCGTTTATGGCTTTATAATATACGTACGGAGAAGACAGTGACACGTCGCAGAAACGGTTATATTGAATTTATTTATTCAATATGGCTTAAACACAATCTACGAACGTAACCGTACTAACTTCAAGCGCGACCATCTCGAAACTATAATTTCACACCAGTCACGAAGCCGTCGAACGTGCAACTGTTTTCTGGTCGGCTCTGAATGAGCTGGAGAGACGTATTAGAAGCACAGATTCAATTTAGTCTGTGACTTTGATGGAAATTGTTCTCTCAAGCATCGCTTATTCGCTCTTTCTCTCTCTCCCTCTCTCAAATTGTCATTCTCATTTGAAGACTACTCGCATCAATTGTCCTACTCTAAAGTTTTTGTTGTCTACTCTATTTGTTATCTCTCGCCTATTGTCAAGCCTGTTTTAAGTAGCGGTGTTGCTTTCCCCCCTCAATTTGATATTATTTGAAATTTGAGGAAATTGACTATCTCTCTGCAGAAATCTCCTTAAAAACTGCTAAATCTTTGAATTTATCGATCTTTTTTATGAGCCCTACACATTTCGGCTTATCTCTGAAGAAAATTTTAATAAATATATCCTTTTATATATCGAACCTTGCATACTATTGACTTTCTGATGACTGAAGTTTACGTGAGATCAAGATTAAGAACTTTACTAACCTCTTGTTTGTAACGTAACGGGTATGGGCTTACGTGACATGAAATTAAGAAAATATCACGTACGTGAAAAGTTGAGATCTTCTATAACAAAAAATCTTATATGTTTTAGAAATCGCACAATCGTCTCCTCAGTCGTGTTTCTTTAAATTATTTATTTATTTATTACATATGCAATTATTTATCTATTTACTTATTTTTTTTGCTTTTTAGTTAATTCATAACTGAAAAGTGTTAAGTGCTTATTGAAAAGATCATAAGCACTTCCCAGTGGTGAATATAGATATCTTTGAGCCGTGCGTATATTCACCACTGAGAAGAGGTAATAATTGATCTGCAAGCATAAAATGAGATTTGTATATTAAGCTCAGATCCTAACTAGATTCCGATTTCACTCAAAGGTATTTTCTCGCTAAACGTTTCTATATCCGTTGGAATAGCAAAGTAAGTCTTTAAAAAAGTAACTCTTTAAAATTTACCTCAAGATTTGACGTAATATAGACACTATTCATATATTCAAAATATTGTACGAAAGTAAACAGCTTTTCTTTTTATTTCATCTGTAGTTTAGGCGTTTTCTCCAAAGAATTGTTAGAGAATTGTTTATGAAAAATACGGAATATTTTTATACAATTTTTCACATCGAGATTGAGATTCGGGAGTGCGATTCATATTCACCGAACCGGCACTCATATTCTCCTTTAACGCCTTCATAAATGAACACTAACTAAAATAAAGTTGGTGGCGCTACGGAAAAATCATGCTTGCATTACCTGAAGTGGATTGCTTTTCAAATCTTAGTCAGGATTTTCTTATTTGCACTACAGTGCACAAAGCTAGCCAACTGGGTGTTTTTACTGGAGACATATATGTGCAACTGTCTCTCGGCAAGATGTCTAAGTCTACCAAAGTATTCTCGAATTCAGAGAATCCTTTCTTCAATGAGGTATTCATAATAATGATGATGACGATTGTGATGGTGATTGTAATTCATTTAATACTTCTATTTAGTATTTTGTTTTTGAACTGAAATGTAAATTGGATGAACTTCTTCGCATGACCCTTTCATATGAAGTCAGAAAACGTATCATTTGCAAAAAAGACGTTGTCCTCGGTGCGGTTCTAATCGACTTACAAAATGTCTGGAATCAAAATGATCGTTGTTTCTTCAAGAAATGGGGCCAGTTAGAAAGTGTTGTCGGTGTTAGCAAATCCGCCTCACCTAAGGGATATTTACAAATAGATTTAGCAATTGTTTCAAAAGCATGTAATGTTGACGCGCTTCAATCACGAATTAATGCTGTTACCAATAATACATCCGTCGGTAATGGTGACGTTGGTGCTGTTACTGAAGATATTGGCGAAGCCGCCTGCACCGATGTAGGAGGTGTTAGTACTCGATGGCAATTGAATACAGATTTTGATGATATTGATAAGTAAGTAAAGAATTTATGAAGAATATTGGGGAGTATTTATAATATGAGGTTAAATCCAAATGTGGTGAATATTTATAACAATTCCAGACATCTATTACAAGATGCCGATTTGGCTGAGCGTTGCAATATACTATATAGGATCACTTTCTACAAAGCAGTCCTTACCAAGAAAGGCGACTATACCATACAAGTACTATATATACGAAGTTCCTCTTTGAGTCCATTCATACGCGCATTATGAATATTCATTCTATTCTTTTCGATTTCTAAAGTATAGATTCCATCTCTTCAAAGGTAAAACAAGCGTTTGTAAGAATACCGCATATCCCATGTGGAATGAAGAAATAACTTTTGCTTGGAGTTTTCCATCTTTGGCGCAAACCTTACTGATAGAGTTATTGATCCATGAACATCTGACTTGGAAATGTGTTGCTGATCTTGAGCTATATTTCGACGAGATCGCTTTCAAAGGTTGGCGGGGAACTGAAGTTTATCCCCACATTAAGACCCATCTCTCCCTCATTAAACCATGTTTTTACTAATTTCAAATATTCTACTAAATGTCTCCAATTAAATCTTGTTCTTCTAAGATAAACCATTTTTGGGACCAACTTACCTTCATCTCTACGATGCCCAACATCCCACCCAATACATTGGTCGTCTCTTAATTCACATCCAATCAGAATGCATCAGTGAAAACGTTCCTCGCCAATTGCGCTCTAGTCAAGTTCCACCATTCAATGAACAGTCGCGTTTGATCACCGAGACATTTTTGGTGGAATTCATAGCGTTACGAGGGGACTTCTTGCACGGCAATTTGAGCAACGTGAAAGTATCTTTAAAGTTAGCAGGTAGTTGCGCCTCAAGTAGGAGAAAACTTTGCATGACACAAACTATTTACTTTGCCTTTAATATCAATAGAGAGTGTATCGAATTATGTGGAATGCTATCTCAAGAATTATCCCACCCTTAACAAGAATACTAGATCGCTTAAATTCTTTAAGCAGTCTGCACCATTTAAGGCTATATATCTTAAGATATCTCTACAAAATGGTCTACTCAAATATGAAAGCAATTTATTTATGCAGGAAATAGTGAATTACATTGTGAGTTTTGAAGGAATGAGTGGCGATGGTGAGTTTGGTGAATTTTAACTGACATCTTTTTTTATAACAGAAAAATGAAATTGAAACTTTTAAAATGTTTCAACTCAAATATGCCGATGAATTTCAAATACATGCCAAATGTTTACGAGCCATTATTTTAAATATAATCACGAGAATTAAGATAGGTATTGCATTAAAAAGTTTGGAATACGATGATGTGACAGATAGAACGAAATGGGATATCAATCGTCAGGAATATTTGGAAGATTATTTTGTAAGTTATGACAAAGTTATATTCAAGGATCCTACTACATACTATAAAGGACTAATTGATTGATTGATTTCTTTAGAGACGACTTCAGAATGAATTGGATTTAATTCGGCAAAAATTGAAATTTGTTAGCGTTAAATACGTGGAGAGCATTATCGAGAGTGCCGTTCAAAGTCTAGTGAAATTCACTCAGGATGTGGTGGGTTTGATGGTAATGGGACGTACGCAAGACGATTGGCCGGATCTATTTATTGTATTGAGCATGGGTAACAATAAAGATTTGGCTTTATGCAAATTAAATGCCAAAGGCTTTTTACGTACCTCCAAGAATTTGGAAAATAATGACACTTCATGTTGGCGACCTCAAAATTTCGCCTTTAAGGTAATTTAGACAGTAATCCAGAAAGAAGGAATCAACGCATTTCATCATATCTTTTTTATATTTCTTTACCTCCAAGGATATTCATTGCAATCACGCCTGCATAAATTGCGGTTGTACCATCGGTATTATTCAAGGATGTCTAACAATTCTAATTGATGATGAACGAGATGCAATGATTAGTCAATTTTCGCAGGACTGGGAACAACCGGAACCATTTTATTGGTCACCGAAAATCCGTTTCAGTGTCTTCAAATGTCGCGTTTTTATTCATCAAGCAAAAGTTCGCCCTGGCTACGATCAAACAGGAGTATGCGATCCTTACGTTCGGGTTGTCCTTGGAGGACAATCTGCTGAAACGCACACAGAATTAGGAACTCTATCGCCCATTTGGAATGTTGTTGTAGCTTTCGATCGTATCAGTCTACCCGGTGCGCTCGAATGGTATTTGCTTAATCCGCCTGTAATGGCTCTAGAGGTTTACGATTCCGATAAATATACTTCTGATGATTATCTTGGCTGTGGAATGTTAACGGTATCGGTATTGGCAAGCAGTGTCTATGATATTAATCCGGAAGAACAAGACGCAGCATTTCGATATAGATTAAGCGAGCATAATAAAAACGTTAAGACACGCGTGGCAATGAAGAAATTTCAAGAGTTGAAAAATCTATCACCGCCCTCCCTGAAATGGATACCCATTGCCGCAAATGGTTTAGTGAATGCAGAAGTTTTAATAGCTGCCGAACTGATTCCAATCGGTGACGATAAAGACGAGGAAAGCTTTGAAACACCCAGTATAACGCAAGGTATACCTAAGGGTATACGACCAATAATGCGTAACTACATGTAAGTAAGGCCACATCCAAGGTCAAACCCCTTTAAGGCCTTTGCAAAACCCTTTTTGTTAAGAATCAAAAGAATCGATGAATTAAAATTTTGAAGAAATTTTGTTTTTCTAAAAGTGATTTTCTTTTTAGTATGGAAGTAATATTTGCCGGATTTCGTAATTATTCAAAAGATGGCCGACACCGGGTTAAAATCATGATGGGAGAGTTACAACTGCAAAGCGGCCTGTCGAGTACTCGTATCAAAAATAGTCTGAACTTCTTAGTATTGTACGCATCGGGAGTGTTGGTAAGACTTTATGAGCTTTCCAATCATCGATTTTTCCGGAGCTAGTTTAAAGCAAACTCTGAGATTTCTAGAGTATACCTGAACAAATAGAATACTGGCCCGCCATAATCGCCGCGGACGTACTTGTGTCGGCACGTGGCGCCGAAACTGTTGTAGGTGCGGTACTTATTGGTAATTCGAAGCGGTTTCTTCAGAAGCAGCTGGGACCGCCAATTAAATGTGAGACGCCTGTAATGTCGCCTGATGGATATAGCGTAGCATCGACTACGGTACATTTCGAAGACGACAATGAATTGGCTCCCTTAATAGTCGAGCGAAAATCGGGTGGTGAAAATGGCCCAGTCCGGAGGAAACCATTCAAGAATATTTTTGGTAGGTTAAAATGGAGAGGTGGTGGAAAGAAGTGGTTGCCGCCACAACCGTTATTTGAGGAAAAGTCGATAAAAGACGGAGGGACGAAATTGAATTGGTGGTCGAAGTTTTATAATTCTTTATATCCGGTTAGTGTGGCATCATTTAATGTCAATTTGATGCATTCAAAAATTCTATTAATATCTCTTTCATTTCAAGCATTCGAGCGAGTTACACAAACATAAACTCATCGTCTACTCGCAGGAACTTGAAAACCATATTGAATTCAATTATCTTCACGATTGGGCCGAACCCGTCAATCTAATGCATGGCGTTATATGTAAACATAAGGGTGTGGCAGTACGTGGTGAGAAAGCTTACGGTACGTTGAAATTACAAATAAAGATCACGCCCTGTCAGTGCGAGAGTGGGGGTGGCGGTGGTGGAGATTGTGGAGGTGACATGCTGCGACCTTTGGTTACGGCTCTCAATCCGAAATATCAAAAAGAATTACAAGCCTTTGCGGAACTCTGTAAGATTGTGGTGAGGGTTTATGTGGTGCAAGGTTTGCAGATACGTCATCGAGATAGGAATAGTCCATCCGATACGTACGTCAAGCTGCAATTGGGATCGAAAATTTTATGCAATCGACCTTCTTACATACCAAACGAATTCAATCCAATTTTTGGTACAAGCTTTCAGTTGGAAGGTGTTATACCCAGGTCAGTATGGACAATCAATGACCTTCCTCCGTTAGAAGAGAAATTTCACGATGAATTTCATTTATATCTTTTGTTCTTTAAAGAGAGCATATGCTAGAAATATCGCTGTTCGATCGTGATCACTGTCGGGATGATCTTGTCGGTAGTACTTTTATTGATTTAGAAGATCGCTGGCGGAGTAAACATCGCGCGACAGTTGGTATTGCCAAAGAGTATTCCAAGTAAGGCTCAATCTAATGTTCCTCAGGTTTTAATTCCTTTAGATATAATTAAAAAGAATATTTACAGAAAAGGCTATAACAAATGGCGTGATATTTTTACACCGTATGATATTCTACTTGATCTCTGCAAGCGTCATGACGTTAAGCCACCAATATTTACTGGCGATTCAATTGAAATTGACGGTGAGGTTTTCACGGATCAAACAGAAATTGAGAAAGGTATGACATGAAAGAATTAATTAATACATAATTATCATTCCTCCACACCCACCCCTCACCACCCCCCCTCACCCCCACCCCACCCACAAACACCAACAACTCATCATTCTTATCTTAGAAGAAGATCTCCAGGAGCGACTTAGTCTTACCGTTTTGCATAACTTGGAAAGGCTCCCCTCATTCGGTTACGTCCTCGTACCCGAACACATTGAGACACGTTCATTATACCGTAAAGACTATCCAGGCATCGCACAAGTGAGTACGAGATTAAGCAATACTTTTTATCTAATACTAATTGCGGAGAAATTCATTAAAATGAACGAATGATTCGACGGTATTTGAAGGGTAAAATTCAGCTTTGGATTGAACTTTACGATGGAAACGTAAACATCCCACCCGCCATTGATATCACGCCGCAACCGCCGCAAGCTTACGAACTGCGTGTCATTATTCACGATTGTGCAGACGTTATACTGCAAGAGAGAAATTTCTTTGGTACTAAAATGAGCGATATTTATGTGCGAGGGTAAGTGAAGAAGCAGAGTTGATTTTATGATATGGAAAATTTAAGAAAATTTAAATCTTTTCAATGAAATCTTTAAATCAATATCGATTACACCTTCACCCCTTCACCCCACGCTCTTCTTTCTCTTACATGACCACATTTCGGAATGGCGGTACTCAGCTGGTGCTCCGATTCTAGCCAAACTCAATCGACAGATATCCATTACCGCTCATTAGACGGTGCGGCTAATTTTAATTGGCGTATGATCTTCCCCATCAAGTATTCCAAAACTGAAGATGTGGTAAGAATTGTTGGGTTTCTCTTGAAATCGGAAAAAAATAACGAATCCCAAAATTGATCTGGATTTTTTTTTAATTTTAATTGTGGCGTCTCTTAATTTTTAGATGGTTGTCAAGCGTCGCAGTGGTCTCGATGCGTACGATAATAAACAGCCGCCGATTTTAGTGTTGCAAGTGTGGGATGGTGATTTGCTAACGAAAGACGATTTTCTGGGTACCCTCGAAATAAATTTATCAAATTTTCCCGAGCCTTTCGATACGGCCAAATTGTGCGTTTTGCCATCACACAAAACCAATTCAAGATCAGGTTTCGCCTTCTCGAAGAAAGTCAGGCAATCGAAACCGATTAATCTTTTTGAAAAACAAAAAATTCGTGGTTGGTTTCCAATAATCGGTTCGGCTGATAAGGATTCCCCCCAACCATGTGATACACCCGTATTGACAGTAAGTGATTGAAATGAATGCTTTCTTAAACGGTATTCCAAATATAAACAATTCTCATTTTTCAAAAAAAAAAATAAGGGTAAAATCGATTTGAGCCTTGAAATCGTAACTGAAGCTGATGCAATCATGAATCCTTGTGGCTTAGGCCGAGATCCTCCTCGTGCATTGCCGATGCCAGCGTATGTTGTTAAACATCAAACCGTTTGTCTGAGATTTTCAGCGCTAATCAGATCTTATTTTACAGACGTCCGGAAACCTCTTTCAATCCACTAACAAGTCCCGTGAAAAGTGTTAAGAAAATCATAATGCCATTTTGTAAACGACTTTGTTTATGGACGTTATTTCTAGTAATAATATTCGGAACAATAGTAGTTCTAATACTACAATTTCCGACTATTGTAGGGAATATATTTACGACCTAATTTCAAGGAAGGTCGAGAAGGAAATAATTATAATTTATAAAATTTTGAGGTTGTTTTTATTATAGTTTCTATGTCTTTCTGTCGCGTTTATTAAGCAATGATTATTATTTAATTTAATATAAAATAGAATTGATTTATTATTATTTATTATTATTTATTATTATTTATTATATTTATTAATATTTGATAAAGTGTCTTTAATGAAGACCTTATAAGTTTTGTTTATTTGCTGCATCCTGCCTTTCATTTCAATAATTTATTTATTGGATATTTATTGCGTTTTAATATAATTAAAATATACGAAAAAAAAGTTATTGATATTATTATTTTATCATTATTCAATGCTTTTATCATAAAAGTGCAAACAACCGAAGCGGGACAGAAAAAACTTGCACAATCTTATCTTTATTGCAATTTATTGCACAATCGAACTCTCAAATAAAAGTTTGTTAATTTTCCGATAAGATTAATAATTTTTTTTAATAAATAAATTTTTAATAAATAAACTTTGAATTACTTCAAACCAATCTCACTTTAATTAAGGGCCGGGGGTTTCCTGCTTGATAAAAAAGGAAGTAATGTGGACAACGAGAGAGAAAGAAAGAGATAGAGGGAGAACAGTGAGAGTTGCAAGGAGCAATTTTTCAATACATACCATTATTTAAAGAGTATATTAAACCCTTTTGGGGGTAACTTTTAAAATAAGTCAGAGGTATTTACTTCCGCTAGTATCCCATAATATTTTCGCATTCACGCGCTAATTTGAATAATTATTAATTAATTATTTTCAACTGGTTTCAATAGCTTCCGATAGGCCCCCAGTGGCATTTTTAAAGGGCACAAATATAAATGTGTAGTCGCGAAGTCACAGCCCGTTGTCATTTTGTTAAATGCTTCTGTAATTCTTGTATTGGCTGAAAGATCACTTGCCACCAGACTGTAAAACCTCTTTCCCCTTTCCATCAGAGTTATCATCATTTTAATTCGTTTATTACACACAAAGAAAAATATAAAATATAAAAAACCCAACGTTTGTAAGAAGTGGACTAATATTTACTCCGAAATCATTTGATGAACATTTTAATAAAATTAATTCAATTTCAAAATGCTAGTCAAATTTTTTGTAATTGTACAAAATGTATGTTAAATATAGATTAGTTTTAATTTATATCTATTTCACAACACAAAAAATGCTTTACTAAATATCGGTTCAAATGGCAACCCAGTCATGTCATTCACGAAAGCCCCTAATGGGTGTGCTTGCGTAAACGTCGGGGGGGGGGGAGAAATGTTTAAGTAATTATCGTTACAATTAATTGTAGCGGTGGTTGATGATTAATATACAGTGAAAATTTTATTGATAACATTTGTGAAAGAAAAAAAAATCAACGGAACAAAATAATGTAAATTATTAAATTCCAATTTTCATATTTAATTTTATTCCAAAATTCCCGAAATGCAGATATTTTCTTCTACTTTTTTAAATTTGATTGCACAAAAAAACTTCATGATATCGCAGAAATATATCTGAAAGATTTCATTTCTCTCAAAATTTCACGAGAAATAATTTTTCTAGTGTAAGAAAAAGGACTTATTCTCCCCTAAGCCCCCAACCCCTTTACCACATCCTGTGTCATTTAGGAATTGTGCGGAAAAATAATTAATAAAGAAGACTATGTTTGGCTTTAGTTATTGTCTCTCAAAGAACTCGAACTCGAATGATCCTAATCAGCCTTAGAGTTGGTGACGTTTTAGTATAAAAGATACCGGACGCAACAGATGTCGTGTGTGTTACAATTGCTCCGCTACATTGTGACCATTTTGTGATTAAGTATAAATCAAATTAAAAACATAAATTATAAACATTTTTCAAGGACAAAAATTGATTGATCGATAATATCGAATACGCTAAAAATTGAAATAAAGTGGGCAACCCTCCCCATCTCCCATTTGCCCACCGCCTTATTAGATATTGCCCACCCCTTTATATTCTTTCTCTCAAAATTAAAAAAAAATGGACTGAATTATCTCGAAACATTAACGTAATACCGCGCTACCCGTAAACCCGCGGAGTGATCCTGAAGCAAAGCCATAAATTCGAGACTCTCGAATTATTTACTATGTTTTATTATGATTAGTAATTTAATTATATGTGGCAGAGTGAAAATTGAAAAAGGATATATAATCAGAAATAATTCTATGATTGTAAAACAAGTTTACTTTAATAAAAAGACTTCAATAAATTACGAAATCCTTGAAAAAATCGTAGCAGTAGTAATACGATTTAATGGCGTTCGTTGAATGAATAATCGTACTCGCATTTGAAATTACCGTGCAATACGAGCAAGACTTTACTACTAAACCAAAAATAAATTCTCAAAAATATTTTCAAAAGCATTTCAGAAATATATTAATTTCAATTGAAAAATTTCGATAATACAAGTCGTAAACACTCCCTATCAATATGCTAGCGCTTAGCTACGCTGTTAGTTATTATACGGTGACCAGACTGTAATACTTATCTGATTTTTATTACGGATAGATTTCTTGTAAGTCATCCTCATCACCACCAATTGACCGATATCAACGTAATGTAAAATTGTTGGTGTAAGGTGACGTGGTATGATCAACGAAATATTTATCCTTTAAAGGTATTGCAACGCACCGCACCGTTAGGTACGCGATCTAGATTTTATTTAACATTAATGTTTATTTAGCATACTTGTCTTTACATTCGTTGAACATTTTAAAGTTTACATTTTAACCGCCTTCTCAACGATCTAAAAGGTTTAAATTTATAGGCTCATTATAATGAAATCGTTTCATTTTAGAAGAATCATATCGATTTTATATCATCTTCAGAACTAGAGTCGCCGCCTTCATAAAAGAGTTGCGCCTAATCACTATTAGTCCTAAAATTCGAAATGCCACAGGTGCCAAATGATCGTCCCAGTATTGGAAATAGTGCAACATGTGAAAAGCAAAAGGATTTCCAAACGAAATTAATGCCGAATTCAATTGCAATTAATCATAAAAGGAAGGTAAGTAGTATTTACTCTATGTGATCATTCTAAGATTCGACATTTCGTTTCGTCTAGCCTTGCTCAGTTGGTCCAAAACTGTTTGACATAGCTATACTCGGCGAGATGTCGCTCATAGTAATGCACAAAGAGTTGAAAGGCCACTGTAAAATGCTAGACAACATGAAACAAGATGTTTACTCTTGGAATTAGCATTGGTGAGCATTAGTGATAAAACGATATCACTGACTGCAATGAGCAAAAATGGCGGTCAAGCACACGACCGCGATTTTTTTAAAATTTGCGTGCAAATAATTTCGGTCTGGTCTTTATTCACGCCACTTTCTCTGGACAGTTCTGGATCTTTTCCATGATAATAGAACGTGCCTCGACGGTACCCAAGGGAATCAAAATCGAGGAAGAAGATGGAACGTCATTAGAATCGATATTGCCGTCTCAACCGCTAGACGAACAAGTTTGTTTGTTGCGTGATAGTCCTTTCAGGATACTACGGGTGAGTGAAAGCTTTGTACAAGGAAATACTACAGTATGTATTATCGTACATATATATATATATATACGTATATCAATATGATTTTACATTCAAGAATCTTGATTTTATAAATACTGTATAGTGTGCATTGTGGCCACGGTGGGCACGGTGGGTTTCAGTTGGTGGGTGGTTGGCGGGTGTCTTTGAAAAAGGATCTGTCTGCTTTGAAAATCTCAGACAGAAATGTTTCTAAATTTAGTAATCGACAATATTGAATCGTCTTGAAGGAGTTCTTTAGATTGTTGTTGGAAAAATTGGTAATCGGATAAATTGCAATATTAATTTCAGCATTACCAACACAAACAACAGGTACAGTGCAGACTACTTTAAGATTGCCTTAAGCATTTCAGGGCATTTTACTATAAAAGGATGCGCGAAAACCTTGCAGCTTTTAGTTCTTCATCGGACATAAAAGCGAAAAATACTTGCGCTACCGGCATTGACGCAAGATCAAAACAACCAATTGGTAACTTCTTCCAAATGCAGTAAATGAAATGTATTTGTGTGTGTGTGGGTGTATGAATGAGAAAATCTCTTTAAAAATTTTTTCAAAAATTAATTTTGTTCGTAATGAAAAAAAAATATTTTGAAGCCAAAACTATGGGAATTATTAAATAATTAGAGAGATTATAAAAAAAGTTACATAAAAAAGGATTTTTTAATCGGTATTTTCAACTTGAAGAACAAGGATAAGTGTCGTAGGACAAGGTCACACTAGAACCCCATTGGGATAGCCAGGAAAAAAATGGGCAAAAATGTCATGGAAGGGCAAACATAAACAATTGTCAGACTTTTGCTGCGTGCAAGAAAACGAGCACAAATTTTGTGAATTTCCACTATATCAGTTTGTTATAGGGAATATATACCGATCTATATTCAAAAATTTTTTGGATTTATCGTGCCAAATAATATTGCAGTGCAGTCACAATTTTTTCAGTTCATAAAAATAACGGCAAATGACACCTCATGCTGAAAAATTTGTTAATGTGTCGAGTGTTTTCCGTAATTTTTTGGAAATATAAAACTCATACATTTAATTTGACGTTATAATTTTTTTAAATATTTGATATGATAAAATATCTCAAGCTCACGAATAATTTTATAAATATTATATTTACAAATATAAATTTTATAATGCAATAAGATAAGAAATTTTAATAAATTTATTACAATTTTCGGCATAATATAAATATAAATAAATAAGAAAGCCAACTTGGGTCTTCATAAAAGAAATTAAATGCTAACAAACACTGAATTAACCGCGCCTGTTTTTTTTTTTTTTTTGAAGTGAAAATTTTTTTGAAAGGACGTAAATTTGAAAATGCACTTTGAGCTTAAAATTTTCTCTACAAATGACACGTAGTGTTGTCGTATAGCTGGTTTGGGCTGTCTTACCGACACGATCGTTTTTTGATAACTGATGCTCATCTTCTGTTTCTTCTTATCTCGGTTCTTCTCGGTTCTTTTTTTTTCTTACAGTTTTGATACAAAATTCATTGTGACTTTGATGATGGTATCATCTTTGTATTTACTTTTCGTATTTACTACCGGAGCAAAAGCGTTCTTCTTCATCCCTTTCGAATGGCAAATCCTTTACAAGATATGTCACTGAATTATCTGAAATTCCTGGGAAGTAAAAACCTGTAGGACTTCCTTGAGCTTGTTTGGCGGAATTTACGATTAACGAATACCGCGTTTCTGAAAACTTTTCTCTACATTTTTTAAAGGTCATAGACTATAAGTGATGGATGTGATGATGTAAATCGAAATCTATCGAAATCGAATCAAACCTATTCAAACCAGAATCAAAACTACTTTTGCATCAATTAATTAGGGTTGCCTTTTCCTTATAATTTCGCTTCTAATCTACGAATTTCTGGCAATTGTAATATTTAATTTTTTTTCTTGCTTTGCCATTTAATGATCCTCTCGCCCATATAAAGTTATTTCTTTGTATTCTGATTGTTATTTCACACTCTGTGGGAGTTTCGTTTTGATCTTACCGTGTGTGATCGCTATTCCGGAGCTAAGACTTCCTATGATTACGGGCTTATATTCCGTCTGACAGTATGGTCAGATCGATTAGAATATTCTCAAAATGAATACGTATTCTTATTAACTCCATGTAAGACTAAACAAATGAGATAAAATATAGTATAAATATTTAAATTAAACACTTACTATTTTCGCTAAACTCATAAAAATACCATAATCTCAATTTATTCAGATAACTCGAGATTATTGTATACATATATCATCAAAGTCGTTAAATGTTCTTTTAAAACCTTAAAGAGATTACCAGTTGAACATAACCTAAAATATTTATGTGAGTGATCAATATGAAAGTATCCACAGAATTTGATCGTGGAGATTCTGCTTCTCAACCATTCCGTAATCTAATCGACCGCTGTACACGCGGAGCGGAGATTGCGTTAACGGCACCACTAAAGTTTCCTACACAATGGTCGCGCATGTTACGCATATCACAAATGCCAAAAATACCGCCCGAAGATTTCCTGAAGGTAAATCAATTTGAGAAATTTAATTTTATAAGGAAATGTAATACGTGCATAATAATTCTTTAGATATGAGGTTTAAATTAAATGCAAAATATATTAAATCGATTGTCATCAAATCCATGCTCTTTTCAAACTTTAGCCGTTACGCTCCAAAATTTAAATGTTCTATTACATTCAACGTTCTGCTAATTACTGACTTATGCGGCGGATATACGTACGTAAAGGAATACGTACATGAATATATACGTAAGGACTTCAAATAAAGTTATATGATTCAATTCAGTTTGACAAAAAGTGTTTTCACGGCATTTCTTTATGCATTCTTTAGATCGTGCACCCGTGAGTTTATAGCATGTTGTTGTTATTGTTTACTGTCATTTATTATGTAGAAAATAACAATAACATGTTCACTACACATAAACAAAAAAGGTGCGATCTCCGCAATGAAGGCAAGAGGGTTCCATAGGGTAGCAAGTCCCTCAATCCAACACCAAATATTCTATTTTTAAAAACTTAAGAGTCTAATGAAAATATCGAATTTATACAGAAGGTTACTTTTAATCATAATAATAATAGCTTTTACTTTTAATCATAATTAATCAGCTTACTTAATAACCAAGAAATAAACATTTTAGAACAATACATAAAAATTTTCAGTAGATTCAACCATATTCACCATACCTTTGATGCTTTAATACTAATGGATATTAGTGAGGGTTGACTTCGCTTTTTCAAGGATGAGCTAGGCGTTAGAGAATGGTTTCAGGGATGGTCAATCGTTGTATTCCCGTTGGAAACTAATTTTGAACATTATGCACAATTACAACAATTCCATCAAACCTATCTCTTTAACAGTATCTCACGCCATTCAATACTGCTTCGGTAACTTTTTCCGTTTTCTTCAATACCCGAAGAGATATAAAATAAAAAAAACATTGATGTTAGTTCAAATATTTTTTTAGTTCAAAGTTATTATAACTGCATATAAAACTTTATGCTTACTCCAGAAAATAATTTATTGAAATGCGATTTCGAAAATGAACAACAGAAAACCGTTTAATTCTTTCAATTAAATACCTTTCTCTTAATTTTGATGAATTGATTTCTTCTAAGGCTGCTGAAGCCGGCAATTTGGATGATTTCAAACGACTCTATCAGGCTGATAACTGTAAATTATCATTGAAAGATAGCAAAGGGCGTACAGCAGCTCATCAGGCGACCGCACGAAATCGCATTAATATTTTACAATATATACGCGATCAAAACGGAGGTGAATTGTGATCACAATCGCGTTCAGTACATACATATTGAACAAAATCTCATTCTGCTTCCCTTTATCAGGTTTTAATGCGCAGGATAACGCAGGGAATACACCACTTCACGTTGCGGTGGAATGCGATTCATTTGAATCATTAGAATTCTTGTTGACCATGTAAGTGCTTACGCGGTGATTCTAAGAGTCACTCGAACATCTTGACTCGTTCTTGCCAGTCGTTTTCTAACTGTATGATGCCACTATTGGCGTCGTCATATCGAATACAGTTAATAATAAGCAGTTAGAAGGCAACTGGAAAGGACGAAAATGGACGTGAAGGTAAATGCTCGGAATAAACACGTTTTTAGTTTCTATTTTTATTATATTTATTGATTATTCACAACTTCAATTTCAATATTATGCTTAACCATTTCATTTCCAATCGTTCCTATGCATTTCATATCACCTAAACTATCACAGTCCCGTAAATACTAGCATCCTAAACGAGAAGAAACAGGCGCCAGTCCATTTGGCAACACAATTGAATAAGGTAAAAGCTTTGCGAGTGATGGGTAAGTATCGTCATCTTATTGATATACAGCAGGGTGGAGAACATGGGCGCACAGCTTTGCATTTGGCCGCTATTTATGATCACGAGGAATGTGCTCGAATACTGGTAAGGAAATGTTCTGCACCCATTTCCCCAGAATCCGTGACGTATTTAAATGATATTAAATCGAATCTTTTATAGATAACTGAGTTCAAAGCATGTCCCCGTAAGCCATGCAATAATGGTTACTATCCCATACACGAAGCGGCAAAGAACGCCAGTTCGAAAACAATGGAGGTTTTCCTTCAGGCGAGTGGAACATTTTATTATTCCAATATAAAAACTCTGCCACGTTCTCACAATTTAACTTAAGTCCAATTATCTTTATTGTCATTTCTTCCTCGGTGAACAGTGGGGCGAATCACGTGGATGTACAAGAGAAGAAATGATCTCTTTCTATGATTCGGAAGGAAATGTTCCGCTGCATTCGGCCGTACATGGAGGCGATATTAAAGCTGTTGAGCTCTGTCTTCAATCAGGGGCGAAAATATCAACTCAACAACATGATCTTTCAACGCCGGTTCATTTGGCTTGTGCCCAGGTAAATGACAAATCAATCGATATTTTCTAGATTTATTAGCTTTTCTTGAACATTTCTTCCATTTACAGGGTGCTACCGAAATTGTCAAACTAATGTTTGCCATGCAACCAACCGAAAAGAAAATTTGCCTAATGTGCACCGATGTCCAGAGGATGACACCACTCCACTGTGCTTCCATGTTCAATCATCCAGATATCGTTGAATATCTCGTCGGAGAGGGTGCTGACATTAACTCTCTCGACAAGGAGCATCGCTCTCCCCTCTTGTTAGCGGCTTCGCGTCGCGGTTGGAAGACGGTATATGTCCTTATTCATTTGGGTGCCGATATTGGTATTAAAGACGCAGCATCACGCAATGTCCTTCACTTTGTCATTATGAATGGCGGCCGTTTGGAAGAGTTTGCCGAAAAAGTCGTTCAAACGCAATCGCAGCAACATCTCGAACAACTTTTGAATGAAAAGGACTGCAGCGGCTGTTCGCCGCTACATTATGCAAGCCGCGATGGGCACATACGATCGTTAGAGAACCTCATACGTTTGGGAGCATGCATTAATTTAAAGAATAATAATAATGAAAGTTCTCTACACTTTGCTGCACGCTACGGCCGCTTTAATACGGTATGTCAGCTTCTTAATTCCGAAAAAGGCACGTTCATTATAAATGAAAGCGATGGTGAAGGTCTGACACCACTGCATATAGCCTCGCAGCAAGGTCACACACGTGTAGTTCAATTACTATTGAATCGTGGTGCACTACTGCATCGTGATCACAATGGTCGAACTCCGCTGCATTTGGCCGCAATGTCTGGTTACACGTTAACACTTGAATTACTCCATTCTATTCATTCGCATCTCTTGGATCAAGTGGATAAGGATGGGGTAGGTATTTAAAGCAGTAATCACCATCATTATCAACTCGGTGTAGATTATACTGAGAGTTCCGTAATGTTAATTTTTTTATAGAATACTGCCCTTCATCTGGCAACTATGGAAAACAAGCCTAATTCCATCGCTGTTCTTTTATCGATGGGCTGTAAATTACTTTATAATTATATGGAGATGAGTGCCATCGACTATGCTATCTATTACAAATATCCAGAGGCTGCTTTAGCTATGGTCACCCACGAGGAGCGCGCTGAAGAAATTATGGCTTTAAAGTCCGATAAGTGTCCGTGTGTAACATTAGCGTTGATTGCAGCCATGCCCAAAGTTTTCGAGGCAGTGCAAGACAAAAGCATAAAAAAGGCCAATTGCAAGAAGGACTCCAAGAGCTTCTATGTAATTTCTTCAAAAGATTCCATGAATTCGTTCGTTGTTTTTATCTTTTTTCAACTTTCGTCTTTACTATTTTGTAGATTAAATACTCATTCGCATGCCTTCAGTGTCCGTTTGTGATTACAAAAATTGATGAGAAATCTGATGAAGTAATCATGTTGGAAAATTCGACTCCATTGCCAGCTTTAAATGTAAGAAATTCAGTTACTTTTTCCAGTGCCCATTTCCTGTAACTCCCACTGCTGAGAAAAACTACTAATCCGTGAATTATTCAGCCAGATATTGTTACGGATTCTCGTTTGGTCATAATACTTCATATTTTCATCTCATTGCCAAGAATAGGAATTACTTTGCAACAGCATGTTTTTAAACTTTGTTATACCCTACACCCGAAGGAAGGGGATACATTCACTTTTTCTTCCGTTTGTAATGCATTAGAGGAGGCGAAGCATATATAGTGAAGTGTATATATTCTGGCTCAGAATAACTCCAGTTGAGTCAGCTATGCCCGCCCGCCTGCCTGTCTGTCTGTGGAAATTACATAATTAGAGTTGAATGGAGGGGAAAATCAACACAAAATTTGGCGTGAATATTCATAGTCAGTATAGGGTGTTTGACATTTAAAACGCGGCAAATCGGCTCAATATCACGTATACCTTTTTTACAAAATCTCATTTTACAACACACTTTCTCAACCTATGTTTCTATATCTTTTCAATCTGGAATTTTACAACCGAGATTTTAGTATTAGATATTATCACTACGCAAAAAATGTTCGGATGACGGCTCCTTTATCATGCGCGGACTTTTTTAACAAAGGCTGTGTTGAAGATGAGTTCGTAGATATAAAAGAAGAATAGATAAATGCAATATTAAAACCCATTGATTATTAGCATCAAGCTATCAATTTAAGCTCCGAGCGTAGGGTATATAAGCTCCAGCCAGACCGAAGTTAGCATTCTCACATGTATCCACTCAAACTGTATTTAATGCAAATGTAATCTTTTACTAAATTCTACCGCTTTTTGTAGATATACAAAATTTTTCCGTTTATCCGTTTTGTGGGATGTGGACCGCTTGAATTTGCGCTTGAATTTGCGCACTGGAATAAGATTCATTAGTAACGTATATAATTAAGCATAAAAAGATTCGACAATTTGCAAAACACGGCAGCAATATAAATTTCCTAACCACGATAACAGAATAGTATTTGTGATATATAATAAGGGTGTATGCTTCTTATAAACCTATTAGTGGTTTCTTTGTTAAGGTTGGGAATTTCCGTGTTCTTTTAAGACATAGTTGTTTTTTTCTGACAGAACCAGAAGTAAGAATCAGTAGAAATCCTACTTTTTCTTACTTTACCTCACTGTGAAGAGTTCAAACCGAGTTACACAATATGGGCACAGTATTATTATTCCAATTTATAGTCTTAGGCATAGCTATGTCAAGCAGTTAGGGCAATTGAAAAATACGTCACAACTCGAGGGGTTGATGTCCGAAATCACTGCATAAATTGTGATTTCCTTATAACTAATTTCATTTTCTTTTTTGCGTTGTTAAAAAACTCCATTGATTCCACTCATCCACCACAACTAGACGATGGTAACTCATGGACGCGTGGAACTGCTCGCCCATCCTCTTAGTCAAAAATATTTGCAAATGAAATGGAATTCCTATGGAAAATATTTTCATTTGGCTAATTTGCTTATCTACTCGCTATTCTTACTCTGTGTTACGGTCTATTCGTCGCTTATGATGGACGGCATTAATACACATTCGATATTTAATGAAACTACCAAAAGTAACGAAGTGGTTGGGTAAGCGATTATTTCAAATTGGGATTCAATAGTTTATTTTCTTTCCACCTCTAATGAAAATATTTCAATTTCAGGGAACGTAACCGTACTCTTTTCTGGCCTCATGCAATATCAACCAATATATCTAACACCGATATAAGCATTGAACGCATTAACCGATCTACAATAATCGTTGTTTGTACCATCTTTATAACTCTATATATAATGTTAAATATTTTGCGTGAGCTCATACAAATTTATCAGCAACGTCTGAATTATATTCTGGAAACAATCAATATTTTCACGTGGACTTTATATATTTCTACACTGATCATGGTAGCACCAATATACACGGCAGATAATACAATTACCACCGTCCACTATTCAGCCGCTTCAATTGCAGTATTTCTATCATGGTTCAAGCTTTTGCTATTGTTACAACGTTTTGATCAGGTTTGTGTCGAAGCTTTAGCTAATTCGAACTTTATATCACAATGAATTTACCTTCGTATTAATTTATATTTTCAAACTCACCACACCTGAATTTATTGAACAGGTCGGAATATACGTCGTTATGTTTCTGGAGATATTACAAACACTCATAAGAGTATTGCTTATATTTTCGATATTGATTATTGCTTTTGGATTGGCTTTTTATATATTACTCTCGAAAGTAGGTGTATATAATATTTAGTACGATATTCAATTTTATTAATATTTGTTTAATTGAATTTTTCAACTTAGATTATTAATCCTCAACCCAATCATTTATCATTCTCAAATATACCAATGTCATTGTTACGAACATTTTCAATGATGTTAGGCGAATTGGACTTTGTAGAAACCTATGTTAATACATATTACCGAAATCAGCTGAAGGTACCCGTAACATCCTTTTTAATACTAAGTAAGTCTTATAAAAAATATATTCAAAATTTCAAATTTAGAAACTCTTGTACTCTTCCAGGCGTTTTTATGATACTCATGCCAATCTTGCTAATGAACTTGCTCATTGGTTTAGCAGTTGGCGATATTGAATCGGTTCTAAGAAATGCTCAACTGAAACGTTTAGCTATGCAGGTAATTGAGCATGGCATGATCGAACAAATTATTCTTAAAATTTCCAAAAATATACATTTTTGTTCCCATTCTTTTCCGATTCAGGTGGTCCTACACACAGAACTTGAACGCAAATTGCCCCAAATGTGGTTACAAAAAATTGATAAAATGGAACTTATTGAATATCCAAACGATGCCAAATGTAAACTTGGCTTTTTCGACTTCATTTTACGCAAATGGTTCTCAAACCCATTCTCCGAAAATAGTAAGTACCGTTTTAGGGCATTACATTACCTTTTACCTTCGTAATCAACATATTATATGGTATCAATATGGATCCTATTCCCATTAAAGGCAATATGGAACCTATTCCGTTTGAAAATAATGATGACTATATAAATGCCGAACTAGAGAGGCAACGTCATAAGCTTCGTGACATTAGCCATAGCCTGGAACAACACTATCGTCTGCTGCGCCTCATTGTGCAGAAAATGGAAATAAAAACTGAGGCCGATGACGTTGATGAAGGGATCTCACCAAAAGATTTCCATGCATTCAGACAGACCAGTGGCATCACATCTTCGATTTCGCGTTGGACTTCGCCTAAAATGCGTAGTAATTTACATGCTGCATTGAATTTTAGACAAAGTTACATAAAGTCATAAGATGCTAAATGATCTAGAAATGATAAAAGTTAAATGCTATGAATCGACACCATCGATCCAGATGCACCTCTCAGGCAGAAGTTACAATTTAGATTTTGTACTTTTCTATGCGTCGCCATTTGAATGTGTCTGCAAATGGTACTACGTATCAATAAATATTCAAATTGTTAAAAAACATTCAAAGGAAAACTTTTTAAACATAAACGCAATGACTTGTTAAGTCTAAAACATATATGTATGTGAAATTATTTCTACAATAGAGTTTCTGTTTTAAGCATTGCCTTTGCATTGTGTTTAAAATTAAAATAAAATAAAATTAAAAACTTGATGTTTCACCGAGCAAGTTAAGCCTTTTCTGTTTAATACCATATTCTATTATATACATTACCGAACAAAATTTCCCAGGGCTTCGTAAACATTCATACGTTGCGATTTTCTATTTTTTTATCGCATCTGGCAGTAATGGCGTCATGCAGGCGTACATTTGACATCTTGCTTTACTTCTTATTATGCTCCACATAGAAATCGGTATGAATATTCGGTACGAAAATTCGAAACAATCTGTCAAAAAAGCAGGGGTTCCTATAGAACAAAAATATTCAGCGCTGCTTGCGTCGACGATATAGAAAAAACTAGAATATGTGTTATTTTTCTGTTTGCGTTATTTCTGTTTGTGTTATTTTTCTGTTTGCGTTAAATTCGGACTGAAATTTCATTCAACGCGGCCTATCATTGGTCAATAATAGAACACTAACTCTTTCATCGTTGTCGACGAAGGCAGCGTCGAAACTTTATTTTTTCCGTTTTTTCCATACGAACGTGTATTATTTTGACAGTTTGATCCGAATTTTCGCACCGAATTTCAGTGAGTTTTTAGAAATATGCCTTGTAACACTACATGTGTACCAGAAATAAAGAGATAGGAAACTTCTAAACTCTGATTTCGGTCTTTCTAAAGTAGTGTTAGTGAGTTTCAGGCCCAAAAAATCTAAAGAATTACTAGAAATCGATGCACCAGGCCTAAATTATCTCCGATATATACTTATCCGGGTACCACGAGTTCTATGTATATGCAAGGAGAATTATGTATATAATTAACAATGTTTTAATGCCATGTAATGACATTGAATTAATAATGTTTGATTTCCATGCCTGAGCTAACGTAGTGAATTTAGATTACTATCAATGTGTATTACTATGATTAGAGGTATATAAATTTTGTTATGAAATTTTTGCATTTTTAAACGATGTTTTCGATTTTGCCATCTCATTTATTTATGAGTTTAAATACTACTTTCGTAGTAGATTATACGAAATGAATACATTCATGTGATTTACTAATATTAGACCCCCAGAGTAAGCATCACTGTTTCGGCTTCAGTTTATCTTTGTCAAGCATTCGGTTCGGTTGCTTCTGGTGCTGGGACGTAGTAGTTGTTGAATTGATATATATAGTAGTTAGATATTCAAAGGTACGCCATTTTTTCAGTTTAGCGTTCATCATAAAACCGATAATTGAATAAAGACGATTCGTACTATTTAAGTCGAGTTAATTAAAAAGGTAAGTCATTGACAAATGTAGGATATCTGGAATGTTTTCGTGTATTTTTAGACTAATGTATTGATTTGCCTTGACCGCGTTCGAAGCATAGTATAGTTCTTTATATATCTTTATTCTAAATTTGTTATCAATTTTTGGCAGATAAATTTTCGACAATGCTTATTAAATGAAATAAATTATTAAGTTCTTTCGTCTTTTCCCCTGTTACCTTTTGATTTTTTCAACTCCGGTTTTTCGCTTCCGCCATTTTGTTTCAATGTATACCTACTTATGCTCTTATGCCATTTTGTGAGGTAGACAGGAATGTAAAGACTTGTAAGAAATTGCTGAATTTATATCATGAATAATTACCACGATAATTGATTGAGTTATGTTTAGATATAGAATAATTGATTTCATGGATATATAATATTTTCGCTGAATTGTCAAAGTTGCATTTAAAAATTTTGCAGATCTGTTTCTTACACAAATATGTCAACTAGTTTTAAATATAAAAGGGTGGAAAGTTTGCTTTCAGCAAAGCTAAATACGAATTGAAAGCATGATAAATCAGGTGGTGATAAATTGTATGATAAAAGTGTGATAAATTGTACAGGCTGAGAAAACAGTTTACGATAACTTTACATCGCCATATAATCTGGCGTGACCCCTGGCTACACCCACTCACTTTTAGCATTAAGCGGCGTGCGTAAATGGAGAACGTATGTTAAAGACATACGTTATGCATGTCCATACTTCTAACGTATGGACATGCATAAATCGACTCGGTATAATTCTGAGTAAACATTTATATAATTTACTTATATATGCTCGTTTATATCAGACCTGTCGCCCTTAAATTGTTACATACAGAGAAACAAAGTTCTACGGGTGCGGGTTGCGAAAATTGTCAATGAAATTCAGAAATTCCCATAGCGTTCAGACGAGGATAGAGGCTTGTCATTGCAGAAATTTTCTGCTTCCCCATCATATTTTGGAACAAATAAATTGGTTCTGGGTTTGTGCTTGTTCTAAACGATCACGCCCTGTTCTAAAAATCACGAGAATTAAGACGCGATCATCTCAAAAGTAACTTTTTTTTGATCAGGGTAGTCGCTTTTACGTTGATTCACCTCAATGTAAGGGTTTTGTTACTGAAAGATTATGGATATTTCAGTGTTGGCACACAAATTTTTACTCTTAGCTGCGTTCCGTAATAAATTTCTTAAAAATAATTTCATAACATTCAACAATTTTTGCTTTTTTATGCAACATTAGATTAATAAATGCTAAAAAAAACAAAGAATAGTTGAGGGAAAAAATCAATAAAACTTGTTTTGTTTGTTATAATTTTGGTTTTTGTTGCAACAATTAAAGTGAGGATTATTTTTTAATGTTAAAAGATATACAACCCTGTAAATTTAGTAAATTTTTACATTAATGTATATATTTATTAGAAATAAATCAAAATATTCAAATAAAACGAACTAGGAATGAATGAAAATGTGAAAATTCTGTATGTATTGAAGTAACAATAACGTCCGATCTGTCGGTTATGCATCTTTATGTGAAAGTAAGGGTCCACTCAAAAAATATCAAAGGTTTGTAGTGAATCACCGCCTGTACCTTTAGAATTGTTCAAGACGTAGACCAACCGTGGGCCACAATAAATAAACTACTTTTCCTCCGTCCGGTGGCATAAACTGCAAGTGGCTCACACCTAGTTTTCTTTAACGGCGTAGAGCATTGGTAGTTCCCATATGTTCCTAATCTTATTTGAAAAAGCATACTTTGAATTGAAAAGATGAGAAGAGAGTAAATGACAATATATAATGGTAAAAATAGTAAAGAAAATAATCGGCGCCAGACGAATAAAATTAAGTACTACATTTTTGTTAGAGCCGACACCTTTTTTGTTTATAGTTTTATAAACCTTTGTAGTTTTATGAGTAACGAGAAGTTCATTTCGCAATTTCATAACCACTAGGGACTGCCGGTTTGACAGAAAAAGTATGTGAAACAATAAAAGCAAATTTAGATTTCCAACTTCGTTTTATTTCCAACATATTTAGAGAAATAATAGAAAATAAAATTAAAATTAGCGATAAGCTTTCGAATATCAATCCAATGATGGCCCTTCCCCCCTTTTGTGGATAAATGAATAAGTCCAAATAGCTCTTCCATGACCATTTCGTTTGAATAACGATTATTTTGTTTTCCTTTTAGGAAGAAATCAATAATAAATTGAACAAAAAAAATGGCTTTTCGCGGTGGAAACAACCGTAATCGTAATTTTGGCGGTGGCAATTTCGGAGGACCAATGTCCGGAAACCGAATGGGTGGCAATATGAATATGTCACCATGGGATAACCAAAATATGGGAGGTGGTTTTGGCGGTAATATGCGCCAAGGTGGCGGTGGCCAAGGAATGAATACACAGGCTATCAATTTGGCTAACAATTTGTTAAACAGTATATTCCGAAATCAGAATCCCCCATCATTATTAGATTTGCCACGCGGTGGAGGCGGTGGAGGTGGCATGGGAAATCGAAATCAACGTGGAGGACCGGTATGTAAATGATTTCCTTTATTCTTACCCTGTTTCTTGGTATATATGAACACGTATTTTTTATTAGCTTTGTATTGTTTTCTCTTTTTTCTCTTGATGGAGGGAAATATTCCTAAAACAAAGGTAGATGAAATTTTCACTGTACGCATGTATGGCGAATAATTTTGCATTTCTGTTTTTCTAAAAAAAAGTCCGAAAATTCGATTATTTTTTTCACATGCCGGATAAATGAATCGGAATAAATTTAATGACCAAAACCTGTGCCGTTGTTTTAGAATATTTATTTTTGTATTTGAAATTTTCAAAAAGATTCGATGAATTATATTTAAAAGTGTTGAACAGTTTATCTCCAGTAACATACAAAATTGTATATGTATTGTGTAAGATTTGTTGAAGTTGCGCAAGGTGTTTTAGGGTCGACCCCGACCGACTGACTATTAATCAAGGTATAATATTTCTTTTACGGAAGTGTATTTCTCTGTAGTGTTTACAATAGAAGGATCTCTAGGGTGGGGGGAATAGATGATCAGTTTTTATTATTTTTTCCATATCTTACGTTTTAAACGATTTTAATTTTTCAATAATTTTCAAAACTCATCTTCGTCTGTTTGCTCTACTCAGTACTTCTTCAATATTCTCTATTTTTAGAATTTTGCAAAGAAAAATAAATGGAAAATATATAATAATAGTTCTTCGTAAGTAAATACATCTTTCAATTCTTTAATTCATTTTTTTCATATTGATTGAATATGAATTTGAATGAAATGATCAATTTTCGATAAACACTTGAATTTTTTCGAACCAACAAAAACCTGTCAAACAATCCCGTCTCAATTCAATACGAATAGTTTTAGAATCAAATGAATTGTCGATATATATCGAAAAGAAATTAGTTTACAAATAATGATGTGCACAGTTTTGGCCGAATTGTATTTTTAATGCGTTTTTATATTGTTTAGGAAAACAATCCTTCATCGTCCTGCATGCGTACAGTGAAATATGTTTTTAATAAAAGCGATTGTTGTTTTTTCAAAGATGACTAAATCAGTAAGCTCGTATTATTTTCTGTAGTGTCGATAGTTGTAAAACAATGACGTTTGGGAATAAAAACTTACTATTTCAGTTATTATTATCGTAATGAATTCCAAAAAAAAAAAAAATCCGAAGAAAAGATCACAATATTGTCTAAATTTTTCTTCATTTCATTCATATTTGAATCCTTTTTTCTACCCGTTCGTAAAAAAGTGCATTGCGCATTCATACATTCATTAACACAAATAAACAGGCATTTAATATTTATGTTAAACCCTTTTTCAAGTGAAGGGAAATGCCTTGACTTCATTTAGTTGAAATTAAAAATTAGTGCAATATTGTGCAAAAAATATTGCAAAGAAATAATTTTGAGCAAAAACAAATTGACTAAATATGGAATGCCGTAGGAATTTTCTTATCTGATTTTTATGAACTGAACGGAAATAAAATAATAAAGAAATATATAATTTACGAAATAGCATTAATATATGTTTCCTCTTCTTCTTGCTTTTATGTAAAACAAGGAAAATTTTATAAAATATTTCACGGACTTATTCCAAATTCTAATTTGCAAATATATCTTATTCTCTCTTCTCCTCCATATTTCCATATCTGATTGATCTGATCTTCAACTCGATTTTTAAAAAAAATGTACAATGGGTGTGTGCGCGTACGTGCGTGCGTGTGTGGGTGTGTGTGGCACTCTTCATAATACAAATAAAATTACATGCCTTACGTGATGTTTTGGGGGGTGGTGCTTATGTGGTTATTTGTTATTGTTTATTGTGTGTCATTTTGACAACAAAACAATTACCAAATGAAATCCTTTACCGCAACCGAACCAAAATGTGTAACGATTGTGCCACCACCACCAATACTCATGCATTTGATGCAAATGTTATTGTAATCGAATAAAATCGAACGCTGCTATCACCACCAACCACCACCACTACTGCTACTACTACCACCATTACAAACAATCTTCAACATTTACTTTGATGCTCTGCAACGAACTGTACTGAAACTCTTGGTTTCTTCTGGCCACTTCTGCTACCGCAAATGCTCGTTCGATCGCTCGGAATACAAAAATGTATTCAAATCTTCTGATTCGATGATCCTGCAATTGTATGGCTTCAACAATATTTTAAAAAAATGTGTGTGACATGTGTGCGGGTCACGGCTTTGTGCGCCACAAAACGTTGGCAAATGCGCTTACTCGCAAATCGCACAAAAAATTTTTTTGTTTGCACCTGGACAAATTCGTATCCATGCAACAAAAATATTTAAACAACAAAACTGTTGTAACCATAAACAAACATAAACACACACACATACATCGTGAACTGATCGCCTTGCGAACTATGCGTTCGCTCTACCACACTCTTCGCCGATCAATCGATTGCCTTTTTCACCAACGATTCCAACCAATCTTATAACAAATAAAAACTTAAAACATTGCATAAAATAATGCAAAAATTAAAAAATAAATTACTCTTCAAATAAATTTTGGTTCTTTGTTTTTTTTTAAATTTCTTTAAATGAAACGAAATGAATTAATATTTCGTTGTTCTTTGTGTGAATCCAAAATGTGTGTCATTTGAAAAAAAATATTAAATATACTTTTAAATGAAAAAAAAACCGTTACCGGGGACATCTTCGTTTCAAAAAATTGATTATGATTGCCTACCATACCAAAATGATGAATATCAATAAATGTGCTCAACAAAATTCTAAAAAAAACTGGTGTTTTTAATCAATGCCCGCACATCATGCGTTATTTTCGCTTTTTATGCAAATATATCCTACGTATCTATCAATCTATATTTGTGAAATATTTCTGATAAATTGAAAAAAATGAAGATGGTTAATCGTCCTGGTCCTGGCAATCGTGTAAATAATCGTCGTATTCAAGGAGGTTTTCAAAATCGTGGTGCTCCTGGTGCCAAACCAGCTCCTCCTAAGCAAAATGCTGGCGGCATACGCAAGCAGAATGCTTTTGATCGTGCTAAGAAACTTTTGGCTAAAAATGCCACTAATAAAAAGAAGGATTCCACTTCGAGCGATAACAAAAAAATTGAGAGGTAAGAAAGAATTTTCAACAAAACACCAATTTTCCAAATTTTAAAAGTATTTTCAGATTTGAATTCAATATTTCATTCAATTTTCGAAATGTAGTTATCCTTACTAAATATTTTTACTAAAAGTAAAAGGCACTATTTTAAAATTAAAGAAAAGCATACGTGGGAGGAAAGTATCGTTACATTGTATATTTTACTTCTGCAAGGGGGTCTTATAACATAACGTCCAGATGCGCGGAACCACCCGTTCAATTACAAATTACTAGATTAGTTTGACCGCCCCGCTTCTATTTCATGATCTAAATTTATTCTTTTAAAAGGTATGGTATAGATGGATGGCAAAGCGATGACTAAAAGGGATTTAGAGAAGCATCAACGTGTGATCAACAATTTTTGATATTATTAAGCAGATGTTAATTAAATATATTCTTCTACATTTATGTTCTTTTGTTTGACGACACATTTTTATCAACGATTTAGATGATTTCGAAGTTTATTATATTGTATATTTTATTGCGCGTTTATATTATAAAAATGCATAAGAAAAACTATTTAAAAAACAGAATGGAAAAACTAACATAGTTCACCAAACTATCTCCTGAAAAAAATCCAAGCGTGAAAATTCCAAAATATAGAAGCGAATATAGAACAATGCTAATGCTTTCGGGATCGTCAAACCAAGCTTGACAGATCACAGAAATTTATTGGAAATTTATTTAATTCGAGCCATCACAAAAGATTTCAACTTTTATTAGGTCATTTTTCGGGATCTTGCCACCAAGCTAAAGAAAACAAATATGTTTTAAATGAATTGTTTGGATTGTTTTCCTGAATTTCTCAATATCATGAATAATATCTGAGTCCTGTGATCAAGGATCCATTTGTGGATTGTTTATATAAATTAATTATTGCCATTTATTCTCAAATGTATCGAAAATTGATCTCTTTCAAATTTTAATAATTTTTAAAATATTTAATATACAATATAATGAATGGAAAAATTCATTCTAACCAATATTTTTATCATTCTATCATTGATATATGATGCCTTAATTTAAAAAGAAACAAAATCTCACTTTCAAATAAAAGTTCAATTATTTTATCGAAATTGAAATAAATTTCAAATTATATTATTCTATTAATTTAGGGCATCATCATATATCATAATTTTAAGAGAATGTTCTAAATTTATTGTCAATATTCTAATTATAGCTGCCCGTCGCTTAACCGTCACCATAATCAGCAATCATATTTTTTATTTATAATTACTAATTCAATTTTTAAAATCTTGTATATTTACCTTTCAAAAAAAATCTTCAACTTCGCGATGATGACAACAGCAAAGAATCTCCTTACGCCAGTGTTCCCAACGACATGTTCTATTGCCATTTGTGTAAGAAACATATGTGGGACGCCAATTCATTTGAGAATCACATTAAAGGTCGCACTCATTTAATGATGCGTGAGGGCATCGAGGAAAGCTATCGTCTTAAGGCTAATATGATACGTCAGGAAGCTAAGATTGCCGAACAATTGAAATCCATTGAATTAGATCGTTTGAAACGTATGGGAAAATCGAAGCAGCGTCAATTAGATTATTGCACAATGTGTGACTTGAACTTCCATGGTCATTTGTCATCTCATCGTAAGTCGGAGGGCCATTTGCAATTGAAAAAATTCTTGCATCCGAGATGTTCTGAATGTAATAAAGAATTTGCCACTCGCATTGATTACGATTCACATTTGCTTTCCGCGGATCATTTGAAGAAGGCTGCTGAAAAGAATACGAAAGTCGGAGAGCGCCCCCGAAACACGTTAACTATTTTAACAGAGGAAGATGAATTAAAAGATGTTCGTCCACCGCAGAAGAGGAGAAAGAAGCCCACCAAGAAGTCTGAAGGCGGTGCTGGTACTAATGCCGAAGGCGAAAAGAAAGACGGTGAAGAAGGTGGGGAGGGTGATGAGGGTGAAGGTGGCGAGGAAGTTGGAGAGAAAAAAGGTGAAGATGGTATCGACGATACAAAGGAAGGCGATGATATGAATGAAACACAAGAGGAGGAAGAAGTCATTCTTCCTGTCGATCCTGAGGATTGTATTATTGATTACAAGGATGGCGACGAGATTCCTACAGAAGTTGATACACGTTTACCCAAATACAATTGGACCCGACCTGTAGGTAGCGGTCTCATTACTAAATTGGAATGTTATGAATGCTCTCTTTGTGGCAAATTCTTAGATACAGAAGCCACTGTTGAAGTTCACGCACGAACAGTTACACATCATCGTAATTTCTTGAAATTCATTAATGAGAAGTCAAGTGACACTAAAATTGCTCAGAAGCGCGCCGCAGCTGCCTTGGAAGAGAACGAGCGTAAGAAACGCAAGATTGAAGAGGCCGAAGCTGCTTCTAGCGCTGAAGGTGCCTCTGTTGACATCAAAACCGAGATTGATGAAGCAGATAATAAATCAGGAAACGATGAAACCAACGAGGAAGCAACTGAGGATGTAGGCGAAGAAGCGGGCGATGAAGCAGCTCAGGATGAGTCTGAAGAAGTAGTTGGTGAAATTGCTGAAGGAAAGGAGGATTTGTATGATCCATCGGAAGCTACTGGAGATGATGAAGATGTCGAAATGGTCGAAAATGGTAATGTCGAGGACGATGTTGTATGTCTTGAAGAAGGAAATGGCACGGAAGAAATGGAAACACAAGAAGAGGTCGAAGAAATAAAAGAGGTAAATGTTAAAGTAGAACCAGAGACTAAGATTAAGCGAGAGCCCGCAGCAGCAGAAAAAATTGAATCTAAACCGCAACCCATGAAAACTCCTACTAAGCCAGCTCCAGTTGCTGCAGTTAACACACCTGCTCATGCCTCAACTCCTGCTGCTGCAGCTACTACAGCTCCTGATGCGTCACCGGCTAAGAAACCAACGCCAGGGCCGCGTAATTCAGCCATTAGGGGCACTCCCCGCGGCCGAGGTCGTGGCCGCTACAATCGCTACTAAGTAAGAAAGCATTATGCAAGAATAGCGCAAGGAGTGTGTGCGTGGTAGGTATTGTAGAAATACAAGGCGAAGGGGGCTTAATATTCTTTCGATTATCATCATTGTCGAATATAAAAAGTAATTCTATGCTTTACCAGACAGATATATATATACATATATTATTCCGTTACGTTAAACAAAAGAAACGAACATAAAAATTGGTAATTCGATTTATCAACGGTAGCAAAATTTCATTATATAATTATATTCGTTCATTGTGACTTCATGAAATAGACGCACTTCTTTTGATGAGTTCAGAAATAAGGCAAGATAGAATAAGAATTATTAATAATTATATTTATACATATTCACATGAAAACATTCGTAAAGCATTTCGTTAGCTATTTTCTGAAAATTGCATAAACATGTCAATCCAAGCGTTCTTGGAAAGTAGAGACAGGAATAAGGAATGCTTAAATTAAACTATGATAAAATAAATATTAAAGGAATACATTTATGTGTATACAAATTAAATGGTTTTATTTAATCTTTCATATCAAGTTGGGCTACAATGAGTATCCAGATTGGGTTCCTCTTCTAGTAGTCGGTTAGACAATGGAAGTCTTCGACGGAACTTGTAGTATTTTTCCACTGCCTATTGTGCTTAAAACGAAGAGGGCGATATGAGACGTGGTTTGTGAAGTGAGAATGTTAAGATTGCATCGAACGTTGTTTAAATAATATTAAAGGTCAGTGGGAATAATGGTCGTATTGGTTGCCATTATAGTAATCTTAAGATAGATTATTAACGGTTTTAAGTTGATGGTAGGGTGGTTGAATAATCGGCACTACATTATTACATAATCGCATTCTGAACTAAAATGAGGTTTACTTCAATTGTTTTCCTGATTTTAAAACAATATCTAAGTGGAATCATATGGGTCCACGATTTCTTCGGATTTCAGATATTCGTTTTTAAATTTGGAAGTAACTGCCATAGGGAAAGGTTAGGTAGTCGGAGATTGGAAGGTGGGGCAGACACTCGTAAATAAAAACCGTTGTAACGAATTATAGTAGATGCTTTGGATTTTAAGCCTCAAAGGATTGGTGAATATGGTTGAGCCTAAGAGTTTGATTAATTTTTTCACAAAATAACTCCGTGATTGTTAAAAAATGGTTCAACGTTAAATGGGGAGATTAGTGTGGAATTCGGATATTGTTTTTGGCCTCTCAAGCTTTGAAAACAATATTTTGTACTGAGTTGAGGGCCGTACTGCTCTATGAGTTCTCGTTACAATCGTTGCCGAAATTGCCACTTTTGTTTGTGCGCGGGAGACGACGATTTTTTCAGGAAGCGGGATGAAGGGGAACACAACGACAATGTGCCACAAGTTCACGCACAGTGTACGTCATGCAAACAATGCATAAAAAAGAGAAGTCAAATATCTATCTTTGCTTCAGATCATTAAAGGTGGCGCTCATAACGCATTTGTTTAGTTTCGTTAAATCCGCTCTTCGTATGTAAATGCTTTTGTAATATTCAGACGGGTTGGGGGAAGTTTGACAACCAGAAATCCGTACAGAGAAAGGGATACTAACTTGGCCCACAATGACTACTTAAAATCAAAGTATTTTTTTCTATAGAATACGAGGTCTTATTTTCGTTTTTGAAATAGAATTTCGCGTCGGGTTTTGCTACTTTATTAGCTTGAACACATATAAATTACTATTTCTGCCGGCAGTAGCTGAAATGTCAAAATTTACATTGGCTCTTATGGGAAGTGAGAAAAAAATAATTTCTGTCGGGCAGTAAAAGCAGTTTCTGCCAGGTAATAGATTGAAAATTTCTAATTTTACTGCCGTCTGCTACCCTTGTTCCTCATATTTTGTTTTTGTGTTTGTTTCTTATATGAACTGTATGAACGGAATATTCTTACACAAACTTCTTGTTTACATTTTGCAAAACATTTTGACATTTACTGCCTTCTGTCTGAGAAGTCTATTTGTTCAATGCTGAAAAGCTGTTACTGCCGGCAGAAACAGTAATTTCTATGTGTTCAAGCTATATATCTTGTGTTTCAATTTCATAATTTAATTCAGCTCTCAATAGACTCAACCATATTCCACCAGGGTTTTGTCGTTTGATAGCACCCTTCATTCGAAACCCATGTCTTCTATTGTTCTTGGCGCATGTTCAAATTTCTTTAAAAATATATACCAACTTCCTGTCGAATTTGTGCCATTCTGCAATTGACCAATTGCTTGCACGTTATTGAGGGACGTCTCATTGCTTTATCTTTGGTTGGTGCAATTCAGACATATAGGTATAGGTATATCCAATTCGTCGCTTCAAAAATGGGTTTGACGCATATCAACGATAAAGAGATTACGCTTTCAATTTGCCATCTCTGAAATGGGCATATTTTTTATGATGTTTTGTGTTCGCGGACGGCTGGCATACAATACAATATATTTTACTACAATATTCTAGTTTTTTCTTATTCACAGTGTGTTGAATAATATCGTTGTTTTTGTCTTACAAATCAGTGCAATATAGTCTAATGATTCAAGCGAAAGGGAAATTTGAACCCATGTATGGATGTGTAAATATGCCGTTCTTAAATACATTCATTAAAATACATTTCATCGAACAAATAATGCAAAATGGAAAGTTATACATTTGTCATGATTGTGGAGACCTTAAACGTGTAATTTAAACATTATCAAACTTTTTAATTTCATATAATAGCTTAACATCCCTTTGATTTTACGCATACATGTTGGATAATTTCCCTGCGAAGTACGAGATTTTTAACTGAATTTCTACGTTTTTCGCCGAGGTACGAAGTTTTTTATAGATTGTATTAGCAAATTGCATATGCATGTGTGGAGAGTATTTCTTATCTCTGATTACCACCTGAGCAAAATGCGAAAATTGAAGATTAAAAAATCAGCCGTTCTGGACGCACGTATATCGTTCTATATAGTCGGATATAAGGAAATAAATAAAGGGTGGTAAAAATTTATCTAAAATTATTCTAAAATAATTAAAGAATTGATTTAGTTGAAATACATTCAGAAGAAATATAAAGATGCAATAATTTTTTTCGCAAAGAGGAGAGTAGTTATAAAATTAAAAAAATCAAAATCATCCAATTAAAGCTGACAATATTGGAATTGTGTGCGAATAATTGAAAGTAGTTGTGGATACGAATACGAATATATGAGATCAATGTATCCCTCAAATATTTGTTCGAATTAAAGCTGCATCTCGACGTCTCACATTGTGGCAGAAGGCAGTAGCCAACAATTTCTCGCGATGGAGAGTTATATGAGTATATTAAATATTTCCGAAGCCAGAGATGATCATATGTTTTCAAATGAAGCTGCTGAAGATAGTATTACAACAACTACAATGATAAGCGCAGTTACCAACCCAAGTCATGAACAATCGGCGGTGTCAATGAACAAATTTTATCCAGCTCTAGTTCAGTGTTTCGGAATAATTATATGTGGGTAAGTTGAATGAAGTCTAAAACAAATTTTTTAAAACTCGCCAATTTTTATAAATCAGTCTTATGTGATTATTCCATAGCCTGGAACTTCTTGTCTCTACTTTTCGATTGTCTTACAACTGTTTATAACTATATAGTTACGTCAAACAGTTCAGGAGCAACTGGAAAGACGAGAATAGACAAGACGTTCCTAATTATGATTTTAGCTCATTAACTCTTCATTTTGAAGTATTTTGATAGGAATTTATTAAAGTGGTTACAAATGACTACCACAAAATGAGTATTAAGATTTATTACAAGAACGCAAGGTCAGCGACTTGTTCAAACTAAAAGACGTAAATATATCTAAAATAGAAGTGTGGGGGAGTGATTGAGAAAAGTTCTTAGATATTTATATAATTTGCAATTTCATTTTAATTAAATTGCGCATAATTCTGACGTTTAGTTATATTGGCGTGCGGTTCAAGTTGATAGAATTTCACCGTCACGGATATGACTGTGTGACAAGTATAAATTACTATCATTAGTATCCAATTAGTAATAATTAGTATAATGCAAGGGAATATAACAATATAGTTTAATGCACTATCACAGCAAATTGAAAGAAATACAATTATCAATTTTGATTATATTAAATATATTCATATTATAAATTTGAAAAACTTTCCTTAAATTGACAAAAATCAATGTTATAAATTATTACGCAATATAATCACGTAAGCGATTATTTTCGTATTATCAATTAATTCTCAATAATTTACTAATGTAATAACGTTTTCATCATTGATAACTGACATTAATATCTTTCCGCGATGACATTTCTGCTTTGAAAAAAAACATTATTTATTATTTAGAATTAAATACGTATATTTATTTCGCTTGAATGATTAGATTAGAGGAAATAGTTTTTACGTAATTCGAAAGCAAATAGGTTTTCAAATTCTTCATTTAGAAATTTCCCAAAACTTGGAAGTTTTGTCAGTGAGATTGTAGTCGTTTAGGTCCTTTAAGTTATTAATTTTACATAATCTATTCGTCGTCAATGTACCTCTTTAGTACTTTTCTTGTATTGTTGTGAAAAAACGAAATCACTAATGATGGCGAATCAATGCAACTATTTTGTTTCAACTATGGGAGAAGTTAATCTTAAATATTTTTCTTAGTAATTAAAGTCGTGAGCTATCGAAACTAAATATGACTGGAAATTCTTGGAAGAGCCTAAGCCGAATGATTTCTAATCCGTAACAAACAAAATGTACCACAAAGGATAGTGTGGGATAACTCTTATGGTAAAGCATGTTTAATAAAAGTTTAGGAAGACTGTTTAGACTAGATAAGATTGGGAATTACGAACTCTGGTGTCATATTGAAGAAAATCGCAGTTATTATTATGAATAAACCGAACTTAATTATTATCAATAAAAACTGTCAATATAATGAATTTAAACACTGATAACGTGGGTCGTAATTTACGAAATTCCAATTTTGTTAGAAAATGAGATAATGAAATAGTTTATTATTATATATAATCATATAATCTATTAAAATTTCCTTTGAATTTGAATTTTAAAATATCAAGAGATTGCATTGAACTTCATTAAATATCGAAATGGATCCTTTCAGTTGTGCCTCTGCCTCTTTTTACACGGTTCCAACAGACAAATTTACAACCGGTTTTATAACTCTTGGTTTTTATTACTGTTAATTAATATTTGTTTTTTGTATTTTATTAAGATCGATTTAAATGATATACGTCTGTTAATTGATCATATTGTCTCCATCGTTTTATTTTTGATTTGATTTCTTATAAATCGATGTCGAAGCATATTTTACGATTCTTTCGAAAATTTTAAATTCGTCCCAAAAAATACTTGCAAAAATGAAGCGTTCTTCCCCCTCCCCCGATTTAAAACCAGTTTTTTGACCTGGCATATTTATCGCTAAACATTATTAATTATTACTCCATTCCTCACTTGCTTCCTTCTTACTTTCATTTGCCAAGCAGTTTTTTGATAAAGTATTCAAAAATGATTATTTTGGCAAATGGCATTTTTTGTTTTTTATGAAAGAAATTAATATGATAAACGAGTACAAATGAATTATCTATTGTTTCATAAAGGTCGATTATTTTTCTTTTGAAGCTCGCATGATTAATTTTTTTTTCTTAAAATGTTATAATTTTTCTTTCCGTCTCCCCTTCTACCCCTCTTTCATTGCAGTTACATTGCCGGTCGTTTTAAAATCATCTCTAATTCGGAAACGAAAGGATTGAGTACGTTTGTTGGTACATTCGCTTTGCCCTCGCTGATTTTCCTCTCGCTGGTCGAGTTGGATTGGAGAGTTGTCAACTGGACATTCCTATTGGCGATGTTTACCTCCAAAACGATTGTGTTTTTTGCGGTTTTAATAATTTCGCTGTTCATTGCTCGCCCTTTGAATTATGGACGTGCTGGTCTTCTCGGCATATTTTGCACACAAAGTAATGATTTTGCTATTGGTTATCCCATCGGTAAGTATTATGTCTAATCAGAATATATTTATTAATTATAGGAAGGAACATCTGAAGGGTGTTCTTCCATTTGTAATTCATTAAAGGACGAGTGACAGATATAGAAAATTATATGTATTCTTGCTCAGAATCAGAATACAAGAATAGTATTTGCTAATGCTATTGGAAATGGGCCAATTGGTAGAAGTTTCACCCCTACCTTTTATGTCACAACATTTTCATATAAATGGGTATAAATGGGTATATTTCTGGTTTTGGTGGTGAGCTTGTTTTGTATTAGTTTTGCTCTTTTTCATTGAAATTTTTCTTTGCAAGAAGAACACAAATAGAGACAAATTTTGGTATTTTATAAGACAAAGATCGCCTTCTTGGCTTGCCCTATTCAATTATATATTTTTAATTTTTCCTTTCGAGATTAGTTGTGGCCCTTTATAAAGATGTACATCCTGAATATGCATCGTATTTGTATCTTATGGCACCGATATCGTTAGCTATCCTCAATCCTATTGGTTTGGTATTGATGGAAATTTCAAAAATTAAACAAAATAAAACCGAGGTAGTGAGTAAAAAAGTTGTATAGGTGCAAATATTATCGAATATTAATCAGTAATTCTCTTTACAGAATGATCGTAACTCTCCATGCCATCAGGATGTTTGTAATGTCGATCGTTTATCAAAATATGCGTGCTGTCTGAATGAAAAGTACATCGTTCTTTTCAATACGATCAAATCGTTGTTTTTCAATCCATTACTTCTAATGACTCTCCTGGGTGTAGCCGGTGCTTTTATTTTTCCTAATGGACTTCCAGAATTGTTGGCGAGTGTGTTGCGAGTGTTCGGATCTTCATTTTCTGCTACTGCTCTATTTTTATTAGGGCTGAAAATTGTGGGACAAGGTGGATCGTTACGAGGCTCCGGCTTTTTGCTGCCGGGCATATTAATATTGGTTAAAATGTAAGTGCGTTCATTTTTCACAATATTCATTCTCTAATTGATATTATTCTCATCTCTCTCTCCCTCCTTTTCTCGGTTTTTATTGTAGTCTAGTTTTGCCGCTAGTCTGCCGTCAGACTGTGAATATTATGCAAGCTGGGATTAATTTTAATGATACCACAGAACTAAGCACTTTTGCATTCCTTTATGGAACTTTTCCTGCGGCGCCGGGCGCATTTGTCATTGCTACGCAATATAATATTGATGTAGAATTGGTATGTTTCACGTTTGAGAGGTGTTTTATGGATCGGGTGATGACTAAAACTGATTGTATATTTTAGATTGCGAAGAGCATGGTACTCTGCACTTTCATATCTGCCCCCTTAATGTTTATATCGGCGAAAATGATATCACTGACTAATTTAAATCCTATTGATTACCTTCATGAATTGGATGCTTTCTCATTCGATATTAGTGTAGGTGGTGTAACTGCTTGTATTTGGGTTCTTATACTTCTGATGGTAACGAAGCGGTTTCGACGCATGCCACATCGTATTACCTTCTGCTTAGTTTTGTCTCAGGTAAGGTGTTTCGTTGGAAATATCTATATATATAATAGTTTATTTTTTATAATTTAAAGCTTATGTGCTGCGTGGGCATTATACTGTGGTCAAAATTAGAACGTGTTGAGAAATGGGCTTTATATGTACAATTCTTCCTCTTCAACATTGGCACCTACAGTAGCCGCTTATGGACCGCAATACTTGCAATGTCGTTGCTCCTTTTACAGTGCCGAAGTTTATGTTTTGTACTAAAAATATGGCCCCACATGGTATTAATAAAAACGGTTTGGTACTTTTTAAATACTAAAGCGCTCTTTTTAGCTAATATTTGCCTGGGGAGTACCTGCAATAATTTCTGCAGTTCTCGTCGTTTTCGATGCGAATGTAATGTCTGGAGAGAAGCACAATCCGAGTTTCCAGTACGGCAATGCGCAGGCCGCAATATCCGTTTTTATTCTGGTCATGTGTTTTATAGGTTAGTGTCTATAGTTAGTTAGTTTCTAGTTTTATTGTTAGTTTCTTTTGGGTGTGTGCTATTTGTATGTGTGTATTTGTGTGTGTATTTGTGTGAATTTAATTATGATGAAAAAAGCTTCCTGAGAAGTCACTATTCATTCACTATTGGATTGTGAGTACTGTTAGATCATGAAGAGTTAATTTTAAATCGGTATTCAACTTCCAAAAGTGACTGTTATAAGAATAGTATAATGATGTCTTTAAAAAAGTTTTCAATCTGAAATTAATTTGGGGATTATTTTAAGTATTGGGATTATTTTAAGTATTGGGATTTTCTTAAAATTGTGTAAATTAATTTCATATTCTATAATCGTAGTTACCGTTGGTTGTTTAGTTCTACATCAGCGCTATCGAAAACGTTATGAGAAATATTTAACGTATGCGCGGGAACTATCAAATCCGGAGTCAGGTATATTTCTCCCCAAAGAATATTAAATACGACTATCATTGCTTACTAATCCATCCATCATTTAAACCTTTCAGACCAATCAGATCTACAATCCACTGTTTCTACTACTAACTTGCTTACCAACACCGAGAGCAATTCATCGACGTTGACTAGCCCAAATCGTCATCGTACTGTTTCCTATTCCTCTTCGGACGATGAAGATATGGTAATTGGTCAAAATGGTGGTGGTTTTGCAGGAAGAAGAAATTGTAATATTGGCTACTGCAGTTCAAAGGCAATTAATAGAAACGAAACTACTACGGTCGTAGTGGATGTTGAGGATATCTTAAATCGTCGTGGTTCTGCAGCAAATCGTAAGAAGGGAAAAGATCAAAATTCAATTACGTTGCAGGCAGAGCAGCTTAAAGATGAGTAAGCAGTTAATTGTGATTTGCACTTTTAGAAATGAAGGAAATTTCAATGACAACTATTTATTGTTTTTATTAGAGAACTCGATTCTGCACCGAATCAATGCAATCCATCTCTCGATTGCCCCGCTGGAGTCTCGCTACGTGAACAATGCCAAAGTGCAATTGATCGCTATGAGGAACAATATAATCGTGGCCTGGAACCACTTGAATATCCCTCTGATACCGATTCATATCAAATCCTAAAACATACAGTTTTGCTCGTAGTTTTGTTGTGCTCAATGTTTGTGGTAAGATTTCGTTAATCGCAATCAATTTATTAATTCCGACATAAACAATGGAGTTGTTCCGATATTGGTTTTTTTCAGGGTTTGTCTGTTTCCATTTGGACTTTGGTGATGGAAGGTATGTCTGGAATTTATCTGGAGCTAAGCTTCTTGGATGAATTTCTTAATTTTGGCCAAAGTCTAATTGTATTAGCGGTCTTTTTGACGGATTCTGGTGATTTGTTTATGCCTGTTGTAAAAGTTTATCGTAAAATATGGTAACTATTGCGGTCATATTTTAGAGGCTTTTCGCCTAATTATTTTTCGTTTCTTCCTTTCAAGGTATGGGGCCAACATTCTTACCTTGCCCCATTGGGCCAGTCTTAATTCTGAGACTAAACATATTTGTAATCAATTTCGTAATCATCATTTAGAGAACTGTAAAAAAGATATAGCAAAGGATAGAAGGTAGGAACTTTAATATAATTGCTATGCAGGCATAGAATTATTCTGTATTGTCTCTTGATTTTCAGATGGCGCATCAAAGTTTATCGTGAAGTTTTCTATGGCAGTGATTTCGTGGATTGGCTTATTGAAGTTGGCTTAGCACGTGAACGTTTAGATGCTGTCCACTATGCTAAACATTTAGTTGATGGCCGTGTTATGCGACACATTAACGGCGTCTATCATTTTGAGGATAAGAAATTACTCTACACGTTCTGCAATCGAATGTAAAATGATTGCTATGATGCTTGCATTATTGCGACTAGATGTCAGAAACAGGTGCTGTGATGATTTCCTTAAAATAGTTTAATTTTTAGAAATTTCTGGAGTCATTAATTGAAAAGGAGTCCTTGACTTCTCTTGTAATTTTTAAGTTACGAGGATTTATAATTTTAGGTTTTCCTGAATTTTTGCTGCAACTAAATGCTATCTTTGGAACATTTTAACTTCCAATACCTACCATCACGTAAAGTTATAAAGAATATATTTATAAATTATATGTAGAAATATTTAGCTTTTCTCATAAATATTTCTCGACTTCTCTGAATTGTAATCACTTTAGATAAAAATATAAATAGCTCAAGCTGAAAATTGAGGAATTTTAAAAAGTAATAATTTACAAAAAATTTTAGAGCAGAAGCTATTTTAAAATAATATAATAATTGTGCAATAGTATAAACTATAAAAATAGTATAAAAAAGACAACAGTTCATGTGTATTGTGTATATCGAGTATGTATATAGTATTGTATATATAAATTTGTAGATGTCAAAAACGCTCAAAGAGACAATAAATATTTTGGTCACAAAGAGTCTCAGGTCAAACTATTGTTAGTGATTTCAGGATTAGAATGAATAAGAATCACAATCAGCTGTAGTACGCGTTACACCTGTGAAAAAGATCAGATCCTTATCACCTTCACTTATATGTCAATTCTTAAATTAAGAGAACTTAATTCTTCTTATGCTCAATTTAATCCCGTTTTGGAACTATTATCTCTTGATAAAGGGCTCCGAAGCGAGTAGAATTTGAAGCCCATCTGGTATAAATAATTGATAAGCGAATACGACAGAGTATTAATATCCTTGGGAGAATGTATTGTAGAGGCCTTCGAAAATTCATATCTCCTTTCGTTAGGCCTCTACCAATATCTGCTTATGGCTGCTACGATTATATAATATGATATATATGCTTATGGCTGCTACGATATATAATATATATCTGATGAAAAGTAATGAAAAAATTGGAAACATTGTAGATATGTTTTATAAAAATTAGAGATTGTATTAAAGATGTCGTAAGGGAGTAAACATAATAAGGGAACAGACTTAACTGAATTGATCATGAAACAGAATTCAACCTAATTAGGAATTCAACCTAGGACATGCTTTTATATGAGTAAGAATTTTGAACATCCTGAAAAGATCGAAATGCATCTTATGGAATTTGTTGAGGTTGTGGAAGAAAAGGGGGTGATTAACGTTTGAAAATGATAAGCAAATGGTTGCAATCTAGTGATAGAGAGGATCAATTTGATTATGTATTTTCGAAGAGAATTTTCTTAGAAATTCCTGATTTGCGTTGGTACCTTCAGTGTCAGGATTATGAATAACAATTGAATTCGTGGATAATGACGATTTACCTTATACCGTTTCAAGTGTGATTTGTAGCCATGTTTACAGTCAGGATCGATTTACTGCATGAGTTTTTGAACTTTTAGTCAAAATTGAAATTAAAGCAATTTATTTCCTTTTACTCGCTAATTCGGGACTCGTTATTGAAAGGCTGCAGAAGTTGACGATTTTAGTTTTGTGGGAGTCCTTATTCTCGAAATCGCTCGTGTTTTTTTGTCAATATTATTAACATTCTATCATTAATTAAAACCTTTCAAAAACCTTTGGAAATTGCTGAGAGAAATTTTAATTGCTAATTATCGATGCTTCAATATTAATCATTTCAAATGCTAAAAAATAATTGCTGCCGATTTGTTTCTGCAAACAATTCCACATTTCTAAAGAAGAATATTTATTATTGCTTGCGGGCAATATTCTTTAAAACGTTAACTGAATAATAAACGCATGCAAATTATTCCATTTGGCCTAAAATGCAAAAAATGAAATAAAGCCATTGTAAATATTTTTATTGGATTGCAAAACAAATGAGAATTGTTGGAAAAGGCAATTACTTTGGAATGCATTTCAATTGTTTGGCTTGATGTTTGTGTTGTTCTCTTTTCTTCTGCTGACTTGGAGATGTTTGAAATAAGAATTTGAAGCTTTTAGAACGACATAATCATCATCATCATCAGAACTATCATTATCATCATTGAAATCATTAGATTATTTGCGGCGCTACAATACAATAATTAAAGTTTTACTTGTTAAAATATTTAGCTCATGAAAAGAAAGAGATGGAACGAAGGGGAAGAAAGCACTAGCTGTATCGCTGTAAGAGAGTCTATCTCTGAAATAAATCCATATATCATTCATTTGTGGGTGATCGATGCGTTGTGTATGATGCGTTGAAAGGGTGGTGAGTTTCAAGGCTGGTGCCAATAGAGCGAGCTATGGGGGGAAAATGCATTTCAGAGATTATTAAAAATCCCTTTAAATATAAGCAGTCGCGACATGAAATAAAAGGAAATGGTAGGGAAAGGGACTTATCTGGGATCCATGAAAAGGACCTTAAACGGAATAAGACGGACCTATTTTTAGGAGTGATGAATTTCAGGCTTTTAAAAAATTTTACTAATAATTTCTTAATAAACTAACTATATTTTCTAACAATGTTTTTCTAACTATATAATAATTTCTAACTATATTTTACGATGTGAAATATAGCCCACTATTTCGGGCACCATTTCAGTGATCCTTTGTTAGAGAGAGTCGATGGAAAAATATTGTTAGGCATAATATTTTCTAGAAAACATTTGAGAACTAACTCAAAATTATTTCAAAACGAGCAATTCTGCTCGTAATTCGTAATGAACAATTGGGTCGCGATAACCATACTAATGCATTGGATATTTGCTCGGGTGGAGGGGGGGAGTTGAGAGAGGGTAGAAGTGAGTCCAATAAGAGAAATTTAATCGTCATTAGAAAGCAAATCACGCATAACAACCATGATTTGCATGAACATGAAAAAAATCCGAACACGATGATTAAAAATGAAAAAAAAACGTATGAGGGATGCGAGATAATAAAGCGCACCATTATGCAGACCATATATAAAACTATATAAATATAAATGCTAAAGAATATTAACGCATTCTATATCTCAATTTTTGTAATAAAAAGAATTTCACGCAATCGAAAACCGTGACTATAATCGAAAACACAATCTTTTATAGAAAAGTTCTTAACCCTTTTGCCACTGACGGTGTATAAATGAACGTAATTTAATTTGCGATTTATCAATGGATTATTGGAAGAATTACCTTGGAAATCAGCCATTTATTTCTGGTGAGACTTTTCTCCACAATCTGGAAATTCATCCGGAAATTTAATATAATTATTTATGGACTATAGTGAAATTGACCAAGGTCAATGCCTGATTCTAAATGCTCTGCAAAATATCAATAATAGTGTGCATTCAATCATTGCATTGCTTTTAATTTCTTCTCGCAGCAACGACGTGGTTAAGATTGCATTCCACAACAATTATTGGCTCCACACCCGGCCACTATTCCGACGGATTCGGGTGACTGTAAAACAATTCAACAATACAATTCCAGCTTCCGTTTGCTCACAATAAGAGAAAAAATATCCCTCCATCGTTTCTTCCTTTTTTTTTCTTTCTGTTTAATAATTTGTATGCGCTCAACGATTTCGCATGCATCGATCGAGCTTATTTTTAGGCAGCGACTCTTGAATCTCTATAGCTACACCTTTTCCCCATAGAACAAGCAAGGACCACACCCAGTATCTTTCATGGAAACGTAAAACATATTGGGAATATTCCTCAATTTGGGAATCGCTGCACAGCGATGCAGCGGAAGCAGCACAGAGTCGACAGCACTACCACTGAATGCAGTCAGCGCCTTTTTGCTCCTATGGTTGAAATGATCTCTAGCCGACTTCACGAAACAGTCGAAAGGGCGCAGTGCGTTTGTTTACCGCCCAAGGAGCAGACTGTCATTGTCGTTCACACAAACGCGTGTGAGTGTGCGTGTGCGTGTGCGGTGTTCGAATAAAAGCGGCAAACAATTGCTACAAGGACGTGAAAACGATAATATAAAACCGGCAGATCGCCGGCACTGCAACGGATGGCGGACCAAACGTAAAAGTGAATGCACTTTCATTTTTCGCGTACGATCGACAAAATTTGATTTAACGGCGAAGCGTGCTAAATTCTTGTGCAGTGCTTTGCGAACCGTGCATTCGACAGGACACTTCTCTGGGAGTTTGGTTTTTGGAAATTTCTTTAAATTAATGCATTTCTGAAAAGAAAAATCAACCAAACCATTCCGACCCGACCATCCTCGCGGATTCTGAACAATCGCGTTTTTTTCTCATTTCAAAAAAAAAAAAAAAAAAAAAATAAAAATCCGTGACGAGGATTAAGAGGATTTTCTTACGATGATAAAATTTACTTTAATAAACCATACAGCTGCAGCTAATTCCAGCATTATCGAGATGACGTCGCAAGTGTCACCTGCCATGGAGCAGGTGGCATTGTATGCACATCGACGTCGTTTCGTTGTTGCCGGAATTCTATTGGTCCTCGGTGTCGTGGGCAATTTCTTGGCTTTGCTTATTTTGGCCAGAAAGAAGGCGACGAAGAATAGCAAGTATACTTTGATGTTACGGTAAGTTCCAGCATTTCTATTGCATAGTTCCTTATTTTTGCGAGCCTCAGAATTGGCATGGCTTTAATATTTAATTTTCTTTTAATTAGTAAAAATGAGATAATTAACTAAAATTACATTAATTAATTAAAATTAAATTAATTAATTAAAATTAAACTAATTAATTAAAATTAAATTAATTAATTAAAATGTAATTTAAATGTTAAAATTCTTACTTTTCTTTTCGTTGTTCGTTAAATTAAAAAAGACAAAACAATTTTAAGTTTTTATTAATTATAGTAAATCACTCAATTTAATTTTATAAAAAAAAATTTTATAAAATAATTTTATGAAATATCGTAAATCTCTGAAATGACTTCAATATTTACTTTTTTTAAATTAATAATATATAAAATAATTAATCAAAATTACATTAATTATTTAAAATTAAAGTACTTAATTAAAATTATTTTTAATGGTTAAAATTATTATTATTTTTCTCTTTGTTGTTCGTTAAAAACCAGAAAACAAAAAAACTATTTGAAATTTTTGTAAAATATCGTAAACATTTTTAATCTTTTAACAAAACAATTTCCAAATTTCATTTTCCATTTTATTGAAATATTGACAGAAATTCTAACGGATCATTTTGTACAAAATCATTCGAGATTTTGAAGTTTTAGTGCGATTCATTCTAGTGAGAGACGAATGAAAATGACATTTAGAAATAATTTAGCGCAACTTTCTAAAATAAATTCCTGAAAATATCACGAACCGATGTTACGAAATTTGTGTTAGATCGATTTAAAAATATAAGATCTCTTCGTAGGAAATCAATTTCGTAAGAAACAAAAAAAAAAAAAAACAAAAACAAGAATAAAACAATTTCGGATCACGTTTCTGATCTCGTTTTGAAAACATCGCTCTGAAATTTATTGAAATCGATTTACGTCTGGACCAAACAGACGATCGTAAAGAAGCAAGCGGGTTCTTTTATGGTAAAAATTAGTGGAGAGTTTGCCATATTGGCAAGACGGGTAGGAGGTGGGGAAGGCCAGATATATTTGAGCAGAGGAGGAAACTTAGCGAGTGCCACTATCTCTACTGCCGAAAAGTCATTGGAGAAATAACGCTGTCATATTGCTTCTTTTACATCGCAGTCGTTAGAAGACCACAAAAAGATCTTTCCACCATTTGAGTCCTCTAGGAATCTTAAAATCTATCTTACTTTTTTACTTTTTTTGCTTACTTTAATTTTAACAATATTTATCACCGGTGTAGGGTATAAAAAGGTTGCAAAGCTCGAAAAGAGCAGACCATCGGTTGGTTTCTTTTACAACGTTCTAAAGTGCGATTTATTCGCACTATAGTGATCTCTAACAATCTTTTTGGGCCATCCAGGACTAAGATAGTTTCCTCAATCGAATTAACCTTTCTTCGCGTAATGTCATCTGTCTAAAAATCTTTCTTCGGTTTCTTGTAGTTGTTTGGCAACTAATAATCTCATTGGACTTTTGGGCATGCTAACGTCGCAGCTCTTAAAAATGTATGTCCCACCAGAAGTTTTTCAAAATTACATCCGTTTAGATTGCGCCGGCAAAGTTTTGTGGCGTTTCTTTGGTTTGAGTTCCGGTTGTATTGCCGCGGTAATGGCTATCGAACGTTGGATGGCATTAGCCCGACCCTTCATCTATCACAAGGTAGAGCCAATAAAGAGCGATAATGCTATTCGGTTTGGTGTATTAGCAGTATTCATTAATCATTTTCCGTCTTCTTCTTCTTCTTCTTCCTTTAGCATATAACTTACGAACTTGTGCGTAAAACGATAAAATTTTTAATACTCTTTGCCATCACGATCACTTTTCTCCCTTTCGTCGGTTTTGGAACGTATATCGATAATACCGGAGAGAAGCCGAAATGTTTGAGATATCGGGATGGTCAGGGTTTTTGGAATAAAACCTACGCGGTGATGTTTATGCTATTCGGTAACTTGGTGGCATTCATTTGAAGTCTCGGGCATTTAAATTATGTCTATCTATCTCTTTATCTCTCTTTCTTAACTCTCTATCTATCTCTCTCTATCCGTACCTTTCACAGGCACACTACTATGCGTGGTTATTGTGGCTTGCAATCTTTTCGTTACGAGAGTCCTTTGCTTTATCGGACGCAGTCGAGTAACGAAACGACACATGCATTACGATCTCATCAATCGCGAGAAAGGTGCGCGTGCGGTACCGATAGATGGCGAAAGCAGTAGTGGTTCGACATTATATCATCACAATAGTCACGGTCAAGGTCACGCCGGCGGTACAACCACATCGACGCCAACAACCTCGCCCGATGAAATCAAATTCGCCAAATTAATGGCATTTCTTAGTATTTCGTTTGTAATCTGTTGGATGCCGCAAATGGTAAGAACGAATCAGTGAACTGGGCGAAGTAAGAGAACACATTGCGTCTGATATATTTTTATTATTGCTTCTTCATTTCTTTCTTCTGTCATCCGTCATACATGATGTGATTCTTTCTGGGACCATTTCATCATCGAAGATTTCGATACCATTGGCAATCATCCCAAATCGTGTGCCGAAAACACATCGTTTCTTTTTGGTGGCCGATGTTTTGATGGCTTTACATTTTACATCTGATCCTTATGTTTATGTCCTGAGTCGCACCAATCATTCGTATATCCTTGGGTGTCTTAAGCGTTGGCGTGGCGGCCTCCAACGATCGCAAAGCGATCAGAGTCGACTTCGAGCAACCGTGGAGCAGCACACGATGGATTGCGGTTTAAATTGATTGATTTTTTTTCTCTAAGAGGTCCTACGAGACGTTAGGTTAGGAGACGAACAAAACAAAATTGGTTTTAATTATTAAGTAATTAAGTTTTTCTTTCTATTTTTTGAAGGATTCATATATTTTAGATGTTGGTTTGTATGTTGGTTTGTATGTATTTGTAAGTATGTATTTACCGAATTACATGTAAATATTGAAAAGGAAAATAAGCTTTATAACATTTTATACTTCGCTGAAATATTTAAAATCGAATATTTTGAATTAAAAATTATCGTTTTATTAAAATTCTGGCAGTAATTTTATTTTAAGAAGAAAAGTATGTTCAATGTTTTTAAAAATTGTCAATCAGATGTTGCTGCTTGTTGTTTTTGTTGTTCTTTGAATGAAAATTATCAATTTGTTTTTTGAATGAAAATTATCATTCAAGGTTTTGCTGCATTTGCTGCATTTCCCAGATCTTGATGCGCAGCAAAAATAAAGAATATTGGAAAATTTTATTTGCTTTTATTAGATGATGAAAATGTAGTCAAGGTTAATGATTATTACTATTCGATTAAAAAGAATAAAGAATATTTATTAAAACGATAAAGAATTAAAAAATAAAGAATACAAAAGTTCGACAATTGGTAAGGATTTGGTAGCGTAATTGACGTGATTGGCGCAATAGACTGGCGTTCGAAGAGGAAAAAAATGCGAAATCGTTTGTTGTAAGATATCATATATATTTTATTTATCATTCTTTTAATCATAAATTCATAAAAAACGAATTAAATTGTGTGCATCTTTATCATTGCCTCATGCCATGATATCACTGTCAGAGCTCTTTCAATAAGAGGTGGCAATTTAAACTGTGCATAATTTTCTAATGTGTCAATACTAAACTGTCATTTAACAGATGCCAGACTGTTTCCCCAACATATTTCCCACAATGTCAATTGAAGGTATGACCGAACAATGCTTTTAAGCAATGCAAATTTATTGAAATCTCACTTAATGTGCTTTCATTCCCAGCTTCCAAAATGACACCTCTTAATGAAACGATTTCTTGTACAAAATAATTTTTCTTTTGAAGTATAGAGACTAACATAATGCGCTCCTGATAAAAACGGCTGAATTCTAATTATTTTTATTATAATTGAATAATGATAAATATCTCAGAAATTACAAGAAAAATATTCTTTATTAAACCGGCATTGATTTTATTTATTTCTTATGTAAAATATTCGTGATTTATTCTTTATCAATGAAGTGAGTCGTGGGTGCGTTCCATCCATTCAAAACGTCATTCTATGAAATGGTATAAGGAGCCTTCTTTAACATGAAGTTGTTTAGATGCAAATCTTAGCCGTTTAATGCAAATCTTCTGTTGTTTGTCATTATTGAAAATAATAATAATAACAACAACAACAACAAAACCGGCAACAACAGATAACGAACGACAATAGTAATAACAGTGGCATGATTGTCATTATTGACAACATCTATTTACAAGGAATGACATAACGCAGCCTTACCATCCAATATCCAAGGCTGAGGCAATTCGTGCTCTTCGTGAAAAGGGGCGGGTAGGGCTGAGAAAGGTTAGGCTCTTCAAGAAAAGGGGCGGGGGTAGGGGGAATAAAAGAAATCATAGATTTGTCATTTATTGCAATCATTCGTTGTTAAGCTTCATTAAGTGATATCACGAGTCTCTTCGGCGAATGCCAGCGTCGTCACTCATTAACACTTTATGGGCGTGGGGACGTTTCGGCCTCTATGAGGTTTTTGTTGGAAATATTGCCTGTAAATGCCGTTTCTTTTTTTTTGAAAATTAAAACAAAAAAAGGTCGAGATGAAGACTTCACAACAAAGAATTGCAGTAATTCCAACAATGAATCGTTTAACTTTATTGTAGAGACAGTGATAAAGCCACAGAGAGGGTTCTCGCTCTCAATGAATCCACTCGTATTTTTCGTCATTCGTCAGAAGCGATGTCGCGTGGAATATCGATCGTATTAACTTTGGAAAAATATTGTCTGCGAGGGAATTTAGCTCAAGAGCAAGGCAAATATAACGTCTGACAATTAGTCGTTTATTGGTAATAATATTTATTTAACAAATAATGAATTGCTCCAACTTTTTGAATTGCTCTAAATGACGAAATGTGTTTGTCGGAATGAAGCTCGATAATCGATAATAAAGTGAAAATTTCAATAAAACAGATTTTTTGCAGTTTTTTTATTAGAAAAATAAATTAGATTAATAAAAAACTGTAAAAGCGACGCGGTTAAATTTCAAGTAACGAAAGAAGAAACTCATATTCCATGGAGCAGATTGAGATACACACAAAAACAACAACAACAATAACAATAACAATAAAAAATTCATGTACGCCAATATTTCTTTTTTAAAAAAAGAAAAATTACAAATCAGTTTGAGTCATCTCCAAAGAAAAACAATGACGTTTAACCTTTCGTTTGCCTTACGATCACTTCATGGCAAATTCATGAAATAGTAAAAGGAACCGTTTCTTGAGAGGGCTCGACGCGTGATGTAATTATGGGTTTGATGAGACGCAGAAGCAGAAGCCGAAAGTTATGTATGCGTACACGTTGTCTGGACATTTATTTTTGGCGAGCGAGTATAAAAATGGTCTTTTTAAATTAAAATTTGTTTAAATTCGGAAAAGATATTTCTACAAAAGTCTGAAAGAAATAAAAATTAACCAAAAGAATTGATTAATAATTGAAATGTGACCTTTCGCCTGTCTTTCTCTCCCTCTCCCTTCTCATACGTTTCTCTTTCGTTCCCCTTTTCTCTTCATTCTCTTATTCTGTCTCTAGAGCTTTGATTGTCTGAAGATTCTTTAGAAACAGTCCTGTTTTAAGCAGAGCTGTCTACTTTTGAAGTAATCTTTTTTTAAAGATTTATTATAAGATGGAATAATTCCATACTTTTCGTTCCAAACAATTTATTGCTTGGCTTCGTTCATATTGTTTTTCTTAGTTCGAAAAAAATAAATTGAAAGCCTACCGAATTGTTTTTGCGATAATTTTAATTACTTCGAGAAGAAAGCGTTGAAAATGTTTCGAGCTGTTAAAGCGTTTGAGCGGTAAGACCTAGAGACCCAACTACTAATAAATTAACGTTTTAAATCTGAACCGAAAAAATCTTTTCTATATATGTTTTTTGACGGAATTTACCAAACATCGCCAATACGTAAAAAAATAATATAATGATAATTTTTCGATGACTTCGGAGTCAGCCAATTTATTGTATGTAATTACTTGTTCGCCAATTCCGTCTATTCTTCTTCGTTTACCTTTGTTTCCTACGAAATATGTATAAGCATTAGTATATATTTTTTAAGCATTAGGACATATTTTTCTTTATCTTTTATTACAATTACCATTAATTAATTTTCTTATTTTTTAATTTTCGAGCTTTTTCGTTTTAATTATTTATCCATTTAAAATAATTCGCTTATTGAAAAAATGTACAATTCGTTATAATTGTACAATTCGTTAATTACAATAAATTTAAACTTCTTCCAAAGAAATTCTCTTAAAATATCGAATTCGAATACGTTACTGCAAACAAAAAAAAACCGCAACCCAAAAAATCTTGTCAAACAAATAATTATCAAGATAAAAAGTTTGTTACATTAAGTTTCGTGTTATAAAATTTGTTGGATTTATTTCTGCGCTTGCCTTCTTTTTGTTTGTTCTAAACATTTGAAAAATCTAAAAAGATTATTAAAACTCTCTCTCTTTTCATTCCTAAAAGCATGAGCGCGTATGTTCTCGAATTTCTTTCACACGGCAATACAAGAGAAGATTCGCTTAACCATTTACTCACGATATGATACAAGAGAAGAGATCACAATAAATTTGCCAAAGGTTGTTGTTGGTGGGGGCTGCTGTTTATCGGCTATCGAGTTCAAGATGATCGTAGAAGATTCTTCAGTTTAAAAGGGGCAGCCGTCGCGTTTGGTTTTGCAGTTTAAACTTGTTTGGCGTTGATTTTTAGACACATGTGGTGGATCGCACGAAGAATTCGAGAGCGAAAAATTTAATATCATTACGAATTCTAGGTGGCAAAAGAAGAAAAAATTAAAATTTTGAAATAAATTATTATTTTATTTATTGTTCTATAGTTGGTGTCGTTGTTTTTTTTTTATGGTCGACGCGTTGCAAAATGTATTCGACGCTAAATTTTTTCATTATCTTAATGTTCATAATTCGGATTGCGCAAAACGTGCATCCGATTCAATGTCAGGTTCATAAGCAAAACCAGAACGAGGAGCAGCAACAGCATCCACGAGATCAGCAGCAACAATTAGCACAACGTCATTCTTACGCGAGTAACCGTGCTGGCCGTAACGGTGGTGTTGTTGTCACACGTTATAATCGGGTGGGTGAAGTGAAGCGACGCGATTCATACGATTTTTTTTTTCAGTAATTATGCAATCACTTGATGACCAACAAGCGACGCACCACGACGTCACCACCTACAAGCAAGTTCAACAACTTGCGTCTTTGACGGCATGCGTCAGAATTAATTGATCTTGTGTTGTATTTTTTGATGAGTGCGAATATCGACTATACCGCATACCGGCGCGATATTTTACTCTCTCGAGCATTTCGAGCATTATTTATAACTTGCAGATTTGATTAAATTCGTTGCTAATTATTGTTCGAACTTATTCAAGATTGTTGTCGTTGTTTTTGTTTTAATTGCGTTTATTTATATTGTTGCTTTCGTGCGTATCTTTTATTCGTCTATAGACCTCGCCAAATCAGTCAACAACTACCGGTAATTGCGAGTACAAGGAACTAATGTCGCAACTACACGATCGTGTTAGTATTCTGGTCAGTTTGGATGAACATCAACGCGATCGTTTGAATGGCATCGATAAAAAGTAAGTTGAAAAAAAACGGGGCACTGATTTCTTCAAAAGCCTTGAGTCGTGCTATTCGGGGATTTTGGTGGATTACTGTGGTCTCGGCTATCCCGATGGGTGTCTTAAAAATACAATACACGCATTAAAGGGTTAAATGAATGTTTTAATTCTGCTTACTGCAATCAATATTGCTACAAATACATCAATATAAAACACAGAAAAAGGTTGAGTCTAAATTTATTTACGAGCTTCTTCATTCAATAAAAAAACCCGTTGACTAAATATTTTTTGGTTTATCTTTCGTTAGCGAAATTATAAATATTTATATAGTATCCGTTAAGAGTTGACGTTGACGTAGCAGTAGACGTCTTGGCTTTTATAAAACTGCGAAAGAAACGAAAGAGCTTCCAGAAATAATTAATAAAGAGTATTCATGAGATTCTTAAAAAAAATGTTGGTAAAGGTCAAAACAACAAAATGTTTTCTTTGTTTATAATAATGATTTTAATGCTTACATTTACCAGATTGATCAGATTTATACTTCCTTTGCTCAAAATTATACTATTTTTGCTTAAAATAATTATGATGCTTATTCAGAGCGAGCAGATTTTAATTACAAAGGTTTTTCAATAAGGACATAACATTAGAGATAATCCGACGAAACATTGCGGTTTATAATGATCTATAGTCTTTGGTTTTTAAGTTAGTTTGATCCATTAGGGGTATTAGTTAATATCCCAAGTAAAAAATATACTATATTTCATTCCTTTTCTGCGATCGACTACAATCGTTCCGCTTTGAATTAAAGGCTTCAGATGACTGCAATAAACACATTAGAGGTGATCTTGCTCACCAGTATAGGAATATGAAGCAGTACTTACCACGAGTTGAAATCTCCTATCATGCCTCATGTTCTAGCATTCACAAATCGTTGAAGGGTTTCAAGAGTGCGCGGAAATTCAATTACGAAAATGTTTCGTTCTTATGGGAAAGGCTACGAAATTTCATTCTTTTTATTTTCATCTTAAAATTCCTAAGCGAAGCTTTATAACTGGTCTACATGGAATCATTACATTCAGGACTATTTCGCTGATATTTTTTTCCAAAATTACAGAATCGTACAATTTGAGGAGAGCAATTTGGCTCGACTCGACTCCATGGGCGTGCATCAGATGGAAGCAAATAAACAGCTTGACTCAATAGAGCATATGCATCGTCTCACCGTACGACAATTGGAAGAACTGAAAGAAGATTTAAGGCTTATGCAGCAGCAGGGGCAGCAGCAGCAGCAGCAACAACAGCATCACTCTGAAGGTTGCAGCAATGGTAAGTCTGTCAGTACTGATGGTGATATTTAATTCTATAATTCCAATCACTCTTCATTAATTCGCTTGTGTTTTATTCTAATAGATTTTAATATTCAGCGACCGACACGTCAAGCCACTACCTCGTCCTCCACCACCACCACCGCCACCTCCACCACCAACCCTGATACAAATTTGAACCGTGATTTACGTCTAGATCTTTCAGCCAAGTTGGATGCTCTTTCCGTTTGGCTCACCTCTACCCGCATCTCGATTAACAATCTTCACATGCAGTTGGCTCAGAATCTGACACGTTTAATGCAGACCACCAGGTATGATCGAATGGAAAGCTTATAAACGGTCATTAATAATTCAGTAATTAGTCGCTTAGTCGGTGCAATGTCGTTGGCGATCAGTAATTAATTGTTGCATTTTTATCGAGAATTGTTGCTGTCACTCAACAATGACAGACAATTAGATAAAATATTGCTAGTATTGTCATCGCGGCGCATTTGATTTTGATTTGATTCGAAAGTTTACATGCGTTGCGAGGCGTTGCGTTGGGACAATAATGCGGCGAAGGTTAAAACCGTAGAGTGCGTTGGGGTCTATCAATATTTGCATTCAATAGATCCAGGAATTTTATTAAAGTGCCGTGATAAATTAAGTGTGCCAGATTGAGAATTGATTTGTTGTTGTTGTTGATGATGATGTTGTTGGTGGAGCAATGGGTGATGATATCAATTAAAAAATTTATTTTAGTAAGTCCGTTGCGAGCGTCTCGTTTTGCTTTTAAAGTGTATGAAAATTATACAGGGTGTATCACAATACAAGCATCAAATGATATTCTCTAGAATACGAAAATATTTCAAATTATTTCAAAAAAATTAAAAATAAAATTTCAAAATTATTTAATAAATTTTTAATTCCTCTGCAGCAACCTCCAACGTCGTTTCAATAATCTTTCGCGTCGTCAACAGAATCCCACGACCGGTTACTCACTTTGCCCGAGCGTGTCACCGAGTGTCGTCGTAAATCGTGCTTCAGGCTTCGTAGAGCCTCCAATTTGTTCGTACATCGGACCGGATGACAGTTTGGGTATTGAGCGTGTGCAGCTTGTCAATTCGGTTCCATTTTATGCTGCCTGCGACGATAAGATACAGGGTGGCGGCTGGACCGTCATACAAAGTCGTTATAGTGGTGAAATAAATTTTCAACGTGATTGGCTGGAGTACAAAACCGGTTTCGGGAATTTGGCGGGAGAATTTTTTATCGGTCTTGAGAAATTGCATGAGTTGACCACTTCGACGTTACACGAGCTTCTAATACTTATGGCGGATGAAGAGGGCGAACAACGTTATGCTCGCTACAGCACTTTCGCCATAGGCGACGAAAATGAATTGTACGCGTTGAATTTATTGGGAACGTATTCGGGTGATGCCGGCGATTCTTTGAGTTATCACGCGGGCAGTAAATTCTCAACGTTCGATAACGATAATGATGGTTGGGTGGAAGGTAATTGTGCTTTAGCTCATACCGGTGCTTGGTGGTACAACGCGTGCGAGAAAAGGTATTGAGTTTTCCTCTATGTGTTTTATCGAATCGATTAATTCAATTCAATTCTTTTCGTTCGATTCGTAGCAATTTGAACGGCCAGTACTTGAGGGGAGAATACAGTAAGGAGCAGACATTTCAAGGCATGTACTGGGAAGACTTTCGCGGATCGACGTACTCTTTACGTTCCGTTCGAATGATGATCAGACCAGTGGGCGCGATAGAGCAGGATCAGAGACGTTGAAATACTATGAATCCTTTTACAGAATCCCAGTGGGAATCACTGCCGTTTTGAATGATAATAAAGGAACATTTTAAAAATATTTATTAGCATTATGTTGAAATGAACGCCGATTATACTTTGAAAGAAAATAGAGAATAGTGAATAGTAGAGTTAGAGAGAGAGGCAGAGAGCGAATTAACAGAGTTTTTAAGAAACAATAAATCTCATTTTAGTCGAGAATTTTGGGAAGTGTGTCCATAATTCTCTGTTAACAGCTAGGATTAACAGAATTGGTTCTTTGAGCTAACAATTACAACCTTTTTTAAGCATTTATCCAGGACATAATTTTAAAAAGCGGCTTTAGAAACGGCGAAGTTGGCTGCGAATGAAAACAAATTAAAATAAATATTTTTTCAATTATTCTTAATTAAATTAAAAACGAAGGACGGGTAAAGAAAAAGAGTATGGAGAATTAACAGAGAAGCAAAACAAGAGAAATAACAGAGAGCAAGATTTTACACGACACTTGAATACTTTTCAATCAATTAAGAGAAAAAAAGTAATTTCATTTGCTAAATCATTAAATAAATTATTGTTTTAAATAAATATTCACTTCACCAATTCGATAAACAAAGAAATTGCAAATCAATTTAATCGTCGATTATCTTATTATTTTAAATTACAAGCAAATTAAAATCGATTCCATGTCATGATTTTCAGTCTTAAAATATTTGCAGCTTGACTCGAGATGAAAGTTCTAAAGTGACCGAGCTCAAAACGATATGAATTGCTTGACGATATTAGTAGTAGTATTATATTTAATACGGATCGATCTTGCCGGCGGATCGAGTAATATTGCGTCGCTGATTGCAAAGGCAAATATTTACTCCTACGGAGCGTAAGTATTAAAGATAAACGAAGGTAGATTAAAGATTAAGGAGATAGAGAGATAGGAAGAGGAAGAAAGAGAGAGAGAGGGAGAAGGAGAGAGAGGTGGACAAAGAGAGGGAGAGGGATAGAGAAAAGGAGATTATTAAAATTGATGAAATTGACTTAGCAGAAAGGATATGCAAGATCAGAAAATTGCTGAGCTCGATGAAATGAAAAGCAAAAAGGACATCAAGGTGATCATTCATGGATATTCGGCATCGCGTACTGACAAATCTATTCGTCCACTGATTCGCGGTAATTCAGCCTTTTCTTCATCTTCGTGATTGGGATCATGCTAAATCGTTTTGTTTTCGTTCAGCATATTTGGCCAAGTCTGTAATGACAACAATATTTCTTGCCGATTGGAGCGATGCAGCTGCTTTGGACTATCCTAGCACGCGTAATGCTGTGACCCTTGTAGCGATACATCTTGCAAAAATCCTAAATGAATTCCTTAAGTATTTGAATTTCAATTCAATTAATTTGACGTCGGTTTGATTATCGTTCGATTGAATTAATTTGCTCGCAGGAAATTTTCGATCGATTATAACGAGGTGCATTTGATTGGACACAGTCTTGGCGCTCATGTCGCTGGGAGTATTGGCAAGTATTTGAATGGCTCGTTGGGACGTATCACCGGCTTGGATCCCGCGCTGCCGCTTTTTACGCCGATTTCTAAGGATGGCCTCGTTGCTACGGCGGCTCAGTTTGTCGATGTTATTCATACAGATTTCCCAGTCTTCGGTGACATTACACCGCGCGGCTCTATCGATTTCTATCCACATTTCGGTTTGGCTCCTCAACCGGGTTGCGGTGATTTCGATTTGATCGCATTTAGTAAACTAATTCTTCAATCTTGTAAGTTTTGATAATTGAAAAAAAAACAATTGCTTAGTGACGGACGCAATTTCAGACAGTTGCAGTCATCAGCGATCTGTCGATCTTTATGCTGAGTCCATAATTTCACCAAAGAATTTTCCGGCTTTACCCTGCTCCTTACGACGCATTCGTCGGGGCAGTATGACTGCATGTCTTCATGATAGCCAAAATGAGGAATTAGTTAGTCCATTATCGATATTTATCGAAGTTTTTGCAGGAGCCAATGAAGGTGATATCGTTTTTATGGGAGAAAGTGTTTCTAAAGCGTGGGTTTTATCAAATTTGTTGCGGTTTTGCAGAAATTAAAAATTTATTTGCTTTTGCAGTGTTCGTGGTCTTTATTTTTTGAAAAGATATGCAGCGCCACCTTACGGTAGGGGGCTTCATTAAATTTGAATAGAATGAGTAAACGTACGTGGAATAAATACCGGTGTATAAGGTGAATGTCTAGACTAAGTTTGCTCAGCAATCAACTGTGATTAAAGGCAAAGAGTACAGAACGTAATAAAAGTTTGAATTCGTATCAGAGCAATTATTGTAGTATGATGGAGCCCATTTCATTGACCCGAATTAAATTCGAAAAATAGGAATATTGTGCTAATTGTATTTTTGTAGGTAATTTTTCCTTCTTCAAAACGATAATTGACGGTGGAGAGCATAATAATCAGTTGTTATGGATGACATTCTTATGGTAAAGAAACAATTATGGGAACATCATAAAAATGGTTATGTTTTTAGCAAACAATGATTGTGAATATAAATTTATTATAAAATCTTAATATGTCTGAATACTAATTTTTGAATCCGTTAAAAATTTCTGAATTACAAATAAAAAACTCAGAATTTTAGAATCCTGAATCTCAGAATTTTCGATAAAAGTTTTTCGATTTCAAGCGAAAATCAATTAATCTGAAAAATTTAAACTTCTAAAAACCTAAAAACTTCTGAATTTGAAGAAAAAAAATTCTGAATTGGATGAAAAAATGTCTGACTTTAAACTAATAATTAATTTCAAATGAAACGATCACGTAAAACACCGAAAAGCATTTGGTAACGAAAGGGCAATGCATTCATAAAATAAAGATACACCAATCTAAATCCAAGATACACCAATGCCATCACAAGTGGTTACCAATTTCGTTCATCTTCATCGCGCTTTTTAGGGAGCAATAAAACCAAAATAACAACAACAACAACATATGATAGAATGTGTCTAAATTGGTCATTGACAACACTTGTCCACCGCCTAAAGTGTTCGCGGTGCGATTACAGGTGGTAACAACCAAAGCGAAACAACGTCGTAAATTTTCGTCTCAACGATTTTACAACCCGATGAGAATTCAATGCAAAGTTTTCGATTCAATTGGAAACTGCTCTTCAATAATAAATTGAAGGATTTGAAAAAGAGCGAGAAATAATTTCGATTTTAGTTTCTTCCGAGTTTTTTAAATCGAACGGAAAGGGTTTTTCATAAAATCTCGATTTGGATCAACGGAGTGGTTTAATGTCGCTGATTTGTTATTGTTATATGTATTGTTATTGTTGTTGTTGTAGTTGTTGTTATTCTCATGTTTATTATTAGAGTTGTTGTTGTTTGTGCTCGCATAACTTTTACGAGGTCTTTAAAATGCGCCCGATTAAACCGACCTGTCGCCTCGAGACCGCGTGGGTGGCTTTCCAGAATCTCTTACGTAGTCATAACAGGACTGAGTGAGCGAGTGTGTATGTGTATAAGTGGTGGAGTGTGTAATCAATACGTTCCTCTAACGCTTTGCTTTGTACCTCGATCGCTTCGCAAGAAACGGCGGATCACCGTTGAGCGAATATGTAGTCCTCGATCGTTGTCTCAGACCTCACTCCCTACCCTCCCCGCCCCCACTGAGACGAGTCAATATCGATTTGTTCACACCAGCCAAGTGCCTCATAAAATCAACATTTGAAGGAGCTGCAGCTGAAGGACTATAAAATGTCGTCATATTTTACGCGATTTCAAATATGCGATTCCATTTCTGTTGGTGCTATTTGTTGTTATTGTTGTTGTTGTTGTGATGGGGGTGATGGTAATGCTGTTGTAGTAATAGTAGTATTAGGGATAGTAGTGGTAGTAGTAATAGTAGTAGTAGTAGTAGTCGTGGTTGTTGTTTTTACTATTGCGTCTGTTAATATTCTTATATTTTAGTAATTTTAACGTTTAAGCACTTACCTTCGTTTCGGGGTCCGTAAAGCCAGAAATTCTGACGCATCGCATACACAAACACCCAAACCAAAGTTCGTGTCCACCCCTCGAAATGTAAATATAATCAATATTGGCTCTTTAATGGCTCGTTACGAATATATTCTTTATATTACATCGCTTTGCCCAAAGTTCGCGCACAAAAAAATCCAAAACTGTAAAATGAGCCTCCCTTCCAAACCCGCTAGAGACGACATGATTCTAATTGGTAGGAAAGAAGTTGAAAGTTTACAAAAAAATGTCTGCTGAATGGACTTCCTTCAGACGTATGTCCATTATCCCATTCATTCGTCCTTCCGTCTTTACATCGGATCAAACGTCTTCCTCTTTACTTAACTACCCCCCCCCTCTCCTTCCGTGCACCCGTCTTAACCCATTCAATCGTCGTTCCTGTCAGACCATTCGCTATCTAAGTCAACGGGAGGAGAGCGCTTTAAATTACAAGAAAAAAAATTGTGCGTTTTCCTCACTCTAGTGCTTTCTAACTGCATGCGTTCGGGTGGGGGGAGGAAGAATAGAATAATGTTTGTGAGTATGCGTTCTTGTTTGTTATTGACACGGTGCATCGTGTCGCGTTGCTGCTGATGCTTCTTCTTCTTCTGCGAATGGAAGACAGTTTCGAATCATGAGAAAGTAAAACAAAAGGCGGCCGTAGTAAAATTTTTATGTTCCGCTTAAATTGTTTTTTTGTTTATTACCTTGAATGACGTGAAGTATTTAGTTTCTTGTTCTTCTTCTTCTTCAAATTCCATTTTTTATTGATGAAACTTTTCAGTAATGGAAAGGACGTTCACAATATTAAGTGTATGTGTGTGTATGTGTGGTGTGTGTACGCGTCTGCATACTAGACTCATAAGCGCGAACTTGCATTTATTTTCTTATTCTACCTTTCGCAAACTGTTTCTCCTTCCTCAATCCTCTTTCCTCTTCTAAAAATTGTTATATAACGCTTCTCTGGGAATCCCTAATGGTATTGTTTTCCTCAGGACAAGACACGAACATGCGTTTGGTTTATAAAAAGTGAATTTAATTGATTGTATGCAAGGAGTTTTTCAATAACGACCTAACATGACATCAGTCCAATCGGAGAAATCGAAAAAATGCAACGAATTAAATCCCAAGGGGGCTTCTGCTCCTCAACTAAATTGATTTGGTAAGCCAGCAAGCCAGAGTTCACTGCGCATTGACTCGAATTCCTCAAAACCCCGTGAAAATGATCAGATTTAAAACTAGATAAATAAGATCGATATAATAATTATATAGAGCTCTTTAGCTCTAAAGCAATGCTTTTGGTGTCTAGATTGTTGAGCTGCCTTAACAGCCTGAAAATTTTGAGATATATTTTATCTCCAAATTTATCCATTCTAGCATATACAGCCTCTACGATCAGAGGAAGAAAATATACGAAAGTTGGTGACCACCGTTTAAGAAATGATTTAGGAGTTATCAACAATTGGCAATTCGTATCCATTAACTTGGCGTAACGTGATAAAAGTGCTAATATTTTGTAATTTTTTGGTGTAACGAGATGATAAAACACCCACAAGAATGCATTTATATTAAATTAATAAATTGGTATGTCTCTACTGGAAAACTGGGTTTACATAATTATTGTATTTCATTAACGAGCCTTGAGGTAAAAGACGTGAGAATTTTATAATAACGAAGACAGAGAATCAATTGAAGTTTATTTTATTATATTTATATTATTTAAATTTTGATTTTTCATTATTTCGAATGAACTATGATCGCTTTAAAAACAAAGATCTTTTTAAAAACAAAGATCGCTTTTATAAATTCAGTTCGATCAAATAGCGAGTAGATTACCAAAGAATTGATTTGATGTTCTTTTTTGTTCCTTTTTTTTTGATAAATAATGAACACGATTCAATATTTTGACAGGTTAGGGTTTGAGTGATTGATTGTGTCACCGATTGTTGTGGCAGTAAAATCTTTCTCTCCGTATTTCCTTCTTCATTTCGCAGTCATCAAACGAAGCGGACCGATCGCTGGCAGAGTCTAAGGCGTTATCTCGCTGACAATAAAGTGACGTCTCTTTCTCTTTTCCCGGACAACCGGTGGCATTTTCAGCGGATTCTTTAGCTTTGAATTGACCACTTTCGGGATGAATCGATCAGTAGCCGATTAATAGAGGTCACTCACTGATTTTTCATGAATTTTCTTCAGTTTTATTCGATGAACCAAAGATGGCCCATTAGTTGGTTTCCTTAAGCCTTTCCTTAGCTTAGCTTCTTAGACTCAACTTAAGTTGACTTGACTTGACTCGACTTGAGCTGTTCTTTTTCTCTTACCAGCCCTCCGGACCCTTCCCCTTTTTGTGAACTAATTTGGTACTAGAATGATAACCAAAACGTTCACAATCGATCCGCTTTCAGTCGAATTAACGACAACAAAATAACGTTCAAACAATTATTAAGAGATATAACCTATTTAATTTGTTTCTTTTCACGACCAGAATTAAATGCGAAAACCAGGCCAAGTTTAAATGCTAGCCCCGATAAGAGACTCCATGGATTATAAATTCTCCAAAAAGTTGTCTCTTGAAATTGAAAACAACAACAATAAAACAATTTATTGCTGTTTGCTTAATTTGGCTTGGGCTTTTATCGCGGCAATATTTTGCTTTTTCGTTTCCTTTTTTCCGTTTTATTTTATGAATTATATAAACTTGGCCTGCAATTCATTCTTTCTGTTAAGAAAATATTTGCCGAGAACACACCTTCGAACATGAAGAAGAAGAAGAATAATTTGATAATATTTAGGGGTCGCAAACAAAAACAGCGACAGCAATAACATTGTGAACAACAACAATAAGTGCAGCAAAAAAAAGCAAAACTAAAAAGTATCAAAAAACAACGGTATCCGTTATAATCGCGAGTAGCGGCAACGAATTTAACAAACGGCGAGTATGCCAACAACAAGTGCATCAAATAACGAGTGGATTAAAACGGGTGTAACAAAAACGAGTTCAAGTGTGTTAAGGGTAATAATAACGTGTGCACCAACAACGAGTATTGTTTTAGCGTTAATGGTGGATGTATCAACAACGAGTGAGACAACATTTAATGTCACACCAGCGAGCGTAACAACAACGAATGTGGCAACAACTGGAACTAACTAGAAGTAAGAGCACTGGAGCGATAACGAGTAATTGAGAACCAAGAATTTCAAAGTTTTAACAATGCCTGCAATGACGAATATACTGTCTGTAAGCAGAGAGCAGTGATTAGTGAAATGAGGGACATCAATATGAGAATCAAAATCGAACTCACCAAACAACGAGTGTGATAACTACGAGTACCATAAGAAGTATATTAATAAAAGTAAATTAATAAGCAATTTATAAATGTTTATGAATAAAATAACGAGTTTATTAACAATTTCTGTAGGAAAATCGTCCCAGAAAGCAACGTGTCACCAACGGTGACCCCTTTCCGGTCTTAGCCAATCCATCAAATTGCACTTTAAAACAGTCAGGAGTTATTTTGATTAAGGCCAAATTTTCAAAGAAAATTGGAAGGATATTTCAAGATAATTCGTTGATATTTTTTATGCCACGGTTTCAAGACCGAAGAAGAAGGAGATGATATATATATGTATATATATTCGGCGTATGCGTATATAACGTTTAGAAGTTCGTTTACGATTCAAAGAGGCGCCATTGAAAGACAAGGCAGTTGAGTGATTAGAGTGTGCGAGGGGGGAGGGGTGGAGTATGCGGTTTCGAAATTGGAAGAATCCATTAACTAATTAAAGTCGAGTTACTGAATATCTGCTGGCGGGCAAAATAAAACCAAATAAAGTAAGGTCGCAATATTGTTGTTCCTTCCTTCCTCCCTCTCTCTTACCACCATTCATGTTTGATGAATTACTTCGACTACAAAAGTTGCTGCCGTTTCTGCTTTCACCCAAAACGAGAACTAGAACCCCAGAAATCGTTAAAACCAACTACTCGCCGCGAGTGGCTGACCACAAGTCATGGAGAGTCGGTCCCGTCCATCACTCACGGGCTCACGGCTTTCGGTTTTAGTTCGTGCCTCATAAAAGTTCGACATTTTGTAGCCTCCTATTGTTTTTTTTCTCTCTTGTTCATACATACGTTTTCATTCTCCTTCTTTAGATTTCTACGCATGTCATTCTTCTTCTGCTTCGTACACCCTTCTTCCTCTTCTTCTTCTTCTGTGGGTACTTCATATGTAATAATTTACATATTTGATAGACTCTGACCACCTTCATCATCTTTATTTCCACTTCTTACTCCCCACACCGCACGATGGGACACGATTGATGATAATGATGATAACGGTGCCCGCGTATACATATAATACATCCCTAGCGTGTGGGTGGTTGGGTCGTCTGATAAGGAACGAAGGAAAAGAAGAACCAGCGACCGGAAAGTAAAAATCGTTAAAGCTTGAAATTGTTTTCGGCACGCAAAAACTCGGTCTCGTTGGAAGGAGAATGAGAACGGAATGAAGGGAGCTCGTTAGTTCGTCAGTTAGTCGTCGCTAAGGGGGCAACAAAGTTAACTAATCATCAGTTAGAAAAATCATCAGTTAAATGCCATAAAATATAATGGGATATAATCCGTGACCGTTATCGTGGCTCATTGCGGTCATCACGAAATTAAAATTGGAAAGAATTTGAAAGCGAACGAACATTTAAGGACATTCTTTTCCGAAATTTTAGAAGAGGAAATTATATAGAAAATTAACTTTAATAAAAAATAGCTAAGATTATGTTGCCAATGACCTCAAAATGTCTGACGCAATTCTTTGTAAAACACAAATTAATTGCGATTCCACGAAGTACCCGAAACACCTAAAACGGGAAGCAAATCGTATGAAGAACCCCAATAATGGGCACGCGTTTACACTTGAAAGGGAACCCCACGAATGAATTTGAGGGACATTTGAAAATGTTGGATCACTTGGAGGGCCGCCGCGATAACACGCAGAGACTCTAATGATATTCTCGTTAGCTTTTGGTGACCGTATTGTACAAAGGGATTAGATGTTTCCATTATTATTATCATTATTATTGTTGTTGTTGTTGTTGTTTTCATTACCATCAACCCATTCAGTGATTTGGCTCAGCGGTTGGTTGATCGATTGGAGCCCACGAGGTTTAAAAATATCAAGGAAAAATCATTCAAGAAAAGATCTTAGCAGAAGATTATCGTAGGGGGAAGGGTTGACCGCCCCCTGGGCACTAAAGGCGATGTGCACCAGCAGCGACTCATTGCGCAATTTTAACAAAAAAGGTACAACAACAACAACAACAACAACAACAACCACGTTAAATATCAACAACATACATCAAATTGATTTAAAATAATAATTCGATTGTGATAAATTCGATTAAACCGCCCGTCACTAAATGCTCACGCGCAGCATCACGTCCTCTCCTTTCATTCAGTCATTCAGCCATTCATTCATTTAATTGATACGAAGGTAATTAATTTACGCAAAATCAGTTGGTGGCGCTGACTGCATGGTAGAGAATGGGCGTTATCCGGTGATGGCGGAAACTTAGTTCGAGAGATTGTTGGAGAGAGAGAGACAGAGATAGACAGAAGATGGGGCAATTGAGGCGAGGATGTTATGACGGGCGGTTTCAATTAAGAAACAACAAGAAAAAAGAAGGAAAATAAATTAAACGCGTTCGTTGATTCATTGATTTGTTGAATAAATAAAATCATAACGAAATTAATTAGTTCCCATTTATCCGTTAAGTCGCGGTATCTTTTACAATTTTGAAATGAATTAATCTATTTGCAGGAAACTGAGAGAAAACGACTTGAGAAAATTTTTGAAATATTTTGATAAGTTTTAGAGAAAAAAAAACGCGGGAGTAAGCTCGGTCAGTAAAGAAATTAAAATGTCTTGACGTTTATTAATGTTTAAAATTTTTGAATTTGTATCGAATCCTTGAAGAATTTAAGTTTATAGAATAAGCTAGAAAAGTTTAGGACAATGAAAGTATTTTTCATCAGCCTTCCTTTTTGAAGGCTGCTTCGTTGCTGCAACGCGTCATTCTCTTCAACACTTTTTCTCTGTGTGATCAGTCAGTGTGATCGATCGTCATCACTTTTGGCCACTTGTGTTAACTTTTTATTAATTATGTTGATGCTGTTTTGGATCATGCGTGTTGGTGGCAATGACTATTGCGCGTGGGGGCGACAATGTATGTTCGTTTAGACCAAGAAGAGGATGAGTTGGTAATGGTGTTGAAAATATGATGAAATGAAAAAATATATTACCGATTTGACCCCGAATCACCATTTTTTCTTGGGTTTTTTTATTTCAAAACCTTTGCATTAGCTTACAAACACATTTTACGTAAATCAAAAGATTTTTCTATAAAGTTAATAATGTTTTCTTAAAACAGGCGGCATCCTACGCTCACTCAATCTCGTAATTAAGTAAAAGTGATGACGATATATTCTTGTCTTAAATTTTAATTGATCAATCAATCCTCTGCCTTTAAAGTAGTAAATGTAGCAAATTTTAAACTGTCTACCAAATGTTTCATTTTGAGTTAATTTTTTACAATTTGCAGTTTCTTGCGGTTCGTTCATTTTTTTGATAGTTTTTTAAAAATATCGTTTTACGTTTACACAAAAAAGACGTCCTAAAATTTAAAAAATCATGTCGTTTATCAGAGTCAGATGAATGAATGTTTTTTCACAGAAATTATTCATTTACTCCGAATAAATTTATTTAAAAAAGCTTACAATTTTATAAATCCTTTAGTTATTCAATAAATTTCTCTATTTCCAAAAAGTATCGATTCAATATCGGAGAAACCTAAAAAACCGTATTAGTTTTTATTTACGAAATGGTATTGAAGTGATCGTAATTGTTAGCGGTTTGGAAACTAAGCACAGTTTTAAATAACACTTTCTTTTGAAAACTCATACAATTTTTAATGCTTTCAAATCAGAATTAGAAAGAGAAAAAAAATGAGAATCTATTAAAACTCAGGCTTTCTATTTTCGAGGTAATAAAAATTTCGTTGTGAGAGCATGAAAAACCTTTTCTGTTTTATTCAAACCGAATTGAAATCTTGAGAAACGTAATCGCGCCTTTAACCTGCAGCGATTGCTCGACAATGAACTCAATTCTGGTTCTAAGTTTCCCGTAGTCAATATTTCAAATAAATCCCGAGATAATGGATCATCTCGTATAAAAAGGAAATACCAAAAAATCCTGCCGGATTTGTACCTGCTGGCCACATAAATGTTATCCCATCTTGCTGCTGCCGCTGCTGTTGTTGTTATTGTTGCTGTTTTTGGTGTTGTTCATGCTCATCTTTGGCATGATTAATTATTCAACTGACGCATGACAATTTTTTTTAAAAAACAATTTCTGATCAATTTCGTTTGATTGCTTAGCGAGCCGTTAAGAATCATCGTCGAAGTCGAAGTCGAAATCGAAATCGATGTCGGGTGTCACGCTTCATGTTCTCAATGCGCCCCAAATGGATGGATGGATGAATTGATGAGCGAGCAGCAGCTACCAGTTTTTGTCCAAGATTGTTCATTCCATCGAGATTGCCACGGGATTCTTGCGTCACAGAAAGCGGATTGTGGCGATGTTGGCAATATCGTTGATTTCCGCTTAAGTGCTGCTACTGCTGACGTTGCTAGCGTTGTTGCTGGTACTGCTTTTGTGGTTGCTACTGGTGGTGTGAATGACTGAAACGAGAGTGAATGAGCGAGTGAGTGAAAGAGTGTGTGTGATAGTGATTGATTTCGTCTTAGCTCGTGATCATCTTCATAACGATCGCATCTTGCTGTTGGTTCTTATTCTTCTTTGGATACTGCGGTCGTGAGCGATAAAATGACACGATTTCGTCGTTCAGGGAAATTGCCTCTTGATTGATATTTTTATTTTTTTTGGATTTTTTTGAAGACTTCATATTTTTTATATTTTTCAATTTTTTTCTGATTATCATGCAATTTGTTTGGATCGTATGACAAAAAATTTCCCAGAATCACAAAAATTATTTATTAGTTTTAGGGTGACACAACAACAACAAAAACAGTAATAACCAATCCACAATATTTTGTCACTCGACTTCGAGGTTACGCAGCATTTTCTGTGCCTTTTGTGAATTTTGCTCTTCGAAAGCGTAGAAGAAGAGGCAACAAAACTAAGAGCTTTGTTCTGAAATTAAGAGCCTTTGTAATTGATTCCAACATCCCGAGGGTCCTGAGGGACTGACGTTTGCGTTTTGTCAACAACAAAAGGAAAAACCACCCAAAGAGTAAAAAGGAACAACGAATTTCCCGATATCCCTTTTTCTCGATCGGTCGATCGAAATCGATTTTTGGAAACTAGAGAAAATGTTCAAATTATTGATTCTTGTGGGTCTCTGGTCCGGCTAAGAATCGTGGAGACCACGATTTCAGAGATAAAATCACGTGAGGTGAAAAAATGTTACGCAATGAAAAACTTCGTTGGAATGAATTGATTTTTATCTTCACGATATTTGATTTCAACCATATTTCTACCTTTCCATTATTCTTTCTCTCGCTCTCTCTTTTCCCCCTCCATGTCTGTCTTTCTTTTGAGTTCAATGATTACACGGCGCAACAGAAAATGAAAAATTTTACCCTCCAGAAACGAAAGTTCAATTTTCTATAGGAAAATCCGCTGATTCCGAAAATGGTGTTAGTTTTCTAGTTGCGGCTTTAGTTTTCGAGATATCAACAAAAAACCGTTTTTTTTGGTATTTCGAAAACATAGATTTATATAATTAACTGTGGCTTCCCAATTTTGAATTTTTTTAATAAAAACCGACGATGGAAGTAAAGGTAATTTTCTAAAAAAATTTTTAAGACTACGTTTGTTAGAATCAGCTAAGGAATGTCAATTCTATCGCAAAAAGAAGTCAGAAAAAAATTAATTTTTTCGATTTTTTGAAAAAATATTGAAGTCATCAATCCAAATAAGTTATAAAACGTATCCCTCCAAAAATGAAAACTCAAGTTTCTAAAGTGAAATTTTATGCGGTTTTCAAAAATGGTATTAGTTTTTTCCTATATCATCTCATTTTTAAGCTATCGCCATTTATCCAAAAAAACATTTTTTTTATCATACTGAATATAACGGATATAATGAGAGTAATCAACCGCAGCTCTTTTATTTCTAATTTAACAGGAAATAATCTAGGTATGCAATGACAGGTAATCCTTTAATGAAGATTTCAAGACTTATTTTGAAAAAATCGGTTGTAAACTGTTACCTCGGGAATTTTTTGTCAATTTTTTATGTTTATATTGACTTTTATTGCTTTGCATGTTATATATAAAAAAATTAAATGCAAAAAAATATTTTTAAACCTTATATGCCATATATATACTGACTACAAAGTGGATACACAAAATATTGCTGTTTCTTGTTCCTGTGGGATAGTCGCGACAGAGAAAATCATTTTACTCGTCAATATTGGCCAACAAGAACCGGCTACCAAACCAACCACTATAATGTGAAAAACAAACCACTAGTGCTGCCGGATAAGGTAATTTTGCCTCCACTTCATATAAAACTTGGACTGATGAAGAACTTTGTGAAAGCCTTAAGTAAGGAGAATGAAGCATTTAAGTATATATGCAAAATCTTTCCTAAAATATCATACGCGAAATTAAATTTTTTTATAGTTTTTCTAAAAATAAGTGTATATTTGATATGATATCTCATACAAAAAAACCGGTTTTTTGTTGATGTTGAAATCATAGAAATCATAGAAATCATAGAAATCCTTGAAATCATAGAACTCATAGAAATCATTGAAATCAATGAAATCATAGAAATCATTGAAGTCATAGAAATCATTGAAATCAATGAAATCATAGAAATCATTGAAATCATTGAAATCATAGAAATCAATAGAAATCATAGAAATCATAGAAATCATAGAAATCATAGAAATCATAAAAATCATTGAAATCATAGAAATCATTGAAATCATAAAAATCATAGAAATCATAGAAATCATTGAAATCATAGAAATCATTGAAATCATTGAAATCATTGAAATCATAGAAATCATTGAAATTATTGAAATCATAGAAATCATAGAAATAATAGAAATCATAGAAATCATTGAAATCATAGAAATCATAGAAATCATAGAAATCATAGAAATCATAGAAATCATAGAAATCATAGAAATCATAGAAATCATAGAAATCATAGAAATCATAGAAATCATAGAAATCATAGAAATCATAGAAATCATTGAAATCATAGAAATCATTGAAATCATTGAAATCATAGAAATCAATGGAAATCATTGAAATCATTGAAATCATTGAAATCATTGAAATCAATAGAAATCATAGAAATCATAAAAATCATAAAAATCATTGAAATCATAGAAATCATATAAACCATTGAAATCATAGAAATCATAGAAATCATTGAAATCATAGAAATCATTGAAATCATTAATCATTAAAAATCATTAAAATCATTGAAATCATTAAAATCATAGAAATCATTGAAATTATTGAAATCATAGAAATCATAGAAATCATAGAAATCATTGAAATCATAGAAATCATAGAAATCATAGAAATCATAGAAATCATAGAAATCATAGAAATCATAGAAATCATTGAAATCATAGAAATCATTGAAATCATTGAAATCATAGAAATCAATGGAAATCATTGAAATCATTGAAATCATTGAAATCATAGAAATCATAGAAATCATAGAAATCATAGAAATCATAGAAATCATAGAAATCATAGAAATCATAGAAATCATAGAAATCATAGAAATCATAGAAATCATTGAAATCGTAGAAATCATAGAAATCATAGAATTCCTCTTCTTCTCCCATCCCTTCATTATCTCCTTTATATTCGGTTATCTTTTATTAATGTAATCAACTTAAAGCCGGCAGACATCTTGTCTAAGTCAATATAAACATAAAAAATTCAATTCCCGAGGTAACAGTTTACAACCGATTTTTTCAAAATAAGTCTTGAAATCTTCATTAAAGGATTACCTGTCATTGCATACCTAGAATATTTCCTGTTAAATTAGAAATAAAAGAGCTGCGGTTGATTACTCTCATTATATCCGTTATATTCAGTATGATAAAAAAAATGTTTTTTTGGATAAATGGCGATAGCTTAAAAATGAGATGATATAGGAAAAAACTAATACCATTTTTGATAACCGCATAAAATTTCACTTTAGAAACTTGAGTTTTCATTTTTGGAGGGATACGTTTTATAACTTATTTGGATTGATGATTTCAATATTTTTTCAAAAAATCGAAAAATTAATTTTTTTCTGACTTCTTTTTGCGATAGAATTGGCATTCCTTAGCTGATTTTAACAAACGTAGTCTTAAAAATTTTGTTAGAAAAATACCTTTACTTCCATGGTCGGTTTTTATTAAAAAAAATCATATTTAAATGATAAAAATGATATTTTCCTTTAGAAAATCACTATCTGGTTTTTGGAGGAAAATCTTGTTGCGCCGTGTTATCTTTCTTATAGATAATTAATTTCATAATTTTTAATTTCGCCTTAAAAAATTCCAGAATTAGTGAATTTAGTGAAAGCAGAACGCGATACAGAAGGACCCTCCAACTATTTTTCAACGCACACCGAGTATAAAATTGAGCTGAAGGTAACTGACTGCACTTTTCCTTTCCTCAGTCTTGTTGTTTTTGTTGTCGGAGGAGTTCTTAAACAGTAGTTGAGCAAATTTATTGCTCTTGTTATTGTTGTTTCTGCTTAAGCAGTAGGCTTGTTTATGTAATTTCCATTCTTTAGTTTAACAACAACAACAACGACCTTTTCACACAGACAGTACGGCAGAAATATCACTAAAATACACACATTCCTGCAATGGCTTCCTCTCTTTCTTTCTACTACGGCTCTCTCTCAACACTTCCGCTTATTGAGTTTCTTCTCACTTCATCTCTTTCCCACTACAACAACCCTTCGCAAATGCGTCCACGATTTAAAACTCTCTTCTCGCGTGCGCCTAACAATTTCGTTCATTCGTTGATTCGTTTCTTCGTTCCCATTTTTTTCTCTTTGTTTTAAGAAATGATCTCATTTCATTTGCTCAATCGTAAACGAGCATTCATTGAATTCTGATTGGCTGTAACGTTTATTTACGCCCATTGACGACCTCTGAAATTACCATTAAATCGTTTTTGTTGTTTTACTTTTCTTTTTCTCTCCTGCTTAGTTTACTCCGCTCTTAGTCTGTAGCATGTTTGTCAGTCCCTTTTTTCGATTTGTATACTAAGTTTTTCGCTTCATTTTTAGTTTATTGCTTATCTTGAAACATAACAAAAACAACAATAACAAAGATTGTATGACTTCAGGTGTTTGTGACTGAGGAGATGTCGTCGCAAATTCAAACCGCAAGGCATTCTCTCTCCGTACATATTTTTATATGTGTATATATGCATGTTTGCATGCATGTGTGAGTGTGAATGGGAGGGTATGTGTGACTGGATATGGCAATATATAAGGCTGTGTGGTATGAGTGCGCTTCGTCTTTTTATTATTCTCGTATTGTAAAATAGTTTTCATGGTTTCAAACTAATTTTTTGAAACTCTCCCTCCTTTACCTCGCTTCCTCTATCTCTATGTCACTCACACTCTTTTCACGTTCAAGATGGATTGAATGCGTACCGGGCAATCAATTTGTTGTTTTCTTTTACAAAGAAATGTCCATTACTTTTCGTGTCAAGGTGGTGGTAGTGGTGCTTCCTGTGGGCGTTATTTTGTGTCTGAGGAAAGGGTTTCTAAAGGAAGAGATTTATTGTACGTTTTGTACACATTGCTCACCTTCTCAATTCAGTCTCAGAATTTGTTAAACGCAGAGTGCTCTTTGGTAGAACTTGCATTATTTTTCGAGGAATAAACGAGGAGGCTTAAAAGTTTTTGAAAAAATCGATACAAGTTGAAAGAAAATAAATAATTATTTCTCATGAAAAATTTTAACGAAATGTTAAAATGTTGCTTAACACCATTTAGTCATGCTTATATATATTAGATGTATGTATCCCATATCTTTATTTAAACACTTACATGCGTCTCTTACACTCTCACGTATTTGTACAAATATTAGAAGATATTGTTTTTATTAAGAAATAAAGAAAAAGTGTTCAGACGTAAAATAAACAAATATTTGAACACAAAACTAAAGTTTTTTATTTAATATCAGTTGTATAAATTTTTCTAATTTGTTATAAAATTTAATATCTATTGAATTTTACTAATTCTGGTTTTCGAATACGCACATAACAATATTGTGTTGTAGCGAAGCCGCGCGACTGAAAAAAATTGTACAATTCATTATGACAATTCATCATTAAAGCTATGACGTACGGGAGCAACACGTTCTTGGATATTGTTATAAATTATTGCCCCGTTTTTTGAGTTAGCTTTCGCATTGATTTAATTTAATTTATTTAATTTAATTTAATTGATTTGATATAATTAAAAAAATGCAACATATTAGTCAAAACGCAAAAAATATCATAGTCATTGGAGCCTTAGTCGAAAGGATGATAATGACACCAACCAGTTGATTTCACAGAGTTTTCAAAAAATCGTGAAGCTTCAAGGTAACTTTGTTACAATTTTCCTTCGTGGTAAATCAAGAATTGTAGTGTTTAAATTTTTCCGCATTTCCGTAACTTCCTAGACTTAACTCTGCTGAAATTTTAGTTATGTTTTTATCGAAAAACTTCTTAAATAAAGATTACATAGAATAATAATATTTCTTCCAACACTAAAAAACCTGTAAGAAAAAGTGAAAAACTTTGTCTAGGATGGATTGAATAAAATAATCACGATGAGCTGCAGAAATCTGAGAAAGAAAGATCGCGAATTCAATACATTTGCATAAAAACAGGGAGGGAGATCACAAAAGTAATTCAATACAATTCCATTTTGCCTTAAATTATTCTTATCCTTTTCAACTATTTTTTATCTAAATATTTTATATATACGATATTTTTCGATAATTTCCACATTTCGCAAATCCGTAAAGTGATCAACTCAATCTCCATTATTCCATTATTCACAAACATACTGATATAGATAACTTTTCCATTGGATGATTATCTGGCTTGGATTTACTAACTCGTCAATAATTTAAGCGATTTTTTTCTTTTAATTCTGTTGATTGGATACGTTTCATTTATTGGTTAATAAATAAAGCTCAGCTGAAACTGAGCTCACTCTTCGCTCTTTTCCTCATATATTACTCTTTCTCTTCCACCGTAAATTTTCCCAATTTCAATCGTCATCATTTTGTTGGTTTTACTTCTTCTCGCTCTCTCGCTCTGCCTCTCCATTAATGATTATGGCGGGGTTACCATCAGTTTGATATTAATTTCACAGCACCGAGTTTTCGAATTTCAATCAATAGGAATTCGTAATTTAATTAAAGAAACGTATTTACATAGCGTAATAGTATAATTTCATGTATATTTTAGGGGACCCATTACTCATATTTCGTAAATAATAAATTAATATAGATCAATCATATAGTACGTAACAATTATTGTTAAACAGTTTAATCTATTTAAAGTTCATTTTAGGTCTCTATCCTTGGGACAGCCTGTTCGGGATTTTCGATTGTCAATGATGGTTGAACCTTCTTTATTACGAAGCAACTATCAAGAGGCCTCCACGATGTCGAATAAATTAGTAATGGATCAACAAACCATCAACTAATGGCATCTGAGGATGGCCAAGTCAGAATTGAAACTAAGAATTCAGATTCCCCTACGTTGCAACTATTATTGGGAGTAGAAAGCAATTAAATCAAAACTCAGGTTCAACACTCTTTTACCAAAGATGTTTGACGGCATCACTAAAAGTTGTTTACACAATAATGTCTAATATAGGATATAATACAACTTACTATAGGATATAACTGGAATAACAACTGATACTTGAGACCAGATGTTTGCCTTGAAATTACTTCGATTATTATAAGGCTCTTCGAAGGAAATGGTGCCAATTTCTCAAATAGGAAACAAAAAAGTTAAGACTTATTTCTCTTTGTATCCGATAACGGTCCCCAGATTTTCACACCGAACTGATTTTACCCAATTGCCTCACAAAATATCTAGCGATTGCGCATAACTTTGGCTCTTCCTTTCCTCCTTTATAGAAAGGAATGTTTAACCAATATGATATAAAATTTTGCTTAATCAAAGACGAGACCTTTAAGTATATCTATATTTGTTCTTAATAATTATTAAGATACTTTATTATAGAGTTTGGCAACCCTGCTCGCCAGGTGTACGTTCAAGCTCTGAGCAGAAGTTTCGAACGAAAGCCGCTCTCAGCGAAAGATCAATACGTAATGAGCTTAACTCTCATGAACACCTAAATACTTCTCACTCCTTCCCACCCGCACTCGTCGAAACACACAGTCAGGCTGATTGTGCGCTTCTACTCGCTGCCACCTGCTCGGTCTGCACAACGAATCGTAACTGACTGACTGTATGAATGAATGAAGAAGGTAAGCGTAACCGCGTTTAGCCATAGCCGGACGCATCAAGAACAGAGCCGCAGTGGATCTACCACCACCATCGGAGAGGTGGAAAGCCAACATGGCTTGATTTAGCTGAACATTTTGCTTGTCCAATCAGTCTGAACTCGGTAATCAACAACGAAGAACGAACAAACACACTGTCCGTGTCCTACGTGTTCGCGTCTCGGTTTGCGTTTGCGTCCGATGCTGTCTCTCCGTCCGATTCGATCGCTTCTTCTTCTACTTTTCTGAACGTTTTCGAACGAACGATTGCCTTCCGCGTACATTTGTTCGTCGTGTTTAAATTACGGATTGCTATGGAAATTTTAATGAGTGAGGCTTTCGGTATTAAGCGTTGTTAAGCGTTGTGAAGCGTCAGTAAGCGCTATTAAGAATTTTTTTCAAATCGTTCAAGTCGTTTCGGATATTTTTTCTTTCAAACGAAAATGAAACTGTGACTTTTTACGAATGCTGAAAATTGAATCTTTCCGCTAAGGATCCAAAGAATAAAAATCTATAAACTATCAAAAGCCATTACAAACCGTCGGCCTTTCGCGTGACTTTTGTTCACATCTAAACCTATTCAGTGCGTAGTGCGTCCACTTTTATGGGATGCGTGTGATCAGATGTAATAAACCAAAGAATTGCCTTCGAGGATATCGTGTAATTTCAAAGAAACAAACAAATTTTTTTCGATAAAAAAGTTTCGCATATGTCGGCGACGATAATGTCCTTTAAATAATCCAACAGTATCAGCTTGATTTTGAATCTGCAAAGTGCCATAAATGTGTTGACTTCGACGTTGGTTGTCCTTATCAATCGTCCTTTGTCCGAGACGTTGAAAAAAACAGAAAATATAAACATTTACAAAAAGTCGTAAGAGGAATAATATTGTAAAACGTCGTTGCATCGCCGCTTATAAATGCATACGGATATTATCGTCGGTGACCAGTACGTCCCGTCGACAAACTATTGGGTGATGCAGGTGAGAAGATCTACTTTACATTTCAGAATTTTTTTTCTGAAATCGGATGGAATATATTTTTATTAATTGGGTCCTGTTTGAAAGATGTGGCAGCATATTTCTTGGTGTTCATCATCGATTTGTCAACAGTAATTAAGTTTGAAATCTGTAGAAAAAAATACATTCTACAGTTTCTGCGAATCGAGTTACAGTAATCGACTTTTTGCGATCGACGAAAATGTTTTGTTTGTGAAATTATTTTCAGCTTCCGGAATTAACACCGTCATTGAAAAAAAACGGTTGTCATTGATGAAAATTTATCGGGACGGTTGGGCTCCTGAACGTCCTTAATTCTGAAATGAAATGATCTTTCATTAATCATCTGCCATTCTTTAGGCATGCAACACTTTCCATATTGATTAAAGTGATCTTGTTAAATTTTCTACAAATTAAAGGAATATTGTCTTTAGTTTATATAATTTCTAACGGGTTTGTAAACTTTCAAATGTTTCAAAAACACGTGAAATTGTTTAATTGAAAGACTGTGGAATACCTTAAGGCTCAGATCACTTCCTATCGCAAGGATGAGTTTGAATTCAGAATTAAAAATTCAGGATTAAAGGATTAAGTTTAGAAATGACGCAGCGCGGCAATAGAGTTCCTTGCCTTGCATTAGCTGATCAAGTGGCTTCTGTTCGTTGAAAAATTGAACTAAAATTCTCAGTGAACAGCTTGAGCTTCTCACACAACGCAATTGGTCGCGATCCTGGAATTCATTAATTAAGTTTACTATTAATGGACGAAAAGGTCTGACAATGAGTATAATATTTTACAAATTGTGTGCATAATATTTTCATAAAATTTGTAGTGAATTTGTATGATTCTTTCAACGCACAAATAAAAGCGCTTTGTGATGACCGCCAGATTGCATCCAAATTATTTTTTTAGTGTTAACTCTTCCTAAATTATACAAGGTTCAAAGTGACACCTCTTGGTGAATTATTCCCTAATTTATGAATAATCGTAAATATATTTTTTGCCCTTTATTTTCGTATTAAATCCGTAACAATCGCGTACAAATAAAAAGCCAGTTCTTCATATTCGTCTGAATTTAAAACAAATCGCCAAAAAAGAACATTTTACTAATTTATATTCGTTTTAAATCGAGTGAAGTCGCGTCAAAAGAAATTTCGCTTTCTTTTAAATGCGCGTTAGTCAAGCGAAAGATAAATAAATAATCACGAAAAAATAAATTTTATTTTCCTCTGAATGAATCCAGCGGAGTCGTGTAAATATTAATTCTGTTTTCTTTCGTATTCGTATTAGACCAACAGGATTGAGTAATATGAAATTTTTCGTGCTTTTTTTTCACGACAATTCAAACCAGATCGCGTAAAAATAATCTTGTTTCCCGCAACAGGTTGAGATTTTAATTCAAAGTCGTTTTCTTTGTAATCCTTTGAATTTCTTCTTTAACTGGATTCCTTTAGACAAATAATCTCTCACTCGAAATCTTTTAAATGTTAGCTAAATTCGTGTGTTTAAAAACAGAGAGACACGCGGTAAATGATCGCATATCGAATTACCAAAACGTTGTTGTCGGAGCCGCTGCCACTAGATACCCAATGTAATGCAATACCCAAAAGTGAATACATTTCTTTAAAATTTATAATAAACCGTAACTATTCGGTCACATTTTCCGTTCTAAAACAAATTCACCTCAAAAGAATTGATTCGTTTTTGAGGCGACCAAGTGTCGCAGAAGTTTTTTTCAAATGAAAATCGCAAATATTTTAGAATCAAATTAAAGATCGTTAATAACTTCTTAAATATTTATAAATCACTAAACCACACAGGCAGAGAATCGCACATACGCTCATGCACAAATGACCAACTTTATTTAAAAGTGTTAAATATAAGTTGCAATTAATAAAAGCAATACCAACAGCAAACAACAACAACAACAACGAACTCATCGATGGTGGTATAACGATGGCATAACGATTATCGCCTCTTTAGCACCATCAGCAAATTATTGCTGACAAGCACGTGTCTACTGCCATCGGTTTGTTGTTGTTGTTGTTGTTGCTGAAGCTGTCCCTTCGTCCAGTTCGTAGTCACTTTTCACTACGGCAGCAATTATTTGTCACAGCCGTCGGCGAAATTACAATCGATTTGTAAAGGTTTTCATTGCCCGAAGGTGTTCACTCTTCACCAGTGGCCACACACACACGCACACACAAACGATGACAACCCCAACAACAATGACATATTCGTAAGCCACAAAACAAAATGGATTGGGGGAGACCATTAACAGCATCACCAGTAAAAGCAACAACTAACGTCACAACTGCAGCCGCAGTCGCGTCATCTCGGTGACGGTACAGCATCAACCGGCAATCCACACCATATGCATCCATTTCCATGTTTTCCTCCTTCACTCGTTTACGCTTGGCCATTGGCGAAAGCAATCGTCATTATACGTTTGCGGTTTGCAAAATGCATATATCGTTGCCCCTTGTTGTTGTTGTTGTGGTTTGTTGTTGTTGTGATCTAAGGGTTTTTTCTTGTCGTCGCGATGGTCATAAAAGGTAATTTGTTTGTTTATTCGAGTATTAATTGAGCCCTTGTGCCGCGGTGCATTGTGATGCATTGCGTTCCTTTTCTTTTTGCCTTTTTTAACTTTCTTTCACTCGCGTCCATTCTTTTGGTTTTCTTGTTTTCGTGTTTGGCTTTCTTTGGTTTGAATTTGAATTGCTTCGGATTGAGTTTTAGATAAAATTGTATTCAGCCTCGATTTACGGTAAAGAACATTACGCGTGTTGGATTCGAGGATAGAACCGAGGATGTGCCCCGGTCATGTTGGATGTCTTTTGAAAAGAAATAATTCTCTTAAAATCGATAGTTTCGCGTTGATTCGTTTGTGTGATTTATCAAATTTAAATTGTTGCGATTATTATTATTAGAATATTTTCATGATTCAATTTTAATTGATTTCAATCAATCAGAAATCATTTTCTCCAAATTCACGCAATATTCGTAAAATTTGGCCAATTCGAAAAAATGCCTAAATTTCTTTATCATTTCATTCTAAAATAATATGTATTAACCCTTAGATTCTGCAACACCATATCCATAGCAATCTAACGGGATTCACAATTCAAATTCATTTTCAATTTCGAATAAATTCGAAACAACAAAGCGCGATCTACGATCGAGCGAGCTCGTATATGAATATCGTTCATAGGACGGGGTCATAAATGGCACAAATTTTGGATTATTAGGAAATTTCCAATTACCTCACCCTTTTCATCTATTCACGAATTTTTCACGCTCTTCCGTTCCTTTCACGCATTTCCTTCGGGATGGCGTGGGAAAGTTAAATTGTCTCTTTTCCTGCCTGGCTGATTATTCACCGTCTCTAAAAGTCATTTCAAGTTTTAAAGATAAAATTTCGGAAATACATAAGAAAAACGCTTTCATGATTCACCGATCCAAACGATTCCATCGACCAAACGACCGACCTACTAGTCCGACCGACTGGTTAAACAAATATTTACGAACACATGCTTTCGAATTAGTTCATTTTTTAGCTCATTACGAGCTCATTATGAGTTTTAAAGTGTTAAAATTGGGAACATTTTCGTAGAAATTTTGCTTATCTTTTGCATTTGTTGTTGTTGTTGGCTGTCATCGTCGATGGTTGGTGTTTGGGGGCAATTGATGGAGACACTTGTTCTTCGCGCTGCTCGGCAGCATTAAGATCGTGCGCTGCTCTTGGTGGGAGAGGAAGGAAGAACGAGTGTGTGTGTGTGTGAGAGAGAGATAGAGAGCTCAAATTCATTCATAAATCGAGAACGGAACAGGTGACAAAGCGTCTGTCTGTCTGTTGACTCGACTTACAACACTATCTGTTGTTTGTCTTTGTGTAGTGTTTGTGTTTTACAAACATTTCTGAGAAAATAACAAAAGGAAAATATTGTTGACATTTTTTATTCTTGAAATGAAATGAAAACCGAACTATTTTTTATTAAAGAAATGATCGCAAATGATAGTGATGTTAATGACGATCACGACGATGATGATGGGTAGAGATAAATGATACGAAATTTCGTTGGAAGTTGGTTCAAGTGAGAGAAGAAGGGTAAAGATTTCTTCCTCCGAGAATCGCATTAAATGATTTTCGAAAGAGACTCCGCCTCAAATTCGGTCAAATAAAAGTCAAAAAATTTTTAAAAATTTTTTAAAAAATGTTTTATTTATTTAACTTATCATATTGGCATAAACACCCACCCACACACACACATAGATGTGTTAACAGTTAAAGAGTTCGCTCTTTTTGTTTCCACTCAAAAAACACGCAGAGTAAAAGAGATGGAAAATATCATTCAGCCTTTATAAAATTTATACGCTTTTATTTAACAAACAAAAATTGCTTTCGTCCTTCTACCCCCACCTCCTCCCCTACCACCAGCCCACCATCTTTATCCTCCTCTTCCATTCTTTTGCAATATAAATTACGAAATAATGATAAAATTATAATAAGGTGATAATGTGGATGATGATAATGATTATGATGATGATAACGCTGATTATGTTGACAGTCATCGCGATGATTGTATTAATGATAAGTCGTCTCTAACCCTGAAAGCAAAGAAATTGTGGTCATAAAACTCAGCGACGGCGGCGAAGTCTTTGATCTTTACAATTGATTAAAAGTACATTTTCGTCGAGGCATGTGCGTTGGTGAGACAGTGTTGAACGATTTTGCAATTGCTGTTGACAAATTATTGTAAGTTGACAAATTTGTGTTAATTTCGTTTTCGAAATATAAATCATTAGAATTAAGAAAAACAGAAATTTTCACAACCTGCAAAGGACTTCAATTACGCCGTCTACGCCTCACAAATTCCGAGACGCCAAATTGTGTTTCCATAATAAATCAAAATCAAATCATTTTATTCCGTTGATTTTTTAGACATTTATTGCTGACTAACTCCGACTTGGTTTAAAAAAAATGAAGAACCGAGGGCGATTGTGTGACACTATTTCACTAAGAGGTGTCATTTTCGTTCAAAAGACGTTTGGGTCGAAAGTCACCGAGAGACCGAAAAGATAGCCTGTCAATTGTATTAATTGCATTATTATTATGAAGTATTATGATAATTCCCATTCCCTTTCCTTTTCCTTCTCCGGGTCTTTCTTCCTCTTTTTTACGCTCTAGAAATTCTCTTTCTTCCGCAGATTTTCATAGACAGATTCTCCTCAAACAATCGCAGATGTCGCCTTGACATGATTTACATTGATTTTAAGTTCAAATAGTTTTTAAATTTTCTCTTTCTCCCCCTCACTTCCCTTTTGTTTGTTAGACTATCTTGCTTTTCTTTCTTTGATGAGCGTTTTCGGGCGGTTTAATTTTAAATTTCACTCGATAAAACATTGGTGATGACGTCACAGGCCATTAGTGACACTGATTTAGAACAAGTCGAAGTTATTTGAAATCCTCTCTCTTCTCCATTTCGACCACTGCTCCCACTTTTTATTGCATTTGAAATTGTATAAAATTTCAGTCAGCGCAAACGATTTTATTTACTCGTTCTTATTCGTATTTACTTGTAATGCATACTCGATTATTGAAAATATCAACTCGTCTAATAATAAACACTTCAATGAGGATCACTTACTCTTCTCTCCCTCTCCCCCTACCCCCATCTCTAATTTTCTTCGTGAACGCGGAAATTCTTTAAAACTTTCTTTCATCGCATCATTTACATCATGTACGAAATAACTGGTTTTCTTGAATAAGTCTCCAAAAATATCTGCTAAAAAGTTGAATAAATATTACAAAAAACTGACGATACCTTTCATTTCGTTTCCCTTTTAATCAAATCATCCCTCCTGCCCTTCGGACAACACCAAATGCTCCGGCACAAGACGTCGTCTTTCATTCATTTATTTTTGTCCTAAAGAAATATGACCGTCGTTGACGTCTTTGACGCAACAGAGCCAACAATTGATCGTTCGTTAACTGAATTATTGAAAGAGTCGCGATCCGAATGCCCTCAAAAACGACCTCAGCCTAAAACAAATTACAGCGAACATTTGGCTCGATTTGTTCGAGTCTGGTCCGGTACGTCCGATACGGTCTGAGTGCTCTTTGCGTAAGAGAAAAAACCGTTTACGTCTTTATTTGTCTAAATACTTAACATCGAGGAAATGAAGAATCATTATCGAGAAAAACGGAAACGAACATGTTGTTCGTTTTCAAAATTTGTTGAAGTAAGTTTTTATTCTTTTTATGTTTGAAATTTCCGAGCGGAAGCAATTTTTAGTCGGTAAATATTTCAATTTCTTTTAAAATGATGGTTAGTTTTTTTAAATTTGGTAAGAAGCCAAACAAAAGTTTCCGAAATTGATGGATTATTAGAATTGTTAGAGCCGTCTCCTTGTATATTTCTTTCGCCAAACGAAAAATTAGAAGAAACTAGAATTTGTTTTTCAAAAATGATTCAACCTCGTCTAATAAATAAAAACAAAAAGAACAGAAAAAGGGGCAAAAAAGAGGCCAAAAATAAAAATTCAGCGACATTTTATAATCATTGTCTTACGTAAGCCCGAATTCTCGAACTGATCGGATTATGATCTTCCAGTGCTTTTAGTGCTTTAAGAGGATTTGAATATTACGTCGTGTACATGATTTCGCGTGTACTCCATGTGTTTTTTTAACAAAATTCACTTCCCATTTGATGAACTGCCAACGACTGTCTCATCGAATGGACTCTCCACCCATCCATCTTATTCATCATTTCATTCATTTAAAAGCCGCAAGCTTGATCAGTCTTCTTTTCGGGATCTTAATCAAAGTTTCTATGCTTTTTCAAATCGATGACGTTACTTTGCCAAACTCCCAAAAAGAAGGCGCCGACGGAGGGATTTTTCATTTTGATAGTCATATCTATCCGACTATCTTTTCATCCATCCATCCATCCATCCATCCATCTCAATCACAATCAGTTTTCGAAATTACTTTGAAGAAAATCTATCTGGATACCCTTCTCAGTAACGAGATCGTTCGAGGTGATCAAGCGAAGCGTTTGAAGTGTTGCTTTGTCGTGTCGTGTCGTGTCGTGTTTTTCTCACCTTTTCGTCAGAGCTTAAGCAAATACGGATTGATTGAGGGAGGGGAGGATGGGGGGGTTAGAAAGGGATGCAGTCCTTCTTGGCTTAAATCCAAAGTGCCCGCTCCCTGCCTGCCCGTCTTGCTTAGACGACAAAACGTCAGCTCGTATATTGCTCAAAGTATACCATTTTGTCTCCGTACGCTACGAAAACAATAATCACCGACAATAACAACAACAACAAGGGTGTTCATAAGTACATCGAAGGTTACACAACTTTACAGAATTGATGGCGGTTTCTCAGTGAGTCGAGCGGAGACCTCAAAGGTCTTCGATTTTTTCATGCAGATTTGATTTTCAAATAAAATAATTAATCGTAATGCGGCGCCAAAATAAGCCTTTTTGCCTATTTCGATTTTTTTCGATTTTTTCGATTTTTTCGATTTATTTCGATTTTTTGCCTATTTCGATCATTCTTTTATTTTTTCATCTCATACTTTTGTCTCATGTTTTTTATATCCCTTTTTGAGTTCTCTTTTAATTTTTTGCTTTTGTTCTTTTTGCATTTTTTAGATTCATTCGCATTTTTTTGTGCTGTTTTCAATTTTTTTTTCTTTAAATTTTCTGTTCTTTTTGTCCTCCCGATCTCGACCTTCCCAATCGCCTTCTCTCTCTCTCTTTCATTTACTCCATACGATTGCGAAAGTGAAACCGTAACCGCCCGATGCTACGTATTCATGAACGTCTTGTGGGTGTGACGGGGAGGGGGCGGTGGGGTGTGCGCTTCAGTGTGGGCACCTACAATAACTGCGATCGACCTGGACAGAAATAAAGTCACGACGATCGTACGACTAGGATCACAACACGTTCGTTCATCCAACAATCAATTTACCGATCCCAGACCATACAAAGCTTTGACGTTTCTGCTCCGTCCAGGCCAGATTCTACTCGCTTTATTTTTTCTCTATTATTTTTGTTTTGGTTTTAGTTGGTTTTTTGTGTTTTTTTCTTCTGTTTCTTATTTTGGCGTTTCTCGGAAATATTCGTACGAAAACATTTCATTTCATCAATCTCTCGATGCGATCAAATTTTATAAATTTTTGTGTCAAACGGATCACGTTATATTTGTTGTAAAACGCGACGCGACGCGACGCGCACGTGCTCGCCGCCGCCGTGCTCTTAACGATTATTAGAAAACATTACATTTTTGTTAATGATTTTTGTTTTTTTAAGATTTTTTTTAAGATTATTGTTTTGATTATATTGTTTTTATCTTTAGGTTTTTTAAAAAAAAAAGAAACTAAAAGGTTTTAAGACTTAAATTGGAGCAAAGCACCTCAACGCACCGCAAAGCACTGAGCGTTGGGTAAACCAAATTTCGAAAAAATTCAAAGGCGTCTAGTTGTTGTTGTAGTTTTTTTGTTGCTGGAGCAACAATGATTAATAATTACAGCTTCAAATATTCATAGGTTTTTAAATGATGATGATTATGATGATGATGATATTGATGATTATGAAAACGCATTTAAAAAAAACGATTGAAGAAATCGCAAAAATATTTTCAATTTTATGACTTAATCGTAACTTTAGTGTGTTAACGTGGTGTCTAGGTGGTTGTTGTTGTTGTTGGTATTATCATTAACAATGTTGTTTTTGTTGGTGCATGTAATTGATTTGTTTCCAGCAGCGCTTTATGTTTTTCATAGAGCTTTCTTGTAAAGTAGATTACAGTTTGGGGAAGGGGTCGATGTAAAGCGCGGCGGGTAGTGGTAGAGGCGAGCTGCAAGGAGGTTTAAATTAAGCCGAGTTTCGTGATAATTTTTGGAACTACTTCATTACAATGACGCGAGTAATGATGATGTGAATGATGATAGTGATGATAGTGATGGTAATGGTGATGCCTGGAAGTAGGGCACGTTCGTAAAATATGTCCAAGCGAACAAATGACCCAAAAACCCGATCGACGTAAATTTCTTGAGCATCACTAATTTATAAAAGCGTTGTATCCGATTCACGGAATGTTACCCGGTTTGTGTCTGTGATGGCTCAATGGGATGCATGAATAAATTTTAGAGATAAACCAGCTTCTATGTGTGAAAGAGATATTTCAGCGCTCGCTGGTAGGTGTTGGCTATGATTTGTTCTGAGTGAAGCCTCGATTGATTCTAGATGGGATGTATATATTTATAAAGGGAGGGGGGAAGGGTAGGGAGGATATGATGTATGATAAGTTTGTTATTTTTTCGGAATATAAATTTCAAATTAGTTATAATCGGCTAGTCTTCCAGTGAATATAGATCTGATCTATTTTGATTACCTAAAATGTACGCGTAGCCTTTTGAGCTGAAGTAGTGAATCCTAAAACCATTTCTTTCTTACTTCAAAATTTATTTGAGGATCCCTCGAACCTCAAACCCTCGAAAAATTATTCCTTTTTATAATTTTTCAATGAACTTAAGAGGGTCAACGCAGATCAAGTAACGCATGAAAAACAACGCATACTTACAGGAAACAAGCCTGAGAACCGAAATCTATTCCATCGTCAATGCACAAAAGCGTCAAAACTCAAGGCACTTGTCGTTTAATGCTCTCCCTCGTGACATGACCTCTATTTAAATTTTACCTAATTTTCATCCACTTCCCTTACTCACCTCCTTATGTTTTCCCCTATTTCTAGTTTTTCTTCCTGCGAAAACCCTCGCGGTTTTTAAAGTCGATAACTTTTTGACTAATTTCCGAGCTGTTTACCCGAAACATTACCGATCATTATCATCATTTCAATTCAAGTGTGAGTCACATAAGTTCGATCGGGGTGAAAAACATAGTAGTAAAGTCGCGTCGGTGCGTCGATGACCAATAAACTTTGAAATGGTGCGAGGGAGCAAATTTCGATTAAATGATTTCCACAATTTGAGTTTGTTTTTTTAAATATTTCAATTTCTGAACGTTTACCGAAAAATTCATGGGAGGAAATCGTCAGTGTCCCGGACGTTCATAATGGAATGCGTTGCCGGACAGGATTTGCGGACAATTGATTTTACGATTGGCGATGGCGACGGCGTTGGAGAAAAGCAACAGTTTAATATTCAAACGATCATCATTTAATTGAATGTGCTCGCTCAAAAGCGAACGCGGTTCATTGAGTTCATGGTTCGCTGGATGGCCCCCTCTCACTGATCGGACTGATCGGACTCTCATTAATTTTTTTTTCAATTCTTCTTCCGGTTTTTAATGATTTTCTCAATTTATTTTGTAATAAATTTGAGTACGCTTGATCTATTAAATGGTTCGATCGCTCCGGTTGAATGATTGAGTTGGTGACTTCAAACAGTCCGTGACTGAAAATCGGCCAGTGTTTTTGAAAGGGGTTTTTTCAAAAGAAAGAAGAAAAAATCATTTGATCGAACGATTTTGTAAAAAGAGGGTCGATCAAAAGGAAACCTTGGATGAAGCCGGGCAAAGAATTTCGTTGATCGATAAAATTTTTTTTGGAATATTTTTTACACTTTTATGAATGACTCAGAACAAGAAGAAGAAGAAGAAGAAGAAGTAATAACAGCACCGTAAAGACATTAAAATGGACATAAAAAAACAACGTAAAACCAAATCGTTCATTTTTGTGTGAAACGACACAGAAATATTCGTGAATAATGAAAATAATGGAAAAATCGTTTGTTCGTACCGCGTAAAAAAGGCATCCATTTATTTTTTGCATCATAAAATTGCGATCAATGAAAATGTATTAAATCCAATTAAAATTAACATAAAAAAGAACAACAATAACAACAACACGAAACACATCAATTCATTTCAATAAAATTCAAAATGGTGGAGGGAGTGATCGAGGAGGGTGGAGGCGGTGGACTGAAAATAAATGTAATAGTTGTTCGGTCGGTCACCAACGTCGCGAATAAAATGGCCAAATACAAAGACAACGATAATGTTACACTTACTTACATACAACAATAATAATGATAATAGCAAAAACAACAACAACAATAACAACAGAAACAATCGTCAACAACAATGGCAAAAGCAACGACATCGACACCGAACGTTTAGAAAATCATATCGATTAAGACTAAAACAACAACAGCACTTAACATCACACACACGCACACTCACGAAATCGAACAATGGTGTTTGCCACTAATCCAAAAGCAAATCCAAACAGAAAAACAAAAACTATCGAGATGTGGATAAAAATGTCACAAATTGCGGTCATTCGTCATGCGCACGGAAACAAACAACAACAACAATAATAATAATAATAACAACAAAAATAACAACAACAACATCAGTAACAACAAAAGGGACAACAAAATCTAACAAAAACAATGGACAACATTGTAACAATTGGTCGAATGTTTGCGCGCGTGTGTGCGTTGTTTTTCAAGGCGTTGTTTTTCATCGTCGTCGCCGTCACCGTCACGGTTGTTGTTGTTATTATTATTATTGTTGTTGTTGTTGCTGTATCGCATAGCGATATCATTTGTTGAAAGCCCTCTTGTTTTTTCGCTCTCTTTCTTATTTTCTCCTTTTTCCTCTTTCTTCCACACATTTTCAAATCTGTTACAGAAAATGTCATGCGCATACGTTCGTTATCGTCGCTTCTCTTGTTGTTGTTTTTGTTTGTTGTAACTAGAAAAAATTTGATTTGCTGGCACTGACGTTGAGGCTCTCAATTTCCACTCTAAATATGTCAAAACCCAAAGCAGGCGTGGGGAGGGGTGGTGAGGATGGAAGAATGGAAGAGTAGGCGTTTTTAGAGGGTAAAATTGTTTAAAGCTTTTTCTGTGCGCAGGTTTCGTCAAAGATTTTATAAAAGTGGAATCGAAACATATCGAAAGCATACCGCCATTTCTTTTCTACGACCATTTTTCAGAACACACACATACACACAAATACATACGCGTACATACGCGCATACAAAGTTATTTAATGTTTGTTGTTTAAGTAAATTACTGACGATTGCAATTAAAATAAAATGAAATTAAACTGAGTCGCGCTTATCGCTCCGGGTTGATTGCACAATTCAGGCGCCACGAGCCCCTTTTTCAACCCCCACCTGACCCCTCTCTAACATCTGAAACTATTCAATAGTCAGAACGAGAAAGCAGGTCGCACGAACCAGGAGAGTTTATCTAAAACAGGTTCAGGATATTTTCAAAAAAGAGGTGCAATTTTAGATTTGGTTTTATGTCAAAACACTTTTTATGCCAAACTTTAAGATACGCATGGTGTCGCGTGTCGAGGATCGCCTCATTGCCTCGTTGGTACAAAGTGGGAATACATTGAGGTTTTTTGGTTTAACTCGACTGCAATCTTTAATAAAAATATCCATAAACTGCAAATAAATATTGTCATTCTTTGCCATAGCTATCTCTTCTGCTCATTTTAGGTTCCTTTTTGGAATTTTAAATGTAGAGAAAATAGATCACTAAAATGACACCTTTTATTGAAAGACTCCACAAAAGCGCAAAGCGTGGAATGCTTTTGCTAAGTTTTATGAACAGATCTATAGATGCCCAATAGGACGTGATTGATGTCATAGTAAGAGTATTTTGTTCTCATTGAAATTCGATTTTATTCTTCATCTCTTAAGATTAAATTAAGTTCCATTAAGGAGCTCATTTCGGATGAATCGTCCAATTTTAATTAAAGTTTATTCAGATTAACGTGCCATTTTCGGGGCATGAAGAAGATCTTCAAATGAACTTAAATTAGATAAAAGAATCGGTTTGAGGTCTCCTTGAAGAGATCTCTGGGGAAAAGTGTCTTAAGAAATGCAATCGATCAATTAAATTCGACATTTTAGCCAAGTATCTTTGCTGCACTGTAGTGTTCTTAAGGTCGATATTTTCATTAAATTTATAAAGAAGAATGCCTGACGCATTTCACCCCTCGCTCAAAGAAACGACGAATTACTGACTTCGACTTGCACAGAAAAACAACGGCCAGCGCGCACCAATTTTTGGCAGAGGTTTTTTGAGATCATTATGAATTAATGTTGTTGTTGCTGATGTTGTTGCTGCTGTTATTGTTGTTGTTGCTTTCTCTTCTACCGAACAGCAGTGTTAAGGTGTTTACGACGCGACATTAATAACTTTAAATTTAATTACCGTCAATTAGCCAGGCTTAAATGATTTCTTTTGTATCTTTCTCTCCTTCGATGCACGAACGGATGGATGGATGGATTCGAGAGCCGGTAAACACGATTTTATTACAAATTCAAGGTCGCGGTAGCGAAACGATATTAGAGGAGTCATGGCGTAGCGAGGTAATATCAATCCGCCGCATTCAAATGGAGTGCGATGAAGTAGATTTTTATCACTATTTACGGGTCAGTGTTGCCAGCTCGTTCGTTTGCAATTTGTTTTCACCAATCAAAGCCCATAAGTACAATCAATTCTGCTGACAGCTGCACATGAAACGTGTTTCCCTTCATCCCCTTGAACAAATGTTCTAAAGAATTTTTTTTTCTGTTCGGTATTTTTAATTAACCACCGATGAAATAAACGCTCGCCTGCGTCACATCTTCATCCTGATGCCATTTACCATCCCCCCACGATCCAGTTCGATTACGATCGAAGCTTGAGCTTGACAGCGACACATCGATACAACGAACTGCCAATTAATTTCAATTGTCGCGTAACTAAAAATTCACTTACGTTCGATTAATGTGTTAACTCTTTAGCGGAAGCGTGTCTTCGTACCTGCTTCCCACCTTCGTTCTCCCTACCTCCCTACCCTCCACGCCCACCATTCGCAATTTGGAGATTCCTTGAATTCGTTGTAATAAATCTTCACCGCATCCGGCAACGCATTGATGTCATTCGTCGCAGCTGCAGATTGCGGTGACAACTGCGTAGGTGTGCGTTACATGTTCGCTGGTTCTTCTTCTTCACTTCCGTCGTACTTCCAGATTTAATGTTGATCCGCCTCTGCGAAATGTTTCTAAATCGATATGAAAAAAAGTTGGCAACACTGGCGTAATTGTTTTAAATTGCTGTTACTTTCATTGATCTCAGCCTTTTTATTGCTGCTTTCGAGGTTGAGACTGGTGTTGTCGCTGTCACCTTTGTTGTTGTTGTTGTTGTTGTTGTTGTTATCTGTGTCGATGTCGTTATTTCTAACGATATTACCGATATTGTCGTCGATGTGATCTTGTTGTTTCCGGCGGTATTATAGTCATTAACGATTTTGCCACGGTGTCATCAATATTATCGCTATTGTTGTTGTTGTAGCTGATGCTGTTGCTAATGATGGTGTTGGTAGTTTTACCGATGTTGTTTCGACTGATGGCGTTGTTTCTTCTGTCAGAGTTTTTATTATTGCCACTGTTGTTGTTATTGTTGTTGTTGTTGTTGCATCGTTGCAGTGAATATACAACATTGCCAGATTTCAGTTCTTTCTTTCTTCACACAAAAATATTCAGAACCATTGCAGATTTAATTTAATATTGCTAATGCATTTGAATTTCTTGAAATGTGCGCTTTTCTTCTTCTTCTTTTTCTTCTTCTCCTTCTTTGTAAAATCGATCATTTAAATTGCGTTTCTTAATTTGTTTAATTTGTTGGCGCCCGCACCGAGCCGTTGTTCGGTGACTTCATGAATGTATTGAAACCAACAGACCTTCCTAATCGGCAAAGCCATTGCTTTGATCGCTGCAACAATTACCGGCTACACAAACGGACCTTGAACGCTAAACGATTCTAAACGTAGCAACGCAATGCATTGGATTTGACGAAAATTGCCAGCAACATGACTCACTCTGAGTAACAAACAACACCAACAACAACACAAAGAAAAATGTGGGATTATAAATACAATTTAATAATTTTTCGTTAGATTTCTGCTTTTCCTTGTAGTTACCATGGCTGTTGTTTGTTGTTGTTGTTGTCGTTTATTGCTCTTATTCTCGTTAGTGATGGTGGAGGCAGTGAGAATGTACCACGCGCGTTTAGCTCAAATAACGACCGTCTTTTCTGAGCGTAGTTCTTCTCATTTTTTGTTTCATTTGCGTCGATTTCACAATGAATTAATTTGTTCGTCAATTTGGGTCGTAATCGATTTCCTAATAGATCGCCCAACACTTTTCGCAAACAAAGAAATTCGCGTAAGAGAAAAATTAAAAGAGATCGCAAATGATGAGGGAGAAATTTTAGAGAGAGAGAGAGGGAAACTCTGTTACGAAAACCGGCGTTGCAAAGACTTCCAGCGTGGTATAATCCCAATTCGAGGAAGGGGGTGAGGGGCGAGAGCGCATGTAAGCCAGCACGGCCGGGTGTTCTTTCCCGAACAAATTAGAATGGTGTTTGTTAAAGTAATTCAATTCATATTCTTTTCAATACTTCCTGGTTCAATTTTACTTCGAGAGTTCTTTATAAAATTCCAACAAATGCGATTTAATTTCGTTTGGGTTTTTTTCTGCCTCGAAAAACGATCAACAAATTCAAAACAACTCAGATCACTAACTTCGGCTTGGCCGAAGCTTAGATACTCTACACACGGATTATAAATTTTCAATCTGATCGTAGTAACCAGTGGGCAGGACACGCCCTCTTCAACTTTGATCTTTATCCATTCTCGGTTAATTCAGATCAATTTCTCGATCTCGGTTAACGTCTCATCGCCATTGCATGTTTTTTGATAGATCATTAATGTCCAACATCTTGGCCTAAAATTTCCGGATTCAAAATTTCTATCAAACAGCGAGTCAGAGGTAAAAAAACAGCATAAAGCCAACAGCAAATTGAAATGAAACGAGAAGAATAAACCAGCAAACAAACAAACAATCAAACAAACAAACAAACGAACAAACGAACAAACAAACAAACAAACAAACAAACAAACAAACAAACAAACAAACAAACAAACAAACAGACAGACAAACAAACAAACAAACAAACAAACAAACAAACAAATAAACAAACAAACAAACAAACAAACAAATAGAACAAATGAAGCAAGCAAGCACAAAACAAAATGCAACAAAAAACAAGCGCAAACAAACAATAAGAATCGACAAACTATCAAACAAACACACGTACAAATAAAATTAAAAAACATGAAAGATTTGAAAACAAAACCAAATACCAAACAGAAACAAACAGCCAAACACACAAACAAAAGAAAACAAAAAGAATTAAATACCATTCATAAATAAGAGCAACAACAACAGAAAACAACAACAAAACAACAATGAAAGAAAAACAACCGAAAACAGCACAAACAATTAAAACTGATGTAGCGCACCCCGAGCAACAACAACAGCAAAATCAGTGTTAACAGCATCGTCGACATTATCATTCACTTTCAATTTCCGCGACTTAATTTTTGAACGCTTTGGTTCCGGTTTTTTCACGGTTTATTTTTATCTGACTGTCATTTTTTTAATCTTTTCTCTCTTTTTCGTAATTTTTCCATTCGATTAATTAATTCCATTCTATTAAAAGTGTATTAAAAATACATTTAATTTGAATTTTTCGGAGCAGTAAACAAAAAGGCGGTTTAGCCTCGCGTCTACATGCGATCGTAACCGCTTAATCCTTCTAAATGCTTTTCTTTAACAGAATTTCAAACGATCTGTAGAAAACAGAAACTGAAGAACACCCAAAGTAATCATTAAAAATGAAACAGTTTGTAGAGTCGAGTCCTTTCCCTTTCGCCACACTTTACGCCCCCCCCCCCCAAAGGAGTTGATTAAAAGGCGAACGAGATTGATTTTGGTCAGAAAGGTGTTAAAAAACAGTATACTTTGTGGATATTAATTTTGTTTTTCGTTGCAATACCATCAATCAATCAGTCTTAATTGATCGTTAAATCATTTCCAAAAACTCGTAGAAAATCGAAATCTCAACGAAGGGATGACGGACGGACGAGAAATGGGTCTGTATCCGCCCAGGCGAAATTTTAATTCTGGCAATTCCAGCTGCAGCTGCTGACACTAAAAAGAGACCCTTCGCAAAGGCATAAATTCTCCAAACCAAAACTCTTCAAAATCTCGTAAAAACATTAGTAATACCATGCGTCGCATAGCGTTGCGTTGAGTAGCGGCTGTATTTTTGTTGCGTTGTGGCAGCCTTTGCGTGCGCCTTAAAGGAGAGCATGAACGGTTTTGTGTAGTCATTGCCTCTCGATACGGTAAAAAGATGAAAGAGGAACAGACCATATGGTCCCCACAATGCCGCTACAATTCGCGGCTCTGTCTCTGTTAACACGTTTATCGCTGGCGGAGAACAAGAAGAAGAAGAATTGAACCCATCATGTCAGCAGCGGCAACAATAAAAACATGTTGGTGCGTTGGTGGTCATGGTTCCGCTGGGTCGATCGGTCAGTACGTCGGTGTATAAATGCAGCGTGTAATCATGTCATAAATCCAATGGCTCGCGAACACTCTTTCATCCATCCATTCTTTCGTCCAGTCATCCAGGAATCAGCCGGATGGTGTTAACATGTTTCCCTTTTCCTTATTTTTGAGTCTCTTGTACTCGTCATGACGTCATTCGCGTCATCAAACGTATTAACAACGTTTCGTGTTCGCTACAATTTTGACACCTTCTTTTCAACGACCAACGTATTGCATCGCACGGTTGTCTGTGTAATTGTGTGCCCATTCCCTTAATGACTGTTAATAACCGAGGGTCGTTTAAATGACGTCTCCTCGGCGGCAGCATTAAAATCACCCTCACACAAAAAACGAAACACGGTAAATGGTATCATTTTTCGGGTGCGTTTATTGACTGCGTTACCCTGCTCATCATCATCTGGTTATCTGCTACATACTAAACAAAGGATCCTTTTGGTGGCTCGGATTGTTGGAAGGTGTTACGAAGAACGAAAAATGAGGAAGAAGTCAAATCGAATGTGAGCACGCGACCGCATAATTTCACTTTATTTTCATCCACAAACAAAAAAAAAAACACGAGCACCGGACGCACACAATTCAATTAGTCCAGTGGGTTTTGGTTTGTGACGAAGAGGTCAAGGGGTGGGAGACGGGTGTTTAAAGGTGATGTGACACGCGTACGACATACGGTTAATGACTCCGTTAAGTCAAGTCAAGAGGAAAAATAGAAATATATATATTGTCAGTTTATTTATCTACAATTAATTTGACTGAATTTTTTTTCCCTGTTTTCGTCCTTGCCAACGAGTGATAATTAAATAAATAATCGAACCAAACCGTGAGAATTGGAAATTAAAGGAATCGTTTTTGAAGGATCTTTCGATTCAAGAATTCCTAGAAAGTACCCCGAATAGAAGAGTGTTGACCTATTTCGGGTTCTATCAATTATAAGCCAAAACCTGGGAAACGTAATTTTAAATCATGCAGATCACCGTATTTTTCACAGTCATTTATTTCCTTATCAGAAGTGTTCGAAACGCTCAACCTCTTCCTGCGAAATACTTGACTGAGTATTATTCGGAGTTCTGATCTCTGTTAAGGAGGATCAGATATGTGCCCACTTGCGTCGAACATTTGAAATCGACGAGAGTGAAAACCGAAATATCTGATAGTAAATCAAGTAACTCGGTGAAGGTCTCGATAATACGAAAATTGTGTTTCATTTTAGGTACTTTACTTTTTACCAGTATAACTATTTTCGACAGCGCCGCACAGTTGTAACCAGTGCGTATATTTTGTGGCTACATGTTTTTTCCTGAAAATGTCGCATAAATGCTTTTAAAATTTTACAAATTCTTTTCGCACGAACATGGCGCGCGACATGCATGTCGCCTGTCATCTGACATTTAAATACGATTTCATATCATTTCACAACTCACGAGTAAAGCCGAGCAACGCAAAGCAAAACAGGGTAACGGAATGTAACGCAGTATAACGTAATCGAAACTGTAAAAAAAACAAACTATTTCGCCTACTCTAGTTGTTTTGACGCGGACCTCTTGCGTTCTGTTTTTGTTGTGATGTTGATGCTGCTGCTGGTGCCGCTGATATTACTGTGTTTTTACTGACGTTACCGCTGAAAGCAATATAACATCTAGAGTTGTGTCGTAGACAAGATACCGAATGCCGTAAAGTGTCAGAATATTCATTCAATTGAGAAAGATCACATAAGTAATAATATAAAAAATTATACAAGAAAAAATTTTAATAATAATAAAATAAAAGTAAAAGAAAAACGGATAAAAAATGAGAACATTAACATTTTCGTTTTCTTTGATTTTGATACAACGATTTGGGGTTTGATTTGAGCGAGTTTGTTTCTTGAGTCTTTCGTTCTTCCTCTCATAAATACAATAGAAGCCTTCATCGTAGCTTCGATAAATCACAGTTTCATAAGTTTTTCTCGGTTTATCAATTGGTTGCCGCGACGGTTGTCTATGCCACTCTGCCGCACCGCATTACACCGCATCACACAACAACGTTTTACATTTATTTATTCATTCATTCAATTGCTGCAAATGTTGACGCACGTCCGCGTCTAGTCCCCGTGTTCGTTGTACGTTTGTACAACACTTTGTACTTATGATTCGTTTGCAAAAACACGCGTTTCTCGCTGCTGCTGTTGTGCTGCTGCTTCTCCTTCTGCTTCGACAACTTTGTAAAAGTTAGCAAGACTACGAGCAAGATTTACGAGCGTCGCAACCAATAAAATGATTGCCAACGATCTTTTTAATGCAAATTGTTACGTTTTTATTTATGACTCATGCTCATTCTTCGGGTTCTGTTATTCATAGAACGCGACATGGCGGCTTGGCGACGTTTTGCTGGTATCCAGAATATGGCAACGTTTGCGTCAGCGCGTTTGCGTTTGCGTTTGTGACCATGTCCACGTTCTCGCAAGGGAACTGCTGGTAATATTTAACATTCATGCAGTTTCTATTCGTTGTTCTGCACTCGATTATTTTTGATGAGGGTCAAACCAAAAAAGTACAAAATTGGCATAGTTTTTATTGTCCGCTACCGCTACCGCTGTCACAGCCTCTATTTGGTTTAGAGACTCTCATTGCTTTTGTGAATGGTTACTCAGGCCGATTAACATTTGGTGATAAGGTTGACATTCTGTCGCTCGATTCCTCTACGGCGATATTTTCATTTGTTGTTACTCAGCACCGATACGAACTTCGCGACTACGCAAGACTTTTATATTAAATCTAGAAAAGGTTACAGCATTGCTTTGCTTTGATATGTATATTTGTGTAGTTTGGGAATGGTGGGGGGGGGGTAGATTAACATATTTATTCACCATGAGACCGCCATCGCCACTACTGGTAGATCAACGTATTTGGGTTTTTTCGCACGGCTGAAACTTTGTTCCGCGAGGTCAAAGCACAAGATATTTTCATTATTATTTCTATTATTATTTAGTCACTTCAAACCGTTATTCATCGTTGTTCATATTTCTTGCCATAACCATAATAGAAACCACAAAAAATCGAGCGAGATTAACGCTGTTTTTATTTTTCACAAAATTAGTAGAAGTACGATACATTCCTCTCGGAACTCTCGGACCACTCAACCTTTTTTCCTTCATTCACTCTAGTACTCTTCAAATATAATAAGAAGAAGAACAATAAAAGAAGAATAAAAATGTAAGCGAAACCTAAAGACTGGAAGCTGATCGATATATCGAACACGATCAATTCTGTGGTCCAAAAACCGTTATCATGGCAAGCCGAAAAAATTATGCCAAAACTCTGCAACGGTCGGCGGCGACTACATGGCGGGATGTGGTAGCAGCAAATAGATCGTCATGCCGTAATCTGATTGTTCCATTAACTAATAATCAATTTTTCAAAGAGTAATCGAGAAGCACGGATTATGAGTCTGGATGAGGTGTGTGAGGGGTGGGGTGTCCAGTTCGAAAAGCAATTACCATGAAATGAATAGATTTTTCAATTTCGACACTTCCAAATTGATTTTTATATTGGTGATCGATTTCTTCTATTTTTTTGAAGTGTTTCTTAAATTTCCATTCGTGAGACGCGATTGTTTATACTTTCTGCATTCAATTTGCGCCCTCACACTAAAGAACAAAAATGAAGACTTCCTCGGTTGATTTTTATTCTAATCAATAGTACTTCGCTAAAAACAATCGGAACCTAATTCCTGCCTGGACCACACCCCACTCCTCCTCCGTAACGGTAAACACATTAAATGCTACTTCTTCAAGAGAAACGCGCTATCGACGTACGGACTCTTCATTAAAGTATGCAAATATTTGATTTTATTAAGAAAAACTCATCATCATCATTATTTTCGTCTCTATTTTCATCATTATTACAATCATAAACATCATTATTATCATCAAACAATCATAAGTAACACTTGCTAAATGGCAGACAAGACAATGGACGGGCTTATAAGCATCGCATTATCAATGCGTTGGTTTCATCGTCGATTGCAACGTCGAATTCAATGACGGCTTCAACGACAATTGCCGTTGCAATCACGACCAAATGGAACTTCATTTCATTCCGTTCTGCAAACTTTGAAAATAGGTGTCAGAATAATGTTGATTGTTGTCAAACGCGTTGTCAAATGTACTGCACGCTACTTTGAGCCGACACAACTGCCACACACGACGTGTGATAGCCTCAATGCCTCCCTCCATGTAATCGCGTCATTGCAATCCTGCTTAGCGTCCCCTAGCGTTCCTTTATGAGGTTGCATTCCCTTGCCTTGCCTTACCATGGACCAATCAGTGAAATTGGCAGACGACCTGTAGTGGGTAAGACGGGTGCATTGCTAGGATAAGAGGCGTGGTAAATAATAAAATAATAAATATTTGCATGAATCACGTTTGTCGAGTCACTGGCGTCAAACGTCGCGCGTCGTAAAACGAAATACGCTACAGACATTTCTGCGTTCAAAATTGGTTCATAGCGTTATGCGTTGTTATTACTGTTATTTGTGTACGTATGTGTGCGCGCATGCGTGTGTGTGTTTATTTGTTTGTGGATTATTTGTCTCTTTCCGGTCGCTCAACATCTGCGATGCACGACGCGATGCTAATTTTTTCTTATTTCGCGAATAAATTCAACGTTTTAGTTTGATTTGAAAAACTGCGTCGCAGCGTCGCACCGGATTAGAGTCTGCAAACATATATGTGTGTAATTGTGAGTATTTTAGAAATCGACGACAAACAATTGAAGTGAGGCGGTAAGTAAAGGCAGTTGCTGCAACAGCAGCAACATTTTACTGCAGCCGTCGAGGCGACAAGGTCTAGATCACTCGCGCGATTCGGGATCACGATTCGTAATCAAAAAAAAGTTATTTGACTCTTTCTAACAAATTTCCAAAGATTCCCGTTAGGTCTCTCGTCCTTCCTACACATTCCCGACACATACCATACATACGGGTAACGTTTGTTAACGCACTCTCCCCGCCCACACTAGATGACAGTAATGAGCTGTCAGTTCACACATTCCGATCGAGCAATCGTACCTAGCGAGAATGCAATGGATGGTGCGCGACACGACACGACATGCTGAACAACGGTACTACAACAACGCGTCAACGCATTAACATAGTAATCGCCGTAACGACAACAAAATTCTTTATTGATCTTTTAACAGAATTTTAATTTCAGAAGTAATAATTATTAATATTATAATCATATATTTCTATATAATATATATCATTTCTTTAATAAAAAAATTGCGCACGTAAAATTTACTTCGAACGTCAGCGAATGCATAGAGAATTCGAAATACGATAAATTATCGAACTTCGAACAAGGAAGATAAAAAGAAAGAATTCTTGATCTCTCTTCTTCACTAAAATATTTAATTCAGCCGGTCGCGTGTAATGGCATGTGTGTGTGTACGGGCACGTGTGTGTGCAGCACCGACTTTTCAGTCACGTATCAAAAATTAAAAAAGAAACATACAAGAAGCGTCGTTGTGAATGCGTCGAGTTGCTTTAGTCCACGTCGAGATTCAACAATTTTACGAAAAACCAACGAAGCGATCAACAAAGTTATCAAACAAATAACTAGCAAAGCAGTGAATCAACGTATGGACGACACAACTAACCGGTGAACTAACCCAACCAACTAATCAACTAACCAAACCAACTAATCAACTAACCAAACCAACTAATCAACCAACTTCTGTACCAACCAACATTATCAACCAACTAGACAAATAAACAACCAACCCATTCAATCAACTTTTCAACATGATAATGCTATTCACCACATGAGCTCAACAAACCAAATCAATCAACCAACTAGCCAGCGCAAGTGACCTAACAATCAATTTAATAAACTTAACAAACCACTGAAACAATTCACCAACCACTAAACCACTTGAAAAACCAAATTAACAAAAACCGATTAATTGAACCGAAAAAAATTGATTGAACTCTTATCAATGAACCATCAGTCAACATTGAACCCAAACTAATCAACCAACTCAATCAATCAACCGATCCGTAATGTAACACTTTCATAGATTCATCCATAATAAACCGCCCCAATAATGTCTGTTCATGTGTGTGAGAGCGGGCGGGTATGTGTAAGTAAGTTTGTGTGCGTATGCGTCCTGACCCCGACAACCATCACAAACATTGTCAGTATCGTCAATGCGTTGGATTCGATTTCGAATTCCGATTCGGATTCGATTGGGATCCTCAATCGTTGGTCGTTGATGTTGATTGATATGCGAAAGGCGACAGCGGCACTTCATCGCTACATTAATAAAATTTATTAACAAAATATTGTCGTTGTTGTTGTTGTTGTTGTTGGTGCTCGGTGCTTATGATGCTTTATAACTAATTTACGACATTACGCGGGGACGGCGGCGTTACTTCGATTTCTACACTTGCTTCTGCTTCTGGTTTTGCTTCCTTAAATATCAGTCGGCCGGCTTCACTCTTTCAGCGGTGCTTGACCGCCAAAGTACCTGACGCGCTCTCAGGAGTCAATTATTTCGTTATTCTCCTTTTGCTTCTTGCTTTGATGAAACTAATTTCGAAGTTGCCGATTTTTTACTTAGTCTTCTTCTTCTTTCTTCTTCTTCTTCTTCTTCTCCTTCGCTCTTCTTCTCCTTTATTTCTCTGACTGTTAATAAAATCACGTTGCGGTTGTAAATTTTTGTGTGTATTTTATATTTTACCATTAATTTTTATTAGTCGCAGAAAAAGAGCAATCCAGTAATTATCATAATAATTTTTATGAAGCACGCAACGTGAATTCGAGAATTTATTTTCGGCAACGGCAAAATGCAAATCGATCGACACCTGGCTATAAACAGTGAGTGACCGATATCGTTGGTACTTTCAGATGAGTGAAATATAATTTCTGATAAAATTTTGACAGAAATTTGCTTCAATTTGTTGTCAAACTCGTCACGGTATATGCTCGTTGTCATGACTGGTCGTGTTCGCGAGACGACTCTAATTGTTGGAAATGTATGATCGTTTCAACTGGATTTAATGATAAGCGAATTCATTGAATCCACCGGAGAGAGGCTACATCAGAATAGCATGACGGAGCGAAGTTCGAACAGTTGAATGGACCTGACTGTTAAGGGCAAATATTTGAAAAAACCGTCAAAGTTTTATAAACTCGCTAAAGGGTTATGAAAACTTCTAATAAGAAATCAATATCATCGGTTTTCAACGAAAACCACCGCGGTCAAGATTTTTTGTCGTTCATAAATCTTCGAATATTTTCTTTATCCTGAAGTAAAAACGTAATAAATAGTTGTTAAAAGTATTTGATATCCATCCAAAATCTATCTCTTGCTGAAAAACATTTAATTGAAATTAAATCTTATAAACCCAAATTACTTAAACACAAGTTTAATCGATCAAAATTTGTCACTAATTTATTAAAACTATCCAAGCGATAAAAAGAAATAAAACGATAGAAAGAAGATTATTTTCTTTCTTTTTTGTGTTCAAAGAAGCGACATTAATTCGCAAACAGCTTGGTTCTTCTGACGCATAACGACGCGATGAAACGAATATATTTTATTCTATTTAATTTTACTTTTCTTAATTAAAAATAAGTAGCAACAAATTCATATTTATTTTATTCGCGTTTGCTGTAGCGTGTGTTTTTGTTTTTTGCGATTTAGCCGATTTAGTTATAAATTCAATTTCATTCATTTTTTAAACGCGTAGCGATAAAATTATCGTGTATTTTAGACAAAAAGAAATTGTTGAGTTTTCCAAAGGAGTGATGCAAATTTTATCAAAAAGCAGTTAGTCCAAGTTGTCTGGCACTTTTTCGTAAACCAAAATGAGGAGTCATTTCAGGAATTCCAAATTCCCTCGATGCAAGTTTCGCATTTAAAAGATTTGATTTTTAGGAATATTTATTGCCCACCCCGAGACTTCTTTTTCTTTAAATGAGCAACAAAGAAGCGATATATCCCGGCAGATCTTCGGAGTGCAGAATAGAAAGGTTGTCTGAAAAGATTATCAAATGAATTTGCGACGATCGTAAGATCTAATAAAAGACCCGAAAGTAAGAGCCACTTAAAGAAGAATCAGATGAAGAGTAAACAGCCAGCAATAGACTTAAGAGTGGGCCAGGGTTCCCGAATAATAGAGATGAGTGTCGGTTATAAAAATAAATATAAGGGAGAAATTGAACTCAACCAAAATGCATTAATATTTTCGCAGCTTGCGGTTGAGCGAACAAAAGGACCAGACAAAAACCGTAAAAATTACAGTGAAATTAAGAACAAGATTGTGTTGATGTGGTTTCTTCTTTCAAGTCAAATTCTTAAACCCCAAACAACGCCTTGGACTGAAATGGACAAAAGACTTAAGCAACAAACTTGCAGAGAGTGCAAATGAGATTTCCTTTCCTTTCTTTGCTTTCGTTCGGTCACTCGGTGACACAACGGTATTAGCGCTGCAGCGGCACAGCTACCGTTTCAGCATTCCAGTAATTTTAGCAACTGACAACTATAACTGCAACAACAACAGTAACAATAGCGGCAACAACAACATTAACGAAAGCAAGATCTTCCTGTAAGCTCATCAATTGAGTCCAAACAACTGATACTTTATAATAAACAACCTGCTTTGGAGAGTTCAGTAAACCTTTGCTACGATATTAGGTAACACTTTTTTTAGGTAATCCATTCAACCGCCGTGACCGCCTGGTACCGAACACCGCTGCTCCTAAAGCTCGAACTTTTCCCCAACCCAAAGGCACAATTGCATCGTGCACTGAATCAGCACCGCTTAACCCCGTTTCTCACCCTCTGTCCATTTCTAATGACATTATCACCAACACTTGAGCCACTAAAAACCACTTTACAGCCGCAAAGCCTAGAAACACCACAAAAGTATTCAGCACCAACGAGAACACTCTTTTGTAACAAAATCAATTTTATTGCTTCCTCTTCGAACTAAAGCGCGCGACTCAGTGTCTTAGGGCATAGCAGAAGGGGAGGGAGGGGGAAACAGGCGGCGATTTGTAGACGATCAGCCACCATCAGCCACCATTAATCGTGACCATAGTGACCCAGCTCTGAACTCTCCATCCGTAGGCTGTTAAGTTTTTGGCAGACGATGAAGGAACCCGACAAGAGAAACGTGAAGGCATGATGGCAAAAGGGCAGCGGGGCAATGGGGCACCGAACTTTGCAGTTCGAACAGAGTTCAAGTGAAATGGAAATTTGTGAAGCCGACGCAGCCAACGTAACTGGAATTATAACGAAGATCGATTTAACGAAACGAAAAGAAAAACACAAATACTTTTTTTGTGACGAAAGTCGCCTCCGTTACGTCTGGCGAAGAATGTAATTCATCAGGAAGACCACAAGCCTTGCCTGGCGTCGTCTGATATGTATTTGTTGTTGTTTCGATAGCAGTCGTTGATGTTGTTGTTGTTAGTCAGCCAGTGGGGCACAATAACAATTTCTTATGATTTTATTGCTTCGATTTTGAATTTCAAAACGCGGCAATTGTTTGTGATCGAGCGGCGCTCGCTTTGTCGCTCGAGTTATTTATCTTCGTTGTTTTTCGCTTATTCCCTTCGTCGCTTGCCGTCCGTTCGCGATCAGTTTATTTGACACAGTTTCGAACATTCGTACAAAACAATCGATTCAGCGGCAAACATGGGGTGTCCCCGATTCTCGTTGGATGGTCGATCGGAGGTAGCAGTCGTTGGCTAATATTTCTGTTGTGATTCTCACAAACCTCAAGAAAAAAGGCCTGTCGTCAACGGATTCCTTACTTCACGGTCTTCTAATTTATGAGTGCGATGCATCTGGTCGAACAGACGGTCGGTCGGCGGTTGAAGCCTGCCGTCTTTCTACCACTAAATGGGAGGATTGGGAAATCAGTCCGATCACATAAATTTTTGTTACAACTGGGTCAGTAAATGTGATCCGCAGAAGTGTCCTTAAAATTTATTAATCCTTTTCGGTTATCGATTGATTATCTTTAACTGATCCGTCGTGTAGCGTCAGAAAAGTGTCATAAAGTAAAAGATCTTATAGGTCCATTAAATCCTTACCCCTCTCTTCTTCTTTCCTTCTCCATTTCCACCACCGCATTCTTTTGTCGATGTGGTCACTTTTTCAGAAGAGTATTCTTCTCCTTGCAAGAAATCTCCTTGCAAGAAATCCTGATTGCTTTTTACAAAATAACGCAAGCGTATAAAACTAACGATTCTTTTAACGCTTTCAAATGAAACAAAAAGACCAAAAAGAATTTCAGTCCATTTCGGTTGTTGTTGTCGGTTTTATTGTCGCAGCACGTCTGAGACCCAAAAAGGAAAACAAAACCAACGAACCGCTTTCGAAGCGTGAAGAGAGCGATATAACTTGATTGGATATCGCCAGCGTTCTCTCGGGGGTACTCTCTGGTAGACAATAAAAAGCTGCCAGAGATAAAAATCAAATCAAAATTTATGCTGCGCGCTCTTGGGAATCAATTAAAATGGCATACGCACATACGCACTCGCGCACATGCGCCAAAAACATAATGCACACGAGCCAAAGAATGAACTTTTATTACATGCAATCTGACGGCATAGCCGTTGCATCGGGTCGGTACACCTACATTAAAACAACAAAATTTACGCAGCAGTGATTCCTGATGACATTCATAAAAAGTAGCTCGTGACCAAAGATTTGGAAGAGGACGGAACGAGACATAACGACGACACAGATTGCGTCGCGTAATCGTTCGGTCGGACAGATAGACAAACAGTCGGACAGAAACGCATGATGCAGTCCGTAAGTTTTCAGTGAAGTAAAAGACATTAATTGATGCGACGGATAACAAAAAAAGAGAACGAAGAAACACGAAGATGGCAAAGAGGATGCCGAAGAAGTAAAAGTGCGCCAACTGCATTTTATAATGAAGAGTTGCCGGAGTAATTTTCGCCGGAATTTGGGTACACTGACGGTGTTCATTCGTCGCATTGCGACGCCGTTAACGAAGCCGGTACTGGATCAGATGTCGTTTTGGACGTTGGTACCGGTGGGGAACTGAGAGTGCGAGTGTGACTTTTATTGAATTAATTAATGACGAAATTTATTACTCACATTTTTAATATTTTGTTTGAAGTTATTCCTTTTTGTTCCTTTTCAGTCCTCCGAATTCGATTGCCGGCAAGAGCTAATGGCGCGACTGCAAAAGATCGAGCCCGACGTCGAACTCGAAGTGCTCACATCACCCAACAATAACCACCATCATCATACTCACCATAATCACCATCACAACCACCATCACCATCAGCACAATCATCAGTTGCATCAACACCTGCAGCAACAGCACCAACATTTGGAACAATTCAATTCGCATCAAGAAAACGAGAGTAAAAGTACCGGCAGCAACAACAGCAACAACACCAACAACGAGCACAACAACCAACATCTGCAGCAGTTGAACATCTCCTATCACCAGCCCCAACATCATCAACATCATCATCAGCATCATGGTCATCACCAGCAGCACCTCCTGCAACAGCATTACCAACACCATCATGCCAGCAATCACGATCATACGGGCGACGCAACATTTGTTCACCCGCCGCTTCCGCCACCTCCGCCCATTCAAACACAAAATTCAGGGAACTCACCCACCTCGGACGCCGCCACCTCGGGGTACAGCTGCCCGACGTCCTACGACAACCCTGTGTCATCGTACGGGACTACAAGTGCGTACGTTGCAGTCTGCGAAAAGGAATTCTTGCTCGGTAAGTAATTCATTCAGAAATAAAGCGCTTTAACAGCACAATCACCTTCGATCGCTTTGTTTTTGTAAGGAGAGAAGAAAGCTCGTAGACCCTTTGAGTTCACTCAATCATTGCACCAATATTGATTCAAGCATTTAATTAGTGTTTCTCTGCCGTAGAAACAAAGAACAAGGAGGACCTTTGCAATACCTTCCTCGATACTGATGAAGTCTATCCCGCACGGACTGGCCTGTGGGACGATATTACTAGTTCAATCCAAAGCATTGATCCCGAAAATGCATTAATGCTTAGCTCAAACAACCTCCCAATAACAACATCTTCGGAAGTAGCAACGTCTGCAGCGGTGACAACAGGTAATAACTGCTCAGCAACGCACGGGACCACGGCGCCCATCAATCTATTGCCGCAAGTTAAAATGGAAGCGTTGGACGAAACTTTACTCGAAAGCCTCTCTACCCCCTTGCTGAGTCCCATGGAAATAAAGACCGAGAAGCATACTCTCCAACATTCCCATCACCAACACGGCTACCACCCACACCAGCAACGCTCTTTACACCAGCAGCAACAACAACAGACCCAGTCACAGCTTTTTCAACAATCCACCCATCATCTTTATCAGCATCATCCAAGCTTGGCGGGTCCCGTACCGGAATCCTTGCTGGAAATGCATCAGCAGCACCTAATTAGCAATTGCAACAGCAGCAGTAACAGTCCTAATCAACCTAATCGTTGCAGCAGCGCTGCCAGCAGTAATAACCCCGAATGCAACAACAGCAGCAATAATGCAAATAATGGTAATGGAAGCGATGCGAGCAACGGCAGCAACAACATCTATCAGTACGCCTCTCAGCAGCAGCAACAACAACAACAGCAGATTACCCTCAACAGCACTTTGTACACGCTCGAGGGTTCGGGGTCAGCAATACTCAATCTTCCGTCAACAAACGTAAGCAATAATGCGAGCAATACCGGTAACGGAGTTGGGGCTAGTGGTTATGGTTACGCATGGCAGAACCACCAGAATCATCACAATGCCCAAAACTCGGTGAGTAAAACGAGTAGTAACGAGGCAATCCTATACTTTTGTCTTCCCTTTTTTTTATACCCTACAGCCGAAGTAGGTAGGGTACATTCTTACTAGTTTTTCTGTTCTCCTTTGTTTTCAGTCGTTCCATACCAAATATCAAACTCCACAATCACCCTGTGTTCAGCAGTCGCAGATGCAACTTCTACCACATGCTCAACTTTGTCCTCCTACGGTGCCATCGTTGCCCGCGAGACTTATGTACGTACCGCCACTAACGCCTCCTAGCTCAGATCCTGGAAGTCCGGGCAGCTCAATGGCAGCAGCAGCAGCCGCTCATGCTGGCAGTCAACAGCAGAAGCAACCTCCGCAGCAACGACGTCATACGCCTCCACCTCCATACCAACAGCAGCACCAGCAACAACAACAACAGCAACAACACCAACAACTGCAGCAGCAGCAGCAGAAACAACAACTCGACTCCAGCCAGCTGTCTACGAATTGCCCGGGCATCGTCACGCTACAATCAGCCGCAGTCGATCCCATGCGTCTTCTGAGTCCTAGCCGTACCTTGACGACATTAACTCCCAGCAACGCTGCTCTTGGGGTATCTTCATCGGCAAATCCGTCGCCCTCGCAGACAGCGCCCAGTAGAGGACCCGGTAGGGGATCCACGCCTACGTCAGCTCATTTAGCACATTTAATCCTGCCAGCAGTACGTTCAGTGCGTTACAATCGCCGCAATAACCCCGAGTTGGAGAAGCGGCGAATCCACCACTGTGATTTCGTAGGTAAGTCTAAGAGGCTGAGATCTTAAGAACTGATCCAACATTGACTATTTTGCTAAAATAGAAAAAATGTTGTATAGGCAAATCAACTAATTGCCGGCTAAAAAATGTAGGGATTCATACTCCTAAGCTTTAAATTATTGCAATCCATCCATACTTGACCCATATTGACCCTCCTTTCCTCCCTCGGTTCGAGAACAGAACCATTTTCGTACTTTTGAGCGATGTAATTTTTCTGAACAATTTTTTGTCTCACGCGGAGTAGCGGAAGCATCGGGACATTAAGCGCATAATAAGCAAGTTCATGGAATTCCAAAGGGCTGCGTGATGAGCGCAAAACAATATGTGAAATGCATTTAAAGTCCTTCGTCATTCAACCGTCCACGTTCGTCTATCAGTCGAACGGATTGTTCGGTCGATCGTTCGCAAAATTGGATGGAGGCCAACGCAAGCCATTCACAAGACGCTTACTCCGCTGAAACAAAGTAAAAAGTCCGCAGAAGCAGAAACGCAGCAACTAGTTAGCGTTCAGCGCTTAGACGCGACCCGTCGACAGTTTTCAAATAGATTTAAAAACTGACACGAGCAGCATTTTTAATTAGCGAATATGCTCGGCTTAATTTTGACAGCACGATTGATCGGCAGATCGTTAGCTCGATAGCGTTTGTTAATTTCTTAGTTTAGAATCGAGTCACTGAATCCCAGATAGTGAAACTCTAATTCGAAAGACGACCATCGGTTTTTCAAAACGCAATGTGTTGAACTGAAATTAAAAGCATTCAGAAGAGGTCGTCAATCAAAAGAGTCTCTTTGGTAAAGGTGGACGCGAATGTTTAGCTAAGTTTCTAGGACAGCCTTTTCCTCGCCCTGGAAAAGGAAGGGAAGCCCTTTGAGCATGGGGTTTTCAATAAGAATACAATCGAAAAAGATCCTGAAAGGGGAAGAAAGAAAATTATGTTAAGAAAAGACACAATTTCTGTAAAAATTTATGGACTACTGCTCAACAAAACGGACACCACAAATGACCGTCTGGATAACGGCATCCTCAAAGAGATATAAATTTCCTTCAGTGTGAACGAAAGTTTACTGAGGTTTTCGAGATATTGCTCAGGTTCACTCAATAATGGTGGAAGTCTTCCTATCTCAAGCGAGGTCTCGCCTTACTGGCATTCTCTCCTCCGGAACTCGTTCAAAATCTTCTTTAAAATACTCGTTTTGTTTAGGAATCCATTGAAATGTATCTAGAATGGTATCCGTAGGTGCACGTGTGGTTACCATCGCCATACACGCAGACGCTGTCGATACAATGAATTTCTGGTTCATTCTCCATCTCAATAGTCTCGACGCACGGGTGACCAAATAGGAGAATGGTATGAAAGGCACGACGAAATTAAGTCATTACAAGCGTACAAATGGACAGATGGACGGTCCTCATAGACAGACGAACGCACAGAAACTCACACGTACAAACTCATGAACGAACGCGGTAACAACGAGACATCGCACAACCCATGAATCGTCGACGCTTTAACTTCAGTAAAAGCTAGAGCCAGTAGTATTGCCCGTTTGTGGCCTGGACCGAATACTTCAAGTGCTGGTCGTTTAAGTTTGCAAGAATTTGAGTTATATATTTTTTTTGTATTTTGATTTGTGTTGCTGTTGTTGCTTCTGCCACCGCTACTGCTGGTGTTGTTTTCTCTCTGTACTTTTGTTTGTTTTATTCTTCGACCGAAAACCTTACGGTAATTATCATTAATATTGAGTATCGTTGTTGTTGCTTACTATTGCTGTTGTTGTTTGTTGAACTTATTGTCATAACGATTAGTATTACTGTCAGAAAATCTGCCTGTCTGCCCTTCCCTCTGCCCGCAATTGTGCCGCCTCGACTGCAACGCATTATCTGATTTTTCTCTATTCCGTCTGAAAGGGTTGCAAGCTTCTGCTGCTTTTGTTGTTGTTGTTGTTGTTGTTGTTACCATCACCGCCAACAGTAGCAGTGTTGACTACTGCCGCTATTTGACATCGCAAACAAACTGTTCAATCAATTCGAATTCCCTGACTGGTACGATTTACGTGTGCATACTTCTGTTTCACAGACGCGTCGTACAAGTTTCTTGCGCCGTTTTTATGCCTATCTGTTTGGTTGGCGATGATGATAGTAATACTGAAGAGAGTTATGCGTGGCGCGTAGTTAAACATTTTACTCACGTCGCACGCTGGACGACTCACTGATTAGGCTACTGATCGATCGATCTGTTTGCAATGCGTGGTAAGGCGATTGGACTATTGTTATTGCTGTTGCTATAGCAATGGCTTTTTTGTTGTTTTTAGTACCGGTGCTTTGCTGTTATTTTACTATGATGATGAAGGTGCTTATGATTGCCAGCTGACACCAATTGGCGACAATTGGTCGTTTGGAAAGAGGAGGCAATGAAAAGATTACGTAGATGCCAGAAGAGCAATTGTACTTATGAATGATGATGGTGGTGTACATGTATGTTTGTGTGTGTGTCTGTTTCTGTTTGTGTGTGCATGTATTTGTCTGTTTATGTGAGTGCGTACTTCTTCACCTAATTTTTATTATTATCGATTTAATGTGTTAGCATTGTATTAATGATGATCCCTTTTATTCCTTCTTTCAGGTTGCACCAAAGTCTACACCAAAAGCTCACACCTGAAAGCGCATCAACGCATACACACAGGTAAGCACGGGAACAGTTGTTTGTATACTTAATCAAAGGGAGAAATACTTATAAAATGATGCGACTATTCGACGCAACAACGGTACGCCATGTTAGTTATGTTAATTATTGTAGTTTTTGTCCTTTTTGTTTAAATCGATTCTTTCGTCCACACGTTTTTCTTCTAATGACAAAGGATACCCAATTAGAAAAACAAAAAATCAACTCGATGGCTTTCATTACCAAATTTGTATTGAAAAACCAACCAGGAACAATTTTAAAAACTAACAAAAAACATATAAATCGTTAAGTTTTAATTAGCACCGCCTTCCCCGCATCTGAGTTTTCTTCTCCATTGCCTACTTACTTTTTCTCTCCCTTTCTTCCACTTTCTATCTCTCGATCGCGACTGATCCACAGCCAGCGCCACTTGTTTTCATGGCGCGGAGCCAGCAAGCGTCAACCCAGTGACCCACAAACCCGCTAAGACACAACAAAAATGAATACAAATAAGAATAAAAAAATAGTCCGAAAACAAGAAAATACACCACGAAGCAACCGAGACAACACAAAAGCTCCGGGCGTAGCCGACAGAACCAAGTCACCGACCAACATCAGCGAACAACCAGTTCTTTAAAAACTCCTAGATGCTTTTGCTTCGTATAGTTGTTTCGATTTTGTTTGGTTTTGTCCAGCTATTTAGGTTCTGGTTGTTTGTCTTGTGAATCGTAATCCGAGGATTGTTTCATGATGTTGGCAATGATGGCCAATTGTGGTACCCACACCCGCACCATCAATACAAATACGATCACCATCATCTCGCCAATAACTGGACTCTTCAGACCACTCCAGGGCAATCTACTTTGGTTTTATTGAATTCAATTCGTTTTCGGTTCTACATCGTGTTGCCTTTTGCAACTTGTCGCAGTGGCACCATCAGCGTACTCTGCTTGATATTGCCTCGATAAAGCAGTACGCAGACGCGTCTGGATACGGGTCCCAATACTTCGGAATTCTCCTGAATTCTTCATACAGTTCGATAATAACTCCTCCTACAGCATCACGCTGTACTCATTCAATGACTTTTATCATTGCTGTAAAGCAAACAGGCGAAATGAAAAGTGCAAGAGTGACAATCCAAACGATTGTTGGTTGTTGTTGCTGCGGTTGCCATTTTTGTAGCAGTGATTCCTGCTGCTTTTTGCTGCTGTTATTGTTGGTGTAGCCGCTGCGTTTGCTACTGTTGTCATTAACGTTTTATTTTCATAATTAATCGAACATGTTGTCGAGTCTCATACGAACAAATTCATTGTTCATTGTTCACTTTGAATGCAATATTTTCTTGTTCTTCAACGAATTGTTCGTTGATATATTGAACAAAAAAATATTGATCAGTTGCTGGATGCTCAATCGAATTGTGTTTCACAGATATTTCGAAGTTTGACTAGAATTTACATACTTTCAAGACGAAAGACTTCAGAAACGAACTATAAATATACTTGTAGAATCACAGGGGGCACATTCTTACTCTTGAGGTGACTATCCACGATAAATTTCTCCCTAATTCACCCTCATCAAATCCGAGCCATCGTGAAATATCGTGGATCGATGTGAAGTCGAGATTTTAAATTATTAAAAAGAAATTAAATAAAGTTAATGAAAAATTGAAAGCTTAGAACCCAAAAAAACGAAGTAATGGTGAATTTTTTGACGCACACGAGCTCCATGACATTTGCAAAAGTAGCCTCAATATTAGCCTTTTTCCCACATTTAATACAATTTGGTCCGATAAAACAAGATTTTAAACAGAAACATAAAAACAACGAGTTAATTTATTATGCAAATATAATCCATTCAAATGCATTCAGAAATTATTTTTATCAATTTTAAACGCTACGCGTTACGCGATAACTGAGCTAAATTTTAAATTAATAAGAAAAAATCCCTCCATTCATCGCCGCTCTGCACTGCATTGCATTGCCTTACATCGCATAGCATCGATAGTTGCAGCGACGCTTTGATCAGATGAAAATTTTTCTCACGATTGCACCGCAAAAAAAAAAAGAAAAACAACAGCAACATTTTTTCTTTTGAATCAATATAAAAATAACAAATAAAAAGAAAATAATAAAGCTGCAAAAGCAGAGTGCAGTCTCGCTGCCTGTGTGTCTTTTTTTTTTTGCTTGAACTAAAGTAAATCCCATGACACCACGCAAAAGCAATCTTCCACCGTCCACCGTGGAAGTGGACTGTCGGATGATGCTCGTTCGCCGCTGAATTCATTGTACCGGTGCGCTTTTGACTAGATTTTGACAAATCGCGATGAAATCGTCAGTCATAAAATGCATGACAGGAAGGAAGGATGGAAGGATGGAAGGTGTGAGGGAGGGAAAGAGGTATTGATAGAAGTTTGGGAGTATTGGTCGAAGGGGTCGGTGGGAGATAGATAACCAGTAGGTAGACATTTACAGAGCAATGCTACTGACGCTGCTGTCGCTGTTGCTGCTTTTTGTTTCTTGCTCTTGGCCATTTACAATAAAAAAAACAAACGATAACTTTAATTAAAGCTGTCCATTTGTCCCTGAACAAATAAACGCAATTTATAATGGTGCTGAGCTTGGTCGAGGTCATTTTATGATGAATACTCTACCAGTATGTGCTGCACGATCGATCGATCGATCGATAGAATTTCTGAAATCATAATGAACGAATCGGAATTTGAAACTATTGCGGCAAGAGCGGCATTAGGGTCTAATCTTGAACCGATATGATTTAAAATATAAAATGCAAATTTTTGTTTTTAATAAATGTAAACCTCTCAAAGAAATCTAAGTAGTCAAATCCTTTGGGGAATTAAAATGATAACGCAATAATTTCTGTTAAGCGATTATTCTCAATTCGGTCAAAAATTTATGCTTTAAAAAATACACTTAAGCAGTTATTACTTCGTTAAAAATCGTTTTCTTTTTCAAATTTGTAAAATATCTTTTAATGAAATCGATCAATTAAATCGATAACCATAACGATATCGATAAGATGCAACAAAGTGATCAACTAGTAAAAGACTGGTGCATGTGTAGACCACATCTACACATTCCTACCGCCACATCGAAGATCGAGCTATTGACGATCGTTTCATAGAAAAAATAGTCAAATTTTCCTCACGTTTTTCTGAGCTTCTGATGAAATGTTTGCAGCTTTTATGGTTATTCTTTTAGTTATTATGTTGTTGTTATGCTTATTACTATCATTATTAATATTGTTATTGTCGTTGTTGTTGTTGTTGTTGTTTGCTGCTGTTGCCGCAGTTTCGGTTATTATTGATATTCGTAAGCATTTGATGCTGAATTTATGATTGGATTAGTTGATAGATTGTAAGCGGAGACGGTTATAATTTTTCAATTACGTTGCGGTGCGGTGCGACGCGACGTAGTGAGGTGCGGCGCTTCTGCAGAAACCAATGATTATGATTGGTGTGCGCGTCAAATTGTCTGCAAATTACAAACTAACAATCTTTGTATTTAAGTCTGCTTGCGTGTGTGTATGTATGTATACGTTGTGTGCTTGCATGTGTGTGTTCGAATTTGTGTTTATTTGTGCGTGTGCGTGGTTGTGTGTGCGTTTGTGTGTTTGTGTGTATGTGTGTTTGGGTGGATGTGTGTTTGCGTTTGTTATTTTTGTACGTGCTTGTGTGTGTTTCTGTGTGTGTATGTATATGAGTTTAGCCGCATGAGCGTGTTTGTGTACGTGGTGTACGTTTACTGAAAGCTGCAAAATTATATCTCTTGCATTGATTGCTTTAATGAGTAACAGCAAAACAACAACAACAACAACAGCGACGACAACATTAAATAACAAGTAATAACTTTAACAAAGCAATAAAACGACAACGACAACGTCGACGACGCATAAAGAAAGGGAAGAAGGAGAGGAAGAAATAAACTCAGTCAGTACGTGCAGTTTAAAAAATTTTTGCTTTTGGTGGGTGAAATCGTTACCACTGCCCAACTTCTCTTTTTTAACGACGAGATTTATGTCATTCTCATTGCCATCGCCAACAACGTGGCGCTCGCGTTGTTTGTTATTGTTTGCGTTGCCGTAGTAGTAGTAGTCGTAGTTGTTGCTGTTGCTAAGAGTATCAGATAATCAGACTAGCCATCAGATTCATCAGGCAACCACACGACTGCGATGCGATGGGATGCGACGCTTACTCTAAAATTTCCAAAAAAAAGAAAAACATTCTGAAGTATCAGTGGATTGCGATGATTGCGACAGTGATTTCTTGTTAGCGATTAAACAAAAGTAGCAACAATGATAACAACAACAACAACAACAACAACAAAAACAATAACGATCTATAAACAATTTTTTAGTATCCGAGTTTCGTTTGTTTTTGCTTTTGTTGAAAACAAAAATTGTGTCAACGAGCCAGACCGAATGACAAGATTTGTCATTTCGTTAAATTTTTTGGGAGAGTAAATTCGTCATTTTCAAAAGCCCGAAACAAGCAGCAATAGCAAAAACGACAATGAATTTTAGTACCAAAAAAAAAATAAAGAAATCGTAAACAACGCTAAGGACAACGTCAACGACGCATAATTTCAACGCGTCGTGTAGGAATGTTGATTGCCTTTCCAAAAAACCAACGAACAGAAAATTTCGAGATTAAAAATGAATCGTAGAGAATGAAATTGAATTAATCTTCGAATGAATTCGCTTCTAATGCGATTAATCTTAAACGGATTTTTCATTTGATTTAACTCACCTTTAATTCACCCCTAATTCAGTCAGAGACGTATGACTTATTTTATCTGAGATTTAATTTGTCTCAAACGAATTTCTTTTTCATTGAATTCGCCTTCGATTTCATTCGTGTTCGACTTAATTCGCTTCTAATTTAATTCGCTTTCGTTATCACGCGGCTCTGAATTAACTCGCCTTGCTTCACTTCAAGGAAACAAGGCATTCGCTTCTAATTTAATTTACCCTCAATATAATTGGACTTCTCCTTGGATCTTCTTAGACCATTTTAATTTCACCCCATCTCCCGAGGTGACTTCTCAGTCCCTTTTATTTCCACCTTTTCCCAACAGATACCAACACACACTCTCTCTCTCTCTCCCTCTCCTTTCCCCCACGTTTTTCGAACTTTGATGAATTTTATTAGCTTCCTCTCGACGATTTATTTGGCCTGGCAGATACTCCATCGTTAGCCTACAAATAGCCACTTAATGCGCCTTAAGTGGCTTAAATTCATACAATCGCAACCGGTCTTCATTCAAATCGATGCTGAAATGTCAGCTCAAAAGACAGCAAACAACAAACAACAGCGGCAGCAACAGCAGCAGCAGCCGAGCCACCCGTCCGCCCGCACCTTTTTCATCAATCGACAAACCCAAAACGGAATAAACGTTTAAGTGGTTACATCGTTGTTGCGCCACCGTTATCAACAACAACCAAAGACTCGGTTCCAATTTTCGGTTTTTGGTTTCGGCTGCCGGTTCAGGTTTCAGTTTACTCAAGATTCGGTAGAAGCTGCGCGCCACCTACGCTCGTCATTGCCACGGAAACGTTGTGGCTGTTTTGGCATTGCTTCGTCTATTCCGACAGTTTCAACTGCCGTCACCACCAGCTGGCAGTCAACGTGTCGTTCGTAAGTCAGGCTTCCTGGATTTCAGCGAGCATAGACGGGCTTAGCGTTTGCTGTTTGCCGTTTGCGTTGTAAGATCTTTTGATTGGCGCGCGGCGATGATGGCGAAATGCATTCATTCAACGCAAAACGGTTGCGATTGATGCTGTCAGCAGATTTGCTCCTTATTTAGCGAAGTAATGGGCGCATAATTGTACGAGCTTCATCCAATGAACCAACAACAACAACACCACCACCAACAACAACAAAAACGCCAGCAATAACGGCTTAAATAGCATTAATTTAATATTTAATGAACCGCAATCAGACAGTAATCCAATTTGATCAGCAATACCAACAACAACAGCAACAACAACAACAACAACAACAAAAGAAGCAACAATCTGAAGTACCGACAATGGTTCGCAACGTTCCTAATGTGTCGCTGGCACGTCGCTTTTTTCCGAAAATTTTGATTGAACGAACGCATTCGTCAAACGAGCGCGTGCAGATGAAACGAAAGATGGACTCAAAACACAGAGTAGGGTCTGAGTAAGAGAGGAAAAGGAGGAAGAGGCAGAAGGGGGGTGGTGGATGGGTAGACTGAATCATATTGTCTGTTGACTGTTTTGGCAAAACAATAAAAATAAAAAAGGAATAAATCGAGCTGAAAGCATTTAAGAGAATAAATCAATATCCGAAAACTCCATCCTACCCCTCCCACACCCTCGCCAAGAGACCAAAGAAAACACTAAACAACTTCAGAAATTTAACAATCACAATCACTATTACAGCAACAACAACAATGCATTTCGTAGATTTAAAAACAATGAACAAATTTATTACTCTGCAGCAATCACAATCGCATCGAGTGCATATTTTTTCCTTCGGCAACTCGAAAAAGCATTTGTTGAAACATTTCGGCACGAATTTCGACATTCCAAAATGGTGACTGGTGTGATGACGATGACGATGACGGGAAGAGTGACAATGCTGACCGTGCTATTCATTCTATCCATAGTCGGTCGGACGGTGTCAGCGCAGTCGCGCACTTCGGGTCAGCACAATAACTGACCGTGCGGCCAATAATAAATGCTGTTTTTAGGAAATGCCGCTCGTCGCAAACGCGTCGTCGTATCCAAGAAATCAACCAACTCAACAAACGAACGAACGAACAAACGAACGAATAAACGAACAAGCAAAAAAAGTGAACTAAAATTGTATTTGATTGCCAACGGAATGGGGTGTATTGGGGGAGAGGAGGGAGTGACACTTAAAGCACTCAACCCAACTCGACTCAATTTCAACAATCAGCAATTGTTCAAGCTGAAGAAATGATTGTCACAACAACAACTACTACAAAATTGCTACGATCAAGTTAAAAAGGGATCATGTGTGAAGGGGAGAGGCGGGGAAGGGAAGAGGCGGGGGTGATGGCGAACGGTTTCTAATGAATGTTGACGACGGAGAGTTCCATAACTTTGCAGCAATTAAACGATGTCTGATCAACACTTCGCGAACGACATGTTTTTCATCACCGACAGAAGTTTAACAGCACGCTCACTAGAAACGCCTGCCTGCCGGCTGGTTCGCTAGCTTACATACCTAGCCTCCTCAACCACTACCCCTCCTCCCTTCCCCCACCCCCGCGGATTACTTACCGACTAACTTTGGATTTTATTGCGCTGTCAATACGTTGGCGATTTAAACTGTCCGGCAACGTTACCGTTTGCTGATTCTTTTTCCACTGACGCTCGCCGCTGTTCGAGCTACTACTGATCGCACGTGCACGTATTGCTTCGCACGGATGTATTTGTTGTTGTTTTTGTTGGACCTCGAATTTTTAATTAAGTTGAGGGAGTGAATGTATTTTCAAAAAATCACCATAAATCCATCATCGCCACAAATGCGGCGTCCAGTACATTTAAGCGCTCGTGAGGACACCCTTCTCTGGTATACTTTTGCAAACTTTTAAGAACTTCAATAATTTCGGCAACCTCCGTCGCGACGCTTTGTAAATGCTTTTAGTGTTTTATCAGCAGTTTTATAAACTTTACTCACCTTGTTACCCCTAACTACCGTAGCACCTCCTCACCCCGCCCCTCGCCAGCCAACGACGTGTTTGTGGCTTTTTGAAATTTGACCAATAAAACTTGCTAAAACTGAAGAAAAATGGCATCACCCTATTTTTTCTTTGTTTCAACCGACTCGTTAAAAAGACGTGAATAGAGAATATTGACTTTCTTATAACGTAAGCCAACATCCAAAGCTCGATCATCATCAAATCTAAAAATTCCCTAAAAATCTCTTTCATAAACGATTTCACAACTATTTCTCTGCAACTAATCGCCGCATCCATTTCTTTTCCATTCTTTCCATTTCAGGTGAGAAGCCTTACACCTGCCAGTGGCCCGAGTGTGAATGGCGTTTCGCGCGTTCGGATGAATTGACGCGACATTATCGGAAACACACCGGTGCCAAGCCATTCAAGTGTATCGTGTGTGAGCGGAGTTTTGCACGCAGCGATCATCTGGCACTGCACATGAAGCGACATCTGCCGAAGAACAAATGAGTGACACCAACGGCGGTTCCTTGCGATCCTGACTGCACGCAAAGTGATTCAGCAAACGAACGGTATTCATGAGGCTCAGAAATGTGACACAACCACAACCACTAGCAATCCCCCAACAACTATTACAACAATGACAACAACAATAGGTGAACAACAACACATAGCAATCCAAAGGACTCTTTGATTTATTTATACTGCTCGCGTGTGATCGTGGCACAACGACGCCGTTAACTTCGTCGCCAAATATATTTTGCAGTATATTATATTTTTTTTTTGCTTTTAATGGATACTCAAATTTCGGTCCAGACTTGGTGCGAATTTAAAACTGTTCCTGTTAACGTTCGATGGCATTCGTACGAAGAACCGATCGAGCGACAGAAGCAACTCCATTATTTCGTTATTTCGTTTTAGTTAAAAGTACGTAGAATTTTAATTCTTCTATAGATTGTCAAAGGGCTGCCTGACCTCCTTGACTTACTGGGCCGAACCCAGATTAGGAGCCAGACTTCATAACGAAGACCATTATTCCTAGTATTAGATTTAAGCATTTGTTTCGACGCAGCAACTGCATTTTAGTTCGACTGTGTACGACGTGACGCGTTCGTAGACGTAAGTCATAAACCTATATCTCAAAAACTTATTAATTCACGTAATTAATTAGAAATTAATGTAACTATTTTCTAGATTAATCTGCTTGCTTTTATGTTTAATTTAATTACAAATTAGCTAAAGTAATAGTAGAAGAAGAAGAAGAAGAATATAAATCTGTTATTTGAGAATTAAAAGAAAACAGAAATAAAATTATAAATATAAAAAATTCCAACGGAAGTGCTGGCACAATATTTCAAAGAATCCGCTTCAATTTCTATTTCAATTTCTTTAAACCTTCATGTGAATTTTTCAGGAGAGTGAAGAACAATATGCTTGTGCAGCAAGCTTAAATATATTTTCGAAATATTTACAAATTTTTTGTTCATTTATTCGAAAACATTCAACAAAATTATGAACTGATTTCTTAAACAAAACTTATTTCCTCACTAAACAAATCTTATAAATCTATCTTATAAATTTTTCGTTATTCTTATCCTTCAAGGAAGCCATAGTTATTTTCATGACACAACAAGAAATATCTAAAATTCACTTCATGACAAAATTCACAAATATCTAAATTATATTTTACAGAGATTTAAAGCTTGCGTAGACCTTATTCATAGCCGAGGTAAGTTTCAAAACTCAACTCCGGCAACGGTAGGAACTTACTGTATAACTCAACAAATATACAAAACACACCACTTAAAAGCTACACACATTTGAATTTCACCCTTACCAATTAAGCAAATTTTTTTAAAAAAATTTTAAAAAAATATTCAAACCTCACGCCGTCGCGACGGCGTCGGTGAACAGAGATTCCAAACTCACCTCTGCAATGATGAATTAGATCAGAACAATAACTTAACTTAACAAATATCCAACACGCAACAAATATTTGAAACATACCTCTTGATAAAGCAAAATTCACCCTATTGCTCAAGAAAGATTCGAAACTCACTGTCTTGGGTTGCAAAATTATGAAACCTTTATAAAACGCATCTGTCTGGCGATGCAGAATTTAATTTATTCCTCAATGCACATTTAAAACCAACCTATTTCCTCACTTTGAGTTCATTATTTCCGCTTATTCAAACTCACAGTTTTGTCTACGACTTTGCATTGTTTTCTACTTCGACATTTGAAAGTGAAAATAATTATTAGTTCGCACAATTTGCCTTTTAGCGTCATGTTCGAATAACTCGTAATGTTAACAAGATATTTGTAGATTTGAAATAAAATGCATTTAAATGACATTAAAAATCGTTTCGACTCGACTCAACTTAACATCATAATTATGTCACTGTTTCACTTTATAGCGATTTGGTAATTACTCTAAGACGACGAAAAGGCTCTCATTTGTCAATCAAATTTATTGCAAAACAATATTCTCGTGATCTGTAAGCGATTGCATAAGTGTTTAAACATTTTATTAAAAAATTGGTCTCATGAGTATTTTCTATTTTTTTCATTTTTATTTATTTATTTTATTATTTTTTTTTTTTTGGCAACTTTAACACAGGATCGGTCTGCCGCAATTAGTTGAGATTTGATTGAGCTCTACATCAGAATTTTGCTTATGCCTCCGCCCCTTTAAATTATGGCAACGTCGCGAACCAACGTTGGCCATAATACGATCATTTACTTCTCAAAAACTAAATCATTTGTATTTAATCGATAATCGCTCGCCGAATAAATGTTCACTCTACAAATTCATTTTGCAATATTCTCGGTTAATCGCATTAATCGCGTTCGCTGTTTGCCATTTTTATAAGTCTTTTGTTTTTGGGCTTACCTGGGCGCCCCGACAATCGCCTTCTATGCGGTTTCATGCCATACAAACACAAGTCTCTGACGAAAGACAACTGACGCGGTGCTGCCGCTACCGTCGTTAAGAAATGAAAGAGCAGTCATAGCAGTCGTTTATTCGCTCGTAATTTGTTCTAGAATTACTTCACACCCAAAGCGGCCGCACAAAAAGGGACCACTTTACCACAAGACACGCGAAATGGCTTTATAAATTAAGCTGCAATTGTTATGCGGCGCTGTTTAATAACGCATTGCAAACCTAGTGGCGTGTCGTAGCGTTGATGCTTTCGGTCTTATGCCGCGTCACAGACACTTACGTCGCGCCAACAATCTATTAAGATATTTCGGTTATTTAGGCGCACGACTCATTCACGAAAGCCGGCACTAATGCGTTCGTCGCAATTTAATTAACGTCGCGTTGGAATTCGGAATTCGAAATGTGAAATTAATTAGAGCTAAAAAAAAATTGACGGTGGCAATCGATTCGGGTTGGTTTTTTGGTTCGGTTGTTTAGTTTTTTGTGTGAGTTCATTGAGAAAAATATGTGTTTGGGATATTCCCGTCTACAGTTTTTTAAAGACACAACAATTATACCAGTGAAAATGTGAAACGGTCTTAAGATGATTCGACAAATAACGTCCATTTTGTACTTTTGTCAGAGGCTGTCAAAATGTAACTGTCAACTGACAGCAATAAGGTGTCAATGGATATATGAGTTGATATCGCATTTGACTTGATATTGCATGATATTTTGAAACAATTGAAAAATATACAGAGTTAATTTTTATATAAAAAAATTATTAGGAATTATATTCCATCTGGTGAAATTAATAAATAAAATTTAGTGTTCGAATCACCAAAATTTCAGGAAAAATAGGCGAACAAATCCTTCGAAAATATGCTCTCTTTCTTTCTCCTTCCCCTCCCCCACCGCTCACCATTCTGCCCTTTCTTTCATTCTATCACATTAATTGTCTACCACTCTTCTCCTTCACTCGCTCTGAGATCTACTATTCACCACTTTCAATAGCCTAAACCTATTTTAAATATATTTTTATTTTTTTTTTTGTATTTATTTATTTTTATTTATTTTAAATATATTTTTTAATTGATAGGAAATGAATTGGCCCGGTTCTTCACTAACGTTTGTTAACGTGGCTTAGATAAAGATCAGAAAACATTTGTAGGAGCAATAAAAAGAAACTGAAAAGATAAAAATGTGCCGGAGGCTTAAGTGAGAGGGGCGGAGTAATGGAATAAAAGAAAATGAATCTTGGCATTTCAAAGTGAAAGTGATCTAATTCTTTACGACTTCAGCTTGTTTTGAATCCTCGCCTTTGCCCTTCCCGCCTTAATAAGCAACGTATCATTCGTTTGAACACTCATTCAATTCTATGTCAGTTCGTTAAAACGTACCGCGTGATTTATTTATTGATTTATGGATAAATAGATGTGTTTTACATGATGTAAATATGTAAATTAAAACCGCACATAGGGATGAGTTGCATCGGCGGAGACAGGGAGAGAGAGAGAGAGAGAGGTAGAGATGCTTTAGCTTTGGATAAACTTGTATAATCTTGAATTAATCCCGCCGCAACTTCAAGCTCGGAATAACAAACAATTCTTTCTATTTCATTAATAAAAATTAATGCAAAATTAATCTATAATTAATTTCAATAATGAAAACATTAGCAATCCAAGCAAAATGCGGAAAACAATGCGCTTGAAATGCCAGCAAAACTCGTCAGCTCCAAATGCGTCGTTTCTGACGCCGGCAGCGTTACAGCGCCATAGCTTTATTTACGCTCGATGTGGACATTTTTTTGTACTTCTTTTCTATGCGTGCTCGGAATTTCTAATTTTAAAAGTGTTTGGACTGATTCGTAAGTACGTTTGTATGTGAGTATGTGCATACGAGTGTGTGTGTGTATGTATGTTTGCCTATCAGTGTGCGTTTTTTTTGTATGCTTCTGCTCTAACTGTAGCTCAGGTCGCAGCGAGTGATCGTCGATCGGCACGTAATCATTATTTATTTATCTTTTTTTCAATTTTTTGTCAAATTTTTATTTACGTATAAAAAAATAATTGCTCCATCAACTACGGCCACAAAATTCCACGGAATTATTAGAAGGCAAATATTTTTTGTTGTACTCTTGCTTTTCTTCTTCTTCCTCGATTGTTATGGTTTTAGTTCTGGTTGTCTCTTCGTTCGTCGTCATTTTCTTTCAAAGCCACGTTTTTATTAAAAACAAAAATGAATGACTGATTTTTCGATTTTTGCGTTTTAATTATAAATTACAATTAAATGAAGAATGAATGAATTTTTGAAAGCAGAAACAGTTTTTTGATTGCGATTAATGCCTTCTAATAGTCAACGCAATTAAGAACGCTAACTTCGAGCTGACCGAAGCTCATACACCCTACACCCGCAATATAGATACCTGGTTTAAATCCAGTAACCAGTGGGCGGTACACGCCCATTCCTTAGAGGCAATATATTTTTAGGCTGTACATTTTTAAATAAAAGTTTATTTTACAAGTCGATGAACTAAGTTATAGTCCTGGGCGTGTCACAGACTACGCCCATTTCTAATACCGTGTGTCCTTCGAGGACTATCAAGGGGATACAAGTAAGGGTCCGCTAAGGGACACCAATGTAGTTTTGATCACGTCCAGGAGTCCAGGATACCCTTGCCTTAAATGATAAACTAAAATATAAAACCATATCTCTAAATATTCCCTGCAAGCTAAAATGGGGAATAATTAACACTGGGAAAGAGGGATTAATCCTAGAAGTTTAAAGCATCAACGGTTCAAATTTTGGTTCATTCTCAATCCCAAACAGCCTACAATGATAAAGAACATTGTCGTCGTTCATCTCCTTCCCTCCTTCATCGACATCTTCTGTTCGTCTCTAATCGTCATTCACACAGAGAGACACACAAAGCCACAGACAGACAAACAAATAAACAGACAGCTTTATATCGGCTCAGGAGATGATTTTGAGCTAGCCTAAAAATGCTTCCCATACCAATCACGCCTCCTTTGACGCGTTGCAAACGGAGGAACAACCTAAATATGCCTCAACTCATTGAATGTAGGGTATAAAAATTAAATCAATAATAAAAATGGAAACAATAAACGAAATCCAAACTGAAATTAAAAGCAATTAAAAATCTAAGAGATCAAAAAAAGTCAAAACGAAATAATAAAAAAAATTAAAAGTTAAAAAATAAACTTAAATTTAAAAGAATTAAACACTTAATCAATTACGAAATATATGAAATTTTTTTTTGTGAACTTAAAGAATTTAAAAATTTAATTGAAATTAAAAACAAAACAGAATTCCCTAAAATTGAATTTAAATTTTCCGAATATAAATAGTCCAAATCAAGCCTCTTCATAACATCAATTAATCATCAAGTTCTTTGTTTTCATCAAAATCGCCATCAAACTTATTCTTTCAAGTCTTTTCGATACAAACGAATCGTTAGAAACTTCAACGAACAAAAAAACTGCAGAAGGTGCCAGCAGGCATTTTCATAACTTTTGATAACTTCTTACAACAGTTTTTTTCATTACATTATTTTGTGGACGTCCACCCCGTCTCACTCTCTCACTCTCTTAACCCTAATCATCATTGTCAGCCTCACAAAATTGTCTACGGCTAATTTCAATAATGTGTTTGTCCGTAAGCTCCGACATTTGCATGCAGAGCTACAGAATAAGACAATAGTGCAAGTACTCACCAACATCGCCACCCCCGCCACCACCAACAGCAGCAGCAGCAGCAGCAGCAATTTCAGCAGCAGCGTGATTAATGATTCTATTCTATTTGCATTTTTGCAAGCTCCTCGCGATCACTATTCATTCCATTATTGTTTGTATTTAATTTCTGCAGCTGTGTCACCCGGTGTCATGCCTCGTTCTTTGGCGATTTCGCTATCACACCACTATCATTTCGCCATTTTGCAAAAACCATTTCCAATCGGTCGACAAGTGATTAATTCATTATGACAGAACATGACAGTCATTGCTTGGCTCGCGAGTATTGAAACGCGTTTCAGATCGAACCAACGAGTTGCGAGGTGACGTTGTCATTATATTTGTGGTGAGATTTTATTGAATTCCCGCCGTTCAAACTCCATTGGTGTCACAAACACAAAAACAAAAAAGTCACCAAGGAAACGGATTACGCGGTATTCGTTGGAAAGTGATTTTAGTAGACGGACATCCGCAATCATTTCAATTGTGGTTTTATTCTTCTAGTGCAATCATCACGGCTTCACCAAAAATCCGGCACCGTTTTTGTCAAATACCCAGACCAGAATTTCCGCAGAAAGGAATTCCGGAATAAGTGTAATTACCGTGAATCGATCCTCCTTTCGGAATCACTTAAACTATTGACGTGATTCCATTTCTGATAACGATTAAGTAAATGCGATCATTTTATCAAATAAATACAGAAAAACCGCCATTTTTTGAAAACGTGGTGTCTTTACAGAAATGAAATCTCTGATACGCAAATGCAACAACAAACGAAGACAATGCGGTACACCGCAATATTCTTCTATCTCTACATCTCTTACTCTTCCTATGCGTGGGTCGACCGACATCGACATCGCATTTATTATAACAATAACAACAACAACAACGACCACCACAACAAAGATTAACTATCAACTGTCCCAAAATAAAGAAAAACCTAAAAACCTATGGAAGCCTTCATTTTGTCACCGAAAACGATCACCAAAAATGATCGAGGGTTTAAATTTCCGAAAGTGAAGCAATTGAGATTGATTGCGGGCGACCGCCGCAAAGAACGCGAAGGACAAAAAGGACAGACGTACTCCTGTACGTTTGTATGTTATTATGGCGTGTGCCAGCGTCGTCGCCGTCGCCAAAACCGCGACACGCGCAACGCGTGACGAATGACAACGAAAAATATTTACAAAAATTTGCAAAAGTTTCTACATTTAAATTATACTTTATGCTGTTTACTGTTTGTGTTGTTGTTCTTAAACGACTTGCTGTCTGGAAAAAAATGGAAAAAGTCAACGAAATATCAAAGAAACCAAAAAAACCGTAAGCGTTGCGTTGTAATGCGACGCGATGCGATGCAATGCGTAGGCAGTCAGTTCAAGAACGAAATTGATGCTGATGCTGATGCTGATGTAGATACGCAATACTTCCACTTCACCAATGGACTACAACGTACGGCCGGCCCCGCCCCGCCTTATCCAGCCATTTGATAGTCAAGCATCAGAAATCAGTCGATGGTTGAGTCGATCTTATAATGATGGCCCTTAAGCTATCATGAACATCGATCAGTACAAACCGCGCAAATTGCACAGACAATAATCATCAGTTTTTATCGTTTCGGCAGTATATTTTTTCATTCTTTTATTTTTAATTTTTGCCTCAGCAGCAGAAGTAATGGCAATAAAAACGATTAAGATCTTGTGCCAATGTTTTGACACTTAAAACGGACAAGTTAAACTCTACAACTTCCCCTCACCCCCTCCCCTCCAAACCAAATCGTAATTATTTTTCTTTTTTGTCAACGAGCGAGAAGAAATCGAATTTTGTCAACGCAATCGATAACGATTATTTGAAAAATGCCTGAAATTTGCATAAAATCGCAGAAATTATTGCTTCAAAAGGAACACCTCCCAATGACGTCATTGTTGTTGCTCAACATATCTAACAACTGCTTAACGTTTCAGCAATGCCGCAGAATGGCTGGAGAAAATATTGATATCGATATCGATTGATGACGATCTCTACGATCGGGCAGATTGAAATAGCGTTTATGACCCGTGTGATTCGATTTCCTTCATGATTTAGATCTAGACCTCGATTTTATTGTTATAACGCACACACGTCGTCGAGTTTATATTTGTTTTCTTTTAAATTGTCTTAATTTTCGATCAAAACTTTCACGGTTTTTGTCCGTTCATCGATAATTAAATGCTTGTTTGCACGATTAGTCGCCGTTGATAATTTGAATTAGCCGCGACGGCGATGCTGACGCATACATAAACTATTATGCGAATACTATTTGATTAATGGGCAGACATCGTACGGCCATTCGTTCCCACGTTTTTGTTTAATTCGAGAACTTTTTATAGAAAACGTAACATTTTTTGCCCGAATTTTATTGATAGGCTTCATTATAAATTCATGCCGAAGTTTTACGTCCCAAACATGTTTTGGAATAATTGTGTGTTTTCTTCTTAAAAGTGAAAAAAAATAATTTTATTTAAATCGCTCACCTAAGTCGATTCATTAAAATGTCGTTCAAGAGTTCTCAAGGGTAATCTTTCGGTGAACTTTTTTTGGAGCAACGCACGATGGTGATTTCATGGAAAGTGTCATGTTTGTAATGCTATTGTGACGTCAGATCAGTATCGTGAAGGAAAAGGCTCCTGAAAAGGCTCCATAATTTAAACCGTTCATTTTAGAAGACCTAAATGTCAAACTAAATAATTAATTTCATATTTTTGTTGCACATTTGTCGCACCAACAACTGCCGATAGCTGCCCAGCTGCCTAAATTACGCTACCAGTCATCGCCTTTCAGATATTATTAAATCACTTAAGGCAAATTAATCGCACTGATTCAACGCTTTACGTTGCATCATCACAACTTCCTACACCCACCAACGCGTTGTCTACGGTGTTCTAAAGCGGTTTCGGGCATCTTCGTATGACTGCTCAGCATGGTAGGAGGCGGTAAACGTATATAGATAAATAAATAAATAAAGTAAATAAATAAATAAGTAAATAAATAAATAAATAAACAGATAAATAAATAATTAAATAAATATATTTTTATTCATTTATTTATTTCTTTATTTGTATTTTGTCACTTTATGCAATTATTGCAATTAATAACGTTTATGCGCTCAGCCATCGCACTAATCCGAAAATAAAACTAATGGCGACTTATTGCAGCAGAATGCCGCCTGCAGCCGCCATATTATGCTTGGCTGACTAAGAGAATCGGTGGGCGTGCTCAGACAACTGCAGTTAAGACCATTTAAGACTGAATTTAATGCATGCAATGCAACCGGTCGAGACAATGGTCCAAACGATGGAGCAGAAGACAGCAGCGGCTAACAGCTAGCCTACGCTTGTTAGAGACAAGTTTTCTAATGCAGCAGATAGGCCAAGAAGTTTCGATGTATCAAATGTTGCTACACCTGTAATGATGAGCTGCAGTCTTGGTCACTGTTAGGCAACGACAAGAATATTATTTGGGCCATGGTAAGCCAAACTGTTAAGGTACTTGCGGTGCAGTCTGGAACTGGAACAGAATCTCTAATTGCGGCCTTGTCCATCATGTCTTCCTTGATCTACGAAATTGACGCATGATGACGCATATGTGGAACACTATTTTTTAATCGTGGAAAGACTTCTTAAGATTTCCTACCTTAAGTCTATTCGATAATAACCAAAATTTTCGATTTATTGTTGAAAATATTGATGTCAATACTCCCAACTCATTGTCATTGTCATTTGACTACTTATTGATATCGCGCTTTGTCTCGATCGGTCTTGTCTTCGTAATAAGCACCACTTTATACACTTTAATGCTTCTTCTACTTCGACACTAATGACGCCAATCTTTGTTAGCAGCCGCAGTCCCAACATCTTTCCCCTCATCCACCCCTGAGGATTTGGTTTTATTGTGTCGTCGCTGTCATTATGGGTACAGAGACAACCAGCCTCCGAGTCAGTCTTATAGCCGTGACTAGCGAGGACCCTTCCAATGCCCCTTGAGCACGCTACCATACGAAACAAGACCTTATCACATTTGACTGATCAGGATTTTCTCCTAAGTCTACCTAAGTCTACCGTCGCCTCTCTTCGCACCACCACTCCGACCATCACACAGCCGTCCAACGCGTCGTTGCAGACTTCAGTTTGTGAAAAACTGTCATTAAAATTGCGGGAAATCTAAATTAAATCGGGCAAGTGGGTTGCCACCAGCACGATCATTCAGTCAATCATTAGTTCGAAAACTATGGCGTTGCAACGCCATCCGTCGGTATTGATAGCGAACTGACGATTGCGCGTGACATGGACTGCAATGGAGTGCAAAGTGTTGGGGAAAAGGAGTGAGAAGTGAGGAGAGTGAATGAGCTGCTTTTGTCTCATTTACGACTGAAATCCAAAATTAGGCATCATTAGTTGAGAATTGAAGAATAATTGAACTTCTTCTGGGCTTACGGAGCAATGCGGTGTAGGCGAGATATGTTTTTTATTGTAATTCCTTTTGCGTTGATTTTTTACTGCATAAAATCATAATTTCGAGATTCCATCGCGCAGAAGGAAAAAAAGTATAAAGAAACAACGCACGTACACTAAGGGACAAAAAGAAGCGGAGAGAGCGAGGGAGAGAGAGAGACAGTGGGTGGTGGATGTGAGTGTGGGAGACAGAGAAACCCTGCAATGCTAACCGAAAGGATTTTCAGTTTTAAACTTTGAGGAAGTAAAATGAATTCCAGAAAAGTCAAAGCAAATATTCCCAAATTCAAAATTTTAATTAAAAGCCCTCAGAGACCATTTGAGTGCGCTTAAGAAATTCAGCTGATCCAAACATTTCTTCCTCTTCTTAACTGTTTGTGTAGTTCTTCTTTATCAATGAATCCAAAAACGCACCGCATTGAACGACCCATCATTTGCCCTCCACATGTGCCGGATGTCGAGGATCCAAGGACAAAGTAAAAAAAATAACGCAAAGTTATCTGCAATCGCTAAAATATACTGAACTCATCAACGTCGCCATCGCCAGTCGCAACCTCCCAAAACCTCTAACCACGATCATCGCGATCTTCGCCGCATCATTTGCAGTAATGCCCAGTCAGCCAGCCAAACAAAACGCGTAGGGCGTTGGCGCGATGGTCTCGCGCGCTTTAACTATAATCCATAATTAAGCAACTCCTACGGGTCAGGTGAGTGCATCAATTACTCCGAACCGAACCAAACCGAGCACGAATTGAATCCAATACGCGTGCATCCGATCAAAATCGCAAGAAAGGAATCACAGAACGCCCTTGTGCATTGTTCGCGTCGGCAATGCGGCGTTTCAAGATAGTAAACGTAATAATCCTTCGGTACGAAATAACCGCGACAGTGCGTTGGCGCTTTGGCAAAAGCGTACCGAGAGAGGGAGCAAGCTACGTGAGATGGCGCCCTGCGTTCATGATTATTTTTTCTAGCTAAACTTAATTCGTTTGTTTTTAAGAGTAAGACGAATGAGAAGAAGAAGAAGAAAAGGAAGAAGAAAACCGATGAATGAACTTGGACTTGTTTGTTTTTAAGACAAAAAAGCGTCTATTGTCTCCATTCTCTCCCTTCGTTCATTGTCTCTCTATCTCTCTTTCTCCCTCCTTCTCTCTAGCTCTTTTAGGACGCTTGAGGTCGGTTCAAGTTTTACTTCTAGGACAGTGAAAGCGATCTCAATAAATCGCAAGTCGGGGTTTAATTTTTTAGTGTTCGATTTCTTTAGAAATTCGTTTTTGTTTAGAGAAGGTAAATTTATAGAGAATGCGAAAAAAGAGGACAACATTTTTCTAAAAACATTTTTCCAAAATTTTTATAAAAGTTTGTAATAAATAACCTCAACTGACCCCAAGGCGCCTGGGTTAAAACGACCAACATTGTCAACAATATAAATTCATTCACTTTCGATGCATTTCGGAAGTCATTATATTTAAAAAACTAAAAAAATTCGAAATAAAAATAATAAATTATTGTCACGCAAAATAAACCAAAATTAAAATTTTGGATATCAAATTTCTTCTCTCGTTTTTTCTAATTTATTGTTTAATAAAATATTCTTTCTTCTTCTTTTATTAATAATAAATAATAAAATAATAAAATTTTGCATAAAATTGTTTTTTTTTTTTGTATTTCCAACTTTATTTTTCTTCGTTTTGTGTGCGTCACGCCGAGATGTCATTTGTCCTCCTTGTCAGCATCGCAGTCATTGTCATCGTCATCGTCGTTGCGCAAGTTTTCATTTTGCACGAACGAGCAAATTTGTCAAGGATCGATTTGCAATTTAATTGCTACAAATAGTCGTTTCGTTTCGATTCGTTGGACCCAAATTCCATTTTTTTGCAGACACAAACAAAAATGTTTTAATAAATAAATCAAAATTTACGAAGTATTTCATTCACGGTCAAACAGCTGGAGCGATGGCTGTGACGGACGAAGAGGGTGGGAGAGAGGGGCTAGTTGGTGCTTTATAACAATATTTCCATTTCTGCTTTTTATTAATATTATAATCGCTGTTGTTGTTGTTGTTGTCGCTTTATCGTTTATCTCTTGATATTGTATTTTTTCATCGTAAAGACTCTTTATTTTCCATAGTCGGCTCAGCCGCAACGCTGCGACCGAATCGTGCTGACGAATGCAAACTAAATCGCATTCAGTTTGATTCAGTCTGGATGTTGTGGGTTTTTGTTGTACTTGTTGTTGGCTTTTATGTTGTTAATCTTGTTATTATTCTAATAGTCATTCTCGTTGTTTTGCTTGTTGGCGTTGTTGGCGTTGTTGTTGTGGTTGCAACAGCAAGCAATCGATGCGGCTCCTGTAACGCAGCAGTGCAAGAGGTACGTATGTTCAACATAGTCCATTGCCGCACTTACCGAAGGATTTATGACTTACAAAACAGCAACGAATGCACACAACAACACCAACAACAACAACACTAACAACAACAACAACAACGACAACAACACCAACAACAGCAAGCATCAAGCAACAAGCGAATTAACAACAGTCGTTCCAACAATTCAACAATAACTACGATATCCAGAAGTAATGTGATTTTGTTTTTGTTCGAAAAGTGATTAAAATGTTAATGGAGCACGAAGTACCGAGTAGCGAGCGAGACCAAACAGAGAATATCGAGTAGATGCGAACGGCGTAGAACAGGCAGCAACAGAAGCAGGTTTAACAGCGACAGCATTACCAACAGCAACTATTTACCGAGCGACGTTACGAATGCTAATAAAGAGAACAACGCGATCAAATCATGCACGCACAGCATGATTTTGCATTAATATTGACATATTGACAGAAGCATGTTTTACACGCGGCAATCAAAATTAATTAAATTATTATGAGACAAACTCTCGAACACTCGAATACTTACAAAAAAAATTGATAATAATAACTGAAAATTTCGCTGAAAGTCAAACTATCGCGTTGCAACCATCGCGTTGGTCAGACCTGATTCGATGGATAACGCACAACACATAACGCATGGGTGGCATTTTTCTGATTGCACCTCAATTTTCTTTTGCAAACAAAAAGAGGTAGAATGAAAAGAAGAAAAGTAGAAGAAAAAGAAGAAGAAAAAGAAGATGATGACGAGGAAGAAGGTGAATACTAATCGGTTATATCGAGTTCAACAAAACACAACAACAAAAACCCAAAAAAATCCTGCAAGAAGCTTAACAAGAAATGCTCTGTCGATCGGTCAATATCTCACCACTCCATCCCTCTCTCCCTATCTCTAATTTTTTTCTGAGGAGTTGTTGTTATTGCTGTCACACCGGCTGGATTGGTCAGTAATGGTGCGTATGCGCCGATTATTACACCATCCCGTCGTCATCCATACGAGCCCGTGTCCGGCGCCTATTGATTACGATCAGCGAGCACAAATAGCGCATAAATAAACGCGAGTGTTGTAGATTCGAACGATAAGCACCCCAATGAGACACAACGAACCTCCACGATCTTCAGCGATGCGTCTCTTCCGCTGCACGCGGCATGCGATCTGTGACAGTGGTGGCAGCATATGCGGCGTACGCCTTGCACCGCGAGGACAAAAAACAGATAAATTTGTTTGATGCAAATGAAACGATCAGCGACAGCAAAAGCAGCAGCCGCCGCCGCCGCAACAGCAGTAAGGACGACTTTGGCAAATTATGGCCAACAACAATAAATTATATAAGCCAATATCGCAATTAACATCAACATCGTCGTTATCGTCGTTACCACCGTTACCATCGTTACCATCGTTACCATCGTTATTATCACTCAACATGACACAAAAATCGATCCGTTCGTTTTAGAAACAACCGCGCTAATTTATATAATGCTCGTCTCTAATAGAAGATCGGCATAAGGCAGGTTTAAGAGAGCCATATCAGGATTTTTACCACGTCGGGGTAACGTGAGTTACGATTGCGTCGATGAATGAATTAAAATTTTTATCAATTTTCTTTTAAAATTACGTTTTCATGATTTAACAAACATCTAAATCAAAATCAGAAATCCGTCAGAGATCAGTCGGTGACCCAATGAGTATCAGCTTCTAATCCTTGCAAATATAATTATGATTTTTTGGAATAATTCAGATTAAAGATATAAATAAATAAATTAAGGATATAAATTAAAGATATAAATAACCAAAAATCATAAAAACGCGTTAATTTCTTTTTACTTAAATTTGTTAAAAAAATAAATTCTGATTATTACATTGTATTTTTCACGCTCAAAAAATTCGGATTTAATTTTAATATTTTTAAAGTAAAAATTTTAAATTAAATATTTCAGCAAAATTCAAAAATTGATAACTAAATTTTTTTTCGAAATAACTCAAAATAAAAATGTTTATTATAATATTTTCTGGTTAGATCTTGCCCCAAAATGTTGGTTCAATATTTTTGTCAGAACATTAAAGCATATTGCACCTCCACGTGCCGCAGTCTTCTGAACGCGCACTTTTCGCGTAACACACATCGTTGCGTTTTTCTCAAATTCTGAGCCTCCTTAAGAAATCGAAACGAGTGAAACCTTGTCACCAGATGATCGAGGATGCGCTTCTCCAAAAGTGAAGTAATTAAGATTGATTGAGAGTGATGTCGCGTCGCCAATGCACTGGCGCATGTTCGTTGATTGCGTGGGGCAGTTACACCGGCGCAGGATAAAACAACAATGTGTGGGCTGAGAAATTTCAACATCGCGTAAAATTTTGTCGCATAAGAACAAAACTTTTTGTGTACTAAACCACACTTGTTGTTGCCACCGTCGTTACCGCTACCGACACCGCTATGTTCACGGTGTTCGTGTTCGTAAGAAGACGAAAGAGGCAAAGAAGTAAAAGTAGAAGTAAGATTGAATAACTGAAATTATGTCCGTTCTGTTTTCTTAAGCTTCCCTCGAATATTGCGATAACAATCGAAATTTCGAATGATTCGAAAATCAGATGCTTGAACATAAATCGCCCCACAGCGTCTGCTGCAAGGATGAGCCGAAAGCGATTGCCTAAATTAGTCATTTATCAATTTGTGACACAACTACGAAGGACATATCGAGCACATTGGCCCGCGTGATAGCACATGATCTCCGTTTATTTTGAAGACGCGGGTGCGCACTTTTGGGCTAAAAAATCGATTTATCATATTTCGATCCATCTGCGTCAATGATGGAGGGGATCATGGAGACTCTTGGATACAATATCACACTTGATTCAATACCAATCCTCGGGGGAAAGAATTAATTGACAAAAGATGCATCTCATTGAAGACAAAGAAGCTTACAATGAAGAACAAACTCCTGCCCACGATACTCGAATATAAGTGTTGTTCGATTTATGGCCGAGCTTGTTAATTGGTGGCCTAAATGAAATCAATTACGGTTTGAATCATAACGCGTTTTACTTTGAATTCAAATGCGGCAAAACGGCATTGCCTGAAACTGTCCAATAAAATAGATCTAATCGTACCTTTTATTTATTTAAGCATGTCCGTTTTCCACCGGCTCCGTTCCAATTCTTCTTTACACCCGTCACCTGGCCCCAAACCACACCCTGCTCAATTAATAAACAGGTGTCAAAATCCGGCGTTACAAAACGACAGAAAGCGAGCGACTTTAAACATTGGTTTATCGGTCCAAGAAAATCAAATGCAATAATTTACAACGGCACCGTCATCAAACGACAGCAACAACAACAGCAACTGCAACTAATACCGGCGTAATGGCGGACGCAACAAGCAAGCAACAACGCCTGACAGCAGTAGCGGCAATTGGTCGCCGACGAATGAAATTCATTAGCGGTGAAGTAAAACAAAACGAAATTAATTTATTAGCGAATCGATTCATAAAATTTAGCGCAACAACAGCGATAACAGCGATATCAGCGATAACAACATTAACAACAGCAACAACTCCGACAACGGCACCAACAATCACAACCATGAGAATTCGGTAAAATCAGCAATATTGTTCGTATTTAATTAATTCAAAGCTTCAACTCCGATAATCGATAAAATGTTCGTTTTAATCATAACGCACAGCGCAGCAGCAGAGAATAATGTCGCGTCGCAGACAACACCAAAGGAACCGGAACAATAATCAGAACAGCAACAAGAACAACAACAAGAGCAATGTCAGTAAAACCAATAACGCCGACAACACCTCCAATCTATGAGAGTCGGCTACAGTGCGTCGAAGTGCGCTCTAGCTAAACGCGGTTCGCCGCAATGTGGCGCAGCCACAACTCGTTCGCAATGAACTTTTCTCAAGAAAATTCTTGATTTGACTTTGAACTCTACTTTATTAATAATCAAATTGACAGACTGCCAGGCGGACACATTGACAGATAGACGGATCCACAGTGAACGTCGATCTATCGCTACTCGTTTGATAGCGGCGATTGCGGATTTGATTTTGACACCCACAATAATCAAAACAATAACAAAGTGGCAACTATGTCCATTCTAAACAGCGATCCGTTCTGGTCTGCTGCCACCCCCGGCCATCCCAAACACCCAGCTAACCCTGAGAGTGCAGTGACGCAGCGCTGATTCAAAGACTATTATTTTCGGACCGCTGCAGGCACCATTTTTAAATGGTACGCCTGATCAATGTTCGCAAATTTATTTTTCTGTTGTTGTTGTTCTTGTTGTTGTTGTTTTTGAAAACCAATCATAATCAAAACAACCAAACTGAACAGTCAACCAACTAGAAACAATAATAAAAGCAACAACAACAACAACAACAACAACATCAGCTGTTGCGACGGCACGCTTAATGAGAATTGCGCATGCGAAACGATCGCTCGTGCACAAAAATGTATTTAATGAAAACCTTTGTACAAGATTTTTACGAAAATTAGTATTTCGTGGGAAAGTGTATTTTTTTCGTACGAGCTGTCAAGCTGTAAACAGCTGTTTTTATCGAATTTATATCGGTTGAGCTGAATTCCACTTCGTTGAATGTCAAAATAGCGAGCATTTGGAAGGAATCGAGTGGTCGCGTAGTACAAAAATCAAAATGGAGCTAAATAAAACGGCCCCTCGAATGAGTTATGAAATGAGTTGAGGCGTCGTCGGTGGAAAGAAAGCGGTTTGTGTTCGACAGTCAACCGAATCGATCCGTCGGGTGAAGATTTAAATTGTTTTAAGGATTTAATAAAAGAAAATTATGATAAATGTAATCCAAAGCGCCTTGACCGTGATCAGTTGGAATTATTTTGCGATTCCAGAAGCTACATCACCTTCATGTCATTCTCTAACGGGCTTTCCCTTTGTCTCTTTCTAGCTTTCTCGTTGCGGACGAATGATGATTTAGGGGAAGGTTTATTGTCAACAAAAGCGTAAATGCCTTCCTGAAGGGGATGCAAGTCGAGGTGAAAATACTAATTTCTCTACGTTTTATGCATGCAATTTAAATTTCCAGAAATATTTTAATTCCCAATAAAAATCTAGCAGTTTACACATTATTTAAAACGACACCTCTTATTGAAAAATTAAATCCAAATATAAAAATTGTCTTCTAAAAAAAACTTGTACAATCTTATTTATTAATAAATTAACAATATCTTATCGTCATCATAAATTCCACACTAGACAATAAATTTAATATTTTTATTTTATTTCATTTTTTTTAATTAAATTAATAATAAAAATTTAGTACAAGCGACGCTTAGTTACGAATCGATGCAGCGGAGTATATCGAAGCGCAAAGGCATGCTGCTACGTCAAGAAACTGAATTGTTGACTGGCGGGAGATGTTGCTGCAGCAGTTGCCAAAATGACTATACAATTTTCTCACCAACGTCGCTGTGTCATTGCCTCTGCTAACTCCCACACGTACGCTCCCTGCCAATTCCATTAGCCATCTTTGGCTATCGTCGCATATTGAAGCATCATCAACGTCATCATCGTTATGATTATCATCATCCTCATGATCATAATCGTATTAATCGTTAATAAAAATTATGCCAACGAAAAAGATGCAGACAAGAAGATCCAACGCTGCGTTGCAACGATGTATAAACAGCTGCCGTTGTCTCTTATGAATGTTATTGTTTCTCTTTGTTGTTGTTGTTGTTGTTGTTCTTTTAGTAATGTTTACCAAAATTTTCATATTTAGTGTAATTAATTTGTGATATTTTTTAAAAGCTTATTTGTTTTTCGAAATCCTCGTTTGCCTTATTTGGCTGGAAAGAATTTCTGCTCCTCCACACGGGTACTCCCTAGAGTGCCAGTGAGTACCACTGAGTACCGTGAAGATGTTGTTAACTTTCATTTGGAGTTGGATACCCTTCAAACTAATGCAGGGCGCATTAATTTCTCCTCCGTGCTTCTTGATTTATTGCCACCGGGAGAAGTCATCACGCGTCTGCCCTTCCTAATCCCGATAGTGATGGCATCTTATGGCGCAGCATGCAGAATCAATTGCCAAACAATTGTCGTGGTTCGTCATCTTGACGCCTACTACTCTTTGTTCGCCTCAAATCGATGATGTTCTTCGTCGACGCGTCGCTGTTATCACTCGGTGTGATTGTTATTGGTTGCGTTGTTGTTATGATTGTTGTTGTGATGCTGCTGCAATTGCATTACGATTTTAATACATGTTACTGTTTGTCGGTTATATTTTGATTTGGTTTTCCTATTGGTGACGGCGTCGGTCTATGGAATGAGGTTATATTTTAATGCTTCTGCTGTCTATTTTTTAGCCTCTAGTTATTAATGATGCGGCGCGGTGCGGCACGGTGCGTTGATGATTCCGCTTTGACTACATTCAAGTACAATTTACAATCTGAGCTGTTGGCGAGGTATGAAAAATGATTCATATTGCTTTTGGTGTTGTTTGTTGCGTCGCACTGCATTGCATTGCGTTGTTATTTCCCACGTTTCAGGCCTACAAATAATTTTGTGATCTTTCCAATTTTGGTTAATTCTTCATAAGTTGTTGCTGTTTAGATGCCTACGGATACAAAGACGACAACATCAACGCCTAAAATAGACCCAACAACATCAGCAAGAAGAGCCACACAAACCAACATGAGCCCAAATGTTGAAAACTTTTAATGATAAATTCATTCAATTGACGCATCCTTAAAAATTGTTTCATATGTGTGCGATCACTATCGTTTATTATGTCGAAAAGAGTTAAAATAATTTCGATGAATATCTGCGAATATTTCGATTGAAAATTTTTCTTGTTGATTCAGCTTAGACGAAGGAGACAACATTATCCTCGCCCTCGGTGAGATAGAGGCAAGTCTGACCAGAAAGCTATGAATGAAGCCTGGGGGGGAGTAATTATTCAGTTATCGTTCAACCAACTCTTTCACAGATATTTCATAGCCTTTTTTATTTATCTCGTTTCAACCTTGCACTGAACGCCACCGAATTAAGGTCCGTACACCGGTGACCCCATCAAATAGGCATCTCGACTGTCGATTGCAGACCCAACATTATTTCTACTAGAATAATAAAAACGCCAACAGTTGTTGTTGCTAATCTTATTACTCTTGTTGGTTATTGCTGTTATTGTTGTCGTTGTTGTTGTTGTTCTTGTTACTGTTAATGTTATCCAGTGCGATATGATCGTTTGGTTATGACTGTTTTGCTGCGACTGCTGTTTCTCTTTTATGACTGTCTCAGATCATTATCGTCAACACTTGTTGATCTTTACTGGACAACAATTTTTTGGTCAAAAGTCGCCAGATTCGTTGTTCGGTTGAATGGTTTTGCGTTTGTCCCTTCGCCATTTCTGTATTTGAGTTCACCAACGCTGACGCAAACATCGACAACGCCGCATAGCAAAGAACATTAAATCGATCCTATACAGTCGTGGGGGAGAAAGGGGTGGAGGGTGGTCTCTTTTGATTATTCCAACATGACAGAAAATTCCTGTTGATCGTTGGATTATTTGCACTCGTTATATCTTTTAGCAGTTACTCATCGGTGTTTTTGAACAATAAAAATCTTTAAGCATCAGAAGCCACTTTGAATCGGTGCTTTTTCAAACGATTTTTCTTTTCCTTTTCAATCGGAATGCCGGCGGTTAGTGACTACTACAAACGGTAACCGTTGCCAATTTTTTTCGTCAGTTTGTATTTTTGGTATAAGGAAGTATTCCTTATATAAATATCTTTTGCTTAAACAAACCAACACCCCCTTCTTCTCCCCACCCACCATCTATAGAGATGTCGCGATAAACGGGCTATTTCTCGATTATTGTTTTTTAATTTGTTTTTTCAACACAATTTTATTGTGTTCGTTTTCGTTTCCTTTCACTTTTCATCATCTCTTTAAGTCTCTTAATCAGACCGTATTTACCTCCTCTCTTCAGACGCCACCCGCTCTTCGAAACACCATTTTAATTTCTTCGAGTGTTAAAACTATAAAATTAAACATAATGATAATTACTTTAATTAAAAAAACATTTAACAAAGTATTATAATCCGTTAACCGAAAGAGTCTTAAAAAAGTCTTGAAACCTTAGTGGAAATCAACGATAAGCATCGATTGCAGAATTCGCCGTCTGGCTAAAACTAGGCTTAAACGCAAATCAGCAAAGAAATTAAAAGACCAACAAATGAATCGATGAACCGATGAAATTTATTTACATTCGTTATACCCTACACTCGAAAGGATGGGGTGTGTTCACTTCTTTCTTACGTTTGTAACGCATTACATGAGGCGTGATAGTTATAGAAAAGTATATGCAACGCCTGTCTGTCTGTGGAAATCAGGATTTCAGCTGAACAGAAAACACATATCATCATGAAATTTCACTTTCTTTCTTTGCCATTACAGGCTGTTTCGGATTGAGAGTGTTATTTGGATTTTTTGTGTGTTATTAGTTCAGCGTCTCAGTTTGCAGAGGAAACTTAAGGCTGGAGTGTATTTTTTGAAAAGCGAGTGACACGCCCACATGTATCTATGGTTACAATCACCTAGGAATGTTGTCCTCGAGAGGTTTTTTACCAATATTCCTTGCCTACATTGGCTGATTAGCTGATGCTAAAATGGGATTTTAAAATATACAGTAAATATAGGAAGATATAAACTCTATAGAACATACGTGCCGCCGCCCACTGATTATTGAATTTCAACCGTAAATTTATATTATGGGTGTAGGGTGTATGTGCTACGGTCATGCCGAAGTTAGTGTTCTTACTTGTGTTTTTATTTAAAAACCCTCAATGGAAAATCTCGGAACAAAACGGAAACAATGTTTAACCCTATTTAACCCTGACAGTATATGGAGGCCGTTTTTATGTTGGAATGGTATTACCACTTATGCGTTCTTTCTTTAGTAAGCCCTTTAATAAATCTTTAAATAAGTCTTTTAATAGCACCGATATGTACTTAACACATACCTTAAATGGGTCAATTTTAATGTTTTGAAGTATTTTGGTTGGATTTTAATGACTTAATAATAATAATTGCATATAGTTGGCTATAAATGAATCCAGTAGGAATGGATATCATTTAATAAGTCGCTCATTGAGCAACAGATCTTCTTAAATATGTCCCTTTTATAGATTTATACAAATATATCCTTGTAAACAGACCCGCTTAAATACCTTTCATGAAATGATTTCCTTTAGACAGGTCTATGAAATAAACTCTCTTCGGAGATATTCTTTTAATGGAGCCTTATTAAATGGATCCTTTTAAATTTTTTCCCTCTAGATGGTCCCCTTAAATGGACCGCCTTTTCAACAGCATACCTACGTACCAAATATTCCCTTTCTACCTTTCTGGTGTTAAACATCACCAAGCGCATTCCTGTTTCAGCACAAGTTAATCGATCGTTCGTTGGCGCCGAATCGATCGATTTTCGATCAGGATCGAAATCCTGAGTTTTACCGAAAATCGATAGGAAAAAATGTGGACAGACAGAAAGACAGCAGACAAACAGACAAAGAGGCTCGTAGCCGGTGGAATAAAAATTACAGTCACGGTTTTTGCGATGCACTTGCTGTGTCCGAGAATTGCCGACAGCTTCTTATTCGTTTGTTTTTTCTTCTTTTTTGTGTGCAAGGTGCCTCCAGATTTAAATGTCGATGGTCAGGATATAGTGGCAATGATGTTACCAACAACATGAACACACAGCGGCAATAGCAATAGCAATTATTGTTTTAATGCAATTCGAGACCTTTCACTGAATCCAAGAAGCGCACGACTTTATTCCGACGATTCAGCGATTGGAATCAGACCATTATTACCAAATAGTTTACGGTTATAACCGTTGCCAACTAGCGATGTCAATGCTGATGACGTTGGCAGAGAACTGAAGGTGTCAAGAAAATGTTCGACATAAACACATTTTACAATCTCTATCGGATGGCCGATTTTTTGATCTGAGTCTGAGGCCCTTTCCATGAATCCACGATTATGCTAGATGATGCAACAATTGAAAGAAAAGGAGTAGTCTATGTTTTTTGGGGGCGTCGAAAATACACCAATCTAAATTAATTACCACTTCATTCATAAGTAAAAAAACTACCACAAACGAACCACCTCGGATTTATTCCTGTGTGTGAAATACTTGAATATGGTTATGGTTATGGCTCAAATGGTTATGACCGAGACGATTACTATGTGATGGCACTTGCATTAAGCAACCGTGCGGCCTCCTCGGTTGATAAATTGTCAGTGAAATGGCGAAATGGCGCGATGCAGATCGGTTCGTTGCAACTTACCGACAACCCATTTCTCACACGAAACTAGTCTTGAATGTGCCGGGGGGACGACTTGTCTGGGTACTCTTGACATCGACGTTTGCTTTCCCATGCGTCCGTGCTGTCGATTGTCATCTTTGCTGCAAGTGACAATAACAACAACAACAATAAAACTAACTACAAAAAACAACGAATCTGATTTTTATCACTGTCAGTGAACAATTAAAACCATGGCTCAGTTTCGGTTGGTTGGCAACACCATTACCACCAGCACTGCCACTCTCATCAGCAGCAACAACAAACTAACGAGTAACTTTGACCGTAGGGAAGAGGAAGAGCCCAGCATAAAAATTTATTTGAGCACGCTTACGTGCTGCTGCGTCGAACTTCGTGTTTTCAGCGTAATTTTGTAAATTTTTTCTAAAATTTATATTTACGCACAAGAATTCGGTCCACTGGCTGGACTTTTTTCTCTCTTAATCTCAAAACTTTTCTATAAAAAATATAATGTTTATAATTCTTTCTTTACGTGACCGCTACACCACAATCAGTAGATTGGTCTCAAATGTTTTAACTCGTGGTCACATGAGCTTCTCATATTCCCCTCCCCCTTCCCACCCAGCTGTCCGCCATTTCATATTTGTATACTTTCCCTGAGGTCACCGCATCTGCCAAGCTTTCGACGTCCGCGCACACACACGCACAGACACACGCATGTGAAACTACATGTACGTGAGCACCCGTAGAAAACACATCGAGGGACCATGTTCATCGGCAGGCGAGTGTGAACCGCTGCACTTTATCTCGGCGAATGACCAAACAAGTGAGTGAAAGATAGAGAGGGAGAGAAAGAGAGAGAAATGTTAGAATCTTCCGAACTGATAAAATATCGCGACAAACAACAAAAACATCTAACTGCGAAAAAATACAACAACAATGACAGTCGAGACAACGAATTAAAAATAACCAAAAAGCAACAAAAAGCGATCGGGGCTATATTAGAGATCAAACGTTTGAGGAACAAAATTTTGGAATGTATCCACGAATGACATATCACCACAACGGCATCGCGTTGCGCTTCTCTGCCGACCCGCGCCGAGTTCGCGCCACATCAACTCGGACAATCTTGAGTTATGAATATCTGCGTGTGTGTACGTGCACACTAGAGTGTACGTTTTGACTGATAACGCCGGCGTGTAGCAACGTATCCGGGGCACATCAAAATTAAAGCGATCGACGCTCTGATGAAGATGCGACGACGTATGGGGAAAATATTTCGTTGAATCTTTTACACGTCGTCGAAATATATTCGGCTTGACTCCTTAAAATTAATCACATACACAAATAATCACATACATTGTCTGCCCTAAAACCGCTTACAGTACGCTATACCCAAAAATAGCCAACGATCACAAACAACTCACAAGTATCCAATTCGATTGGACATCAAAGTGGTTGTTGTTGTTCTTGCTGTTGTTATTCCAGCTGAAAGAAGAAATACCTTCATGATATTTCTTTATAAAAGAGCCTTTATTCATTGAGTCGTTAAGCAGGAATATGTTCCTGCATGCACGCGTGTATGTAGGTGTGTGCGTGTTCTTTTCGTGTGGGTGTAAATGCTGGCAACCCCCACCGTAGTGGCGGCGGTCGCTCGGTTTTGCATTGCGTCGCGCTAACTAGATGTTATTTGTCAAAAAACGAAACGCAGGCTTACAAATCTCGACGATCATCAATTCATTGCCGAATTCGTTACGTTACTCGTTAGTTTTTGTAATGAGCTCATTCAATCATTCGATTCAACAATTGTCTACTAGTTCGTTGTTTGTCAAATGACATCACAATGAGAGTTGAATGGTGTTGCCAACTTGGAATTAATAAAAGGTTTCTTACCTCATAAATACGTCTAAAAAGTACCGCCCGTACTGTGATTCGATGGACCCAGAACAACGCTCGACATTTAACGAATTGGATTCAAAATTAAAAGGAACTAATTTTAATCCAATAAAAATTGATAATCGTCCAACGTCCGTTAAGAAAATAATCGCCGCACCAAATTTGAACTAATTCAAATTGACTGCAGTGAAGAAATAAACGAGCGATTGAGCAAACTAACGAACGAGCAAACCGTGTAAGGAAAGCAAAAACAAAAGAACAAGCAAACTTAACGAATAATCGAATGAATGAATTCAATCAATTTTAAAATCAATTCCAAAGCTCCGACTTAGATAACGATTTCTTTTTGTTTTTCGTAATTCTAAATTGGTTTTAAGATTTGGCTAAAAAATTGAAAATTGAAACCACCGAATGGGAAAAGCAATCAGCCAAAAAAAAAAGAAACCAATCAACTCTTCGTCATGAATGAGAATGAAGCATTCAAGAATGCAATATAAATTTTTAATCACGGGTGGCTGCTTTTGTTACCATTTGTAACGCTCAGGGGGCGCCACAAATACATAAACATACACGTGCACACACATACTCACTCATAGATTCGGCCTAAACTAACGCAGACCAGCAGTGTTTGGAACGATCGATCCAGCGACGCGAATAGCAATACATATGAGTAAATCGCTCGCATTGCGCTAACCGCAATCGCTACCAAATATCGCGATTAGAGCCGTTAATTATAATGGCATTGCTATAGAAAAACAACACCAACACTAACAACAACAACAACAACAACAACAACGCCAACATAGGTCGATCTAACGCCAACAATAAAATGAACATTTAATCGTTTGCGTTAAACTTATGAATTGCAAATTGCAATTTTTTTCCTCCTTGCCTTCCCGCGCTTTATTTTTTATTAAATCGATAAATCGTTTATAATCGAACCAAAGACTTTCTTTGTCGAAACTTCAATTCGTATTGGTTTTGCCGCTGTAAAAAACAGCGCATTCTCTGCCGCTGCCGCTGTTGCTGCGATTTATGCTATTTGCGTTGTTATTGCTTTTATTGGTTCAGCATCTCGTAACGCATTCAATTCACTGCATCAGAAATTTCATTTGCCGAACCAAATATTGGATATATTTCACGGTCACAAAAGTTCGTCGATTCGCACCACTCGCTAGTCGGTGTGGGAATACATATACGATTGATACTGAATGCACCGCTAGTTTTCAAATATTCAGAAAGTCCGCGAGTCGATGATTCAGCGAAGTCGGCTATTTCCAATTCTAGTTCTTCTTCTTCTTCTACATAGAAATTACTGCATATTGGCCTTCAGCCCGTAATCTGGCCAATACATGACATAATAGTTGCTTCCACATAACCTTTGCTTCCCCTTCTCACTCTCGAAACAAGCGGCTATTCGACGCATAATAAAGAACTTACATTCACAGCCTCCGCTTCATGATTTCAAATTCCGATTGAGTAAATTTAGCCCCTTCATCGTTCGGGGATAAAGCGGTAAAATGACAATTTAATCGGTCATCGTTGGAAGAATTGTCAGTGAAAAATTATTTCAAATTTCAGCGCATGTAGTGCAGTTTAATGCAAACTGTTGACGCGGTCGTATAACGCTCTTGCCCGCAATAAGATCAAATAAGGAATTAACCGAAAAGTCTGAAGCGGTAAATTAGAGACAAATTCTAAACAATTCCCCCCCCACCACCTTCCTCAACCAATTCTCGCTGCGATGTCTTTCGTCGCAACGATAAAAACAATTTCAACACCATCAAATGATGTCGAACAATTACCTTCAGGAATTTAATATAAATACGATAATTTGCTAAAGATCATTTCACAGATGTCGCAGTGTTCTCCACAAAATATGTCGCTGCCTAGACATTCTGAGCGTCGTCAACCAAACAGAGCAAATCGTATACTAATCGCCGTCGCAAATCGCTGAAATGATTTAATACGCGTGAGCGAGAGAGCACGGGGCCGACGCAATTGTCGTGTATGTCAGATTTTTGCTATGCCGCTAACGCTGACGCCATCCGACATTAAGCGTTTAATTGCAGCTATTTAGATCGCGCAAAGCGTGATTTCTTGACTAAAAAAGCTTAATAACAAGCGAGTGGAATTTGAAAAGAATTTGAAAAGTCGAAAGTGAGCGACGTTGTCAGGGCTTCCTTGTGACTGCGACATAATCATGAACACGCTTAAATCAAGGAGGCATTACCGACGAGAGTATTTATACAAGGGGACGACGTACTTCAAACTTTCTATTTGAAGCAACTTTTATAAAATCCTTTTATCACGATTTCAATAGACGGCTGCAGTCGGCGATTCTTTCAATACCGTAGAGAATATTCTTCAGATACAACGGAATGAATTCATTTACTTTGTCCACGTGACCGCCCACTACCACGCCTCTTACCTCTAGCATAGCTCTCTACCTCGTCAGTTTGTTTTAGCTCAACATTTTTCTCACCGTTTATCGATCATCGAATGGCTTTCTGGCTGGAAATTACCGCAAAAGGCATCAGATTATTTACGGTATCCCTATTCCCCCCCGACCCTCTCATCGACAACGCGTTCATCCACGGCATCATTTCACCTCATCCCGAAATTGATCATAATCTTTAAAACTGTTTGTTTGTTTGCGCTTTATAATCGCGCTGCCGCATCACCGTCATCGCTATTCAAGCACGCTCCGTGGACGCTGGTGAGTGCAGGAAAAGAACAAGAATAAAAATAAAGAAGAAGAAAAAAGGGAAAAGAGGAAAAGGGAGAGTTGAAGAAGGCTTCAATTGCTCAGCTGGATTACAATAATTTAACGTCATCATAATAAAACAATCAACGCAAGCCAATGGAGATGGACCGATGCGACTTATGGTAAACGAAGACGCATGTGGTTTAGGGCGCCGAAAGCAACGTATGTTCATTCTTTCTCTGTTACCAGCACTGCCATCCGTTACCGATCAATGCTTGCATACGTCGTCATCGTTGTTAAGTTTAAATAGTTCACAATAAATTGAGAGGTCAGTCGATTGAATCCCTCGCGTCTGAACTCTGTCTGCGAGGCGTTGATGAAGCTCTTCCAATGAAACGGATGTGAGCAGACGATGGCTGGTCGTTTTTGGTCAGCGGCGTAGGTGGCAGGCAGTAAGGGCGCGATTAAGGCAACGACGATGATGACGATGAGTGGTCGAGGGCTCGGGTGAAGGCGGTACGAAGCTATTCTTACGCCAACGTAATTGATATGGCCGGACGGCTGACCTGCTGCAAGATCAAGAATCGTGCTTAATCATTCTCCCTTCTGCTGCTTCTTCTTCTTCTTCATTTATTTTTCCTTCCTTTTCGTCTTTTGGATTCTATGCAGTTTGTTTGTTTATTGTTTAGTTTTAAACCCTTCTGGCAAGAGAAGTGCTGCCAACTCCAACATATACATACATGTTAGTTTTTAAAAGTCGCGGCAACTCTAGGATTTTCTCGTATCGGAAGAGCGGAGGTAGCAAGCACTACAGAAAAATGTCCTCAGTTCTTCACAAAATCCTTTCAAAATGAACCCAAACTGCTTGACTAGTTGATTTCATTCAGCGAATGCCTAAACGGTCTCTCGATATGCCTTCCTCTTGAATGGCCATCGGCAACGCAGCTATGCGGTACGTGGGTTGACGTGTGTGCGCGCACGCTCGATACAGCTCAATCGAGGCACAAACGATTCCTTCTTCAAACTTTGCGAATGCGGTTGAGTCGTATGAGCATAACCGTTGCATCGTTTATATATGGGCGGGGTAGGGGGCGGTATAGTAAGAAGGACAAAAGCAAAAAAAAGAGAGAATATTAACAAAAGGCAAACCAATTACTATTCTCTCGGCATTTTGTTTGAAAATTAAGCTATTATTTCTTTGCTTTCTCTTCCTCCTTACCTTCCTCCGCTTCCTGCTCTTCTAACTCTTCATTTTTTTCTTTATTCTTCCTTGTTTTTTCTTCTTCTTCGCCGCTCATATTATGTCTTTTACACGGAAATAAAACAGAATCCATGTGAGCTCTTTTGTAGCCGCTGCCGCCGATTATTAGAGACAACGACGCATCGTCGACACCTTTGGTAAAGAAAGAATTAAAGTAATTGTTTCAACAAAAGAAACGCCTTCTCTTCATAAAATTTTCTACATTTGTTTTCTTGTGCTCGCAAGTGTAAACACAAACTCATGATCACCGAAGAGTCGGATCTGCGGAATAACAGACTTATTTATACGAATTATATTTGAATATTAATAAAAGCTTTATAAAAGAATTCGAAATTGCTTTCCGAATTTTCTCGACATTGCGCAACGTACCATCACGACAATAATGGACCATTACCATCTACTGATTAGCAATTTTCATGATGCGATTACATCATTCCACCTCTCGGGCTTATCAGATTCCGTAGACTTCTTCTACTTGTCACAACCAACTACTGCCAACGTTACCACCACCACAACTACAATTGCTGCCACCGCGTACGGAAACCACTGCCACCGCCAGCAACGTCACCACCGCCACCACCCTCACCATTAGCATTAATGCGACTGCAACTGTGCTTATAACTATTCCGGCTACTTTCCGTCATGTCCACGTATGGCGGTAGCCCCAATCCTTTTTTAATACCGAATGAGCAGATACGAATCTAACTGCCTTTTATTCATATCGCGATTTTAGTCTCTTTTAGATTGCATTTTACTCTCGCGACGATCTACCGCCGAAGAGACCGCACACCACCAACAATGATCACGGCCTAGTCAATTCGAATCCCACTAGTCCAAAGAATATGAACGAGTGATCTCTCGGCTAATGCCGTTCAGTTACCGCTTCATCTAATTTAGTGTCGCTTTTGCTGCTTTGTACTGCTGTCACCATTAGAAGCAACAAACCGAAAGAAATATCGTTTTTAATTAGAGATCTTTAGACGCTGATATTCGTTTTGTTGTCAAATCCGATTCGATTCGATACGACCCGATACAATCTAATACAAGACGATCCAATACGTTTCAATGCAATTCAGACGGACTGCAATTCAATTGAATTAACCAAATACCGAGGGTACCAAGTCTTCCACCGCCGCAGCGACCAAGTGACCTTATTTGGTGGGGCGACGTTTTTTGCTATTGTTCTGGCGGCTTTTATCGATTAATTGCTTCAGTGACAGTCGGCAATCCGTAGCGGTTTATTTGCCGTTTGTCGCTTCGTCGATGTGGTTATCACTGCTCACCGAAATGGCAATGTTGGGAATACCAAATCCTGCAAACGCTTGAAATCCCGTCGTTATAGCACTAACTTACGTCGTCTGTCACACGCCTGCTGTCACGTCATGACAGCTTAAGTTGAATTCTATGACAGCTCGTTGCCGCTCTCGCTGTCGCCGGTAACGCCAATACTTATGAATCGTGTAATCGAGTCAGCAACACGAAGCTTCAATTTAATTGCAACAAATTACCGAAAATGGCCGCGATCTCGTACATGACTTATATTACATTACATTATAGATAAAAGAATAAGAAGAAGAAAAATATGTGGGTTTTACAATTTTTACAATTTAATTAGTTAACACAAATGTTATAATTGTGCAATTTCATAAATATTTTATAAACGCATGCTTACTATACGCATACTTTTATTCGCTGTGACGAGAAATCGCTTTAAGAATTGAGCGTCAATTTGCAATGAATTATCAACTAAATTGTTGATGTGCGTTATCGCCTTGCGTTGAAACACTAAGTCTGAGTGTTAAAATGTATTCTCTTTTAGATAAGATTAATCTCTCCTTTTGCATTGTGCATGTGTGTAAGTGTGTTTGCATGTGCCAGCAGACCGCACAGCGCACCAATTTCCATCGTCCACTGCATCATCATCGTGGACGTAAAAATAGCTCTTGCCGCATACGTTTAGCTCTTGCCGGAACTATAAAAATAGTTCCACTGGACCGCATCATACTGCACCACCTCTGACTGCATCCCTACCCCACATCGGTCACACCACGCCATCCACAGCAAACATATCATCCAGTCACAGACGCTACATAGGCTGCCGTTTCTCTGCTGTCTCTTAATGTTGATCGAACGCGTTTGTTGCTTTGGTTGACAATTTGACAAATACTGACACTTAGATCGTGCCTGATTCGGCAAACGACTTTGCTGTTGTTGTTACTTCGGACTAGAGTCCGTCGCTGCTGGACGATTTACAAATCTGGTTTAACCGCAAACCTGACTCAAGTGATCGCATAGCGCCGTATAATCAGTTCATTAATTTGCCGGCTACTGTTTGAATTCCAAGACGCATAATTACCGTAAGCGGCCGTGGGCAACATGCAATAGACAGCGTGTTGTAGCAACAGCGGCAGCAATATCGGAAATGTAGAAAACGCAACAGTAGTAAACGCGTCAACCTAACAAAAAACACATCCATTACATATGCGTTGCTTTTCAGATTTGCCCCATCTGGAGTGTCCGAGGTTCGGAGACTTGAAGGCAGTGTTACAGCTGACGCAAGAAAATTGTTTTCGAATAAATCAAGTTGATAAACTTACGGCGTCCAGCAGCGCGACGGTCATGGATTGATTAGTTTGTCTTAGTTCCCGGAGGAGTAAGCTCAAGCTCTTTGGATTTCTGGTTTTTCAGATTCGATTTTTTTATAATTGTTCTTCGTATAGTATTCACACGATCAAAAAGATTTTATTTAATAAAATTCAGTCATCTATCAATAATTCGTTCAAAAATTAAAAACAATTGCTGCCTCTTCTGGTTTCTGTTGTTCGTCTGTCTGTTCAGTGCTCAAGTTGTGTGTGTACGTGTATGTGCGTGTGTGCATGTTCGGGCGTGCGTGTGTGTGGGTGTGTGTTTGTTTTTGTTTGTTGGGTGTTTACGTGTTTTGGTTGATCTGCTTAAGAGCGCTTCAGGAGGAAAATCAAAGAAGGTATGCATTTTTCATTCAATTTCCATTAAAATATCGAAAAAGTTTCATCGACCCTGCAAATGATCACTTTCCATCTCACCCCTTATTCCTCGCCAACCCTCCTAATTTTCTTCGCCAACAGTCTTCGAGCGACAGTCTCTGAAATAATCGGTACTTTTTATCAATTGTTGAAAATGCAATAAATTCCATGCGAAATGAATAAAAATGCAATAAACAAAAAATCACTAACAACAACAACAACAACAACAACCTGTTCCGCCTGTTCGCAGCAGATCGCTTCAGTTCGCGTTAGCAAAATATCAAACTCGTGACCAATTTGACTTATTTACACCGATCGGACATGCATCTCCGCGCAGATTCTGCGGGCTCCGGTACCAGCAGTTTCGTTACGAATAAAAATGCTATCGATTGCTCCAACAAAAGGGGGAGACGAAGTGGGCATGTGTCTGTTTGCATGTGTATGTTTGTGTGTATGTGTCTGTGAGTGAGTGTGTGTTTATGTGTATGCAATAAATCCACTTGCGGAGATCTTGGAATACAACGACGTTTACTTTTGATTAAACGAAATTGATCCTTTAATGGATCTCTTGTTTTCCTATATCTTAGCAGATTTAATAATGCTGTCCGGAGGCCCTTCCCTCCGAAAAGGAGTAATTCTATCCCACGTAATATCTTTTAGGATATAAAAATCTTGCGAACTTACGTAAGCGTAAACGTATCATAAGAAAACAAACGCAATGACATATATGCTTATACTTTCTAAAGTCGCCCCTTTCTATCACGTACAACAACAACAACAAATATATCATTAGCAAAATAAGAATATATTCCAAAGTAAATAAAATCGCATAAATTAATATAATATTTTAAATTTTCCTACTGGGTCATTCGTAAAGACGACAAACTTGTCTGCAGCCCGATTTCTTGACCTGATGAAGAGATTAAATACTTTCGAATGATGGAACGACATCGAACTGGAAACGATTACAAGTTGCAACACAGTGCAATAGCATTGGGATCGTTGCAACAACCGAAGAAAATGTTCCTCTTTCTCGAACTGCTTGATTAAGCCCAATTTTTGAGTCAATTAAATAATAAATAAAAAGGTACCGAGTTTAATTTACTTAATTTATGATAAATTGGCAACGGAGAAATATTATTAATCCCTCCCCCAATTCCCAACCCGTTTCCCACTTTGAAATTGTACTTGCACGGCAGGTCAATTCGGAAGACCTGCAAATCTAGCCATAGACACTCACAAAACGCGACGAACCGATCCGTTGTTTGTTCGCCAATGCAACTTCTGAAGCGATTCGTTCAATGTCGTTCCGTTGAATGGCGGCAAAGTATAAATTTCGGCTCATTACGTTACATTTATCACGATTTCTGAAGTGGTGGCGTTTGAGGCGATCATTTCTTCCTTTGGCTGAAATGAAACGATAAATAATGATAATGTGCTTACGGAGCGGCGGGAGCGGGTGATTTCATCGACTCTACAGACTTCAATAATCGTTGATGGTCTTTCTAAAATTAATATTGAATGCCAACAACATTCCGCTAATCAATAAAGCTTGATCAATCTCCTGCAAACGATCAACCTCAAATCATCCCATTTTCAACACCTTCAACACCAACAACAACAGCAACAAGAGCAACAACAACCAGAACCATACCAACAGCGGTTTAATTGAACAACCTTGAATTACGGCGAAAATTGCGGCAATTGCATTAAGCCAAAAGCAAATTATTTTAGAAACATTATTCTATCGATGCGTTAGACGACGCAGTCAGTCGCGCCGCATCGCTACGATACCAGAAGCGACTTAAAATTAGTGGTGGTTAATTCTTAACAACAATAAGCATAACTATTACAACAACACCAACAACAACAACAACAACAACAACGCAACTTTATTATAAAAACTGTCTGCAGAAGTAAAAATTGCTGACTGTAAACAATGAATCGCTGACAATTAGAAGAGGCCAAAGAGGAAAAGGAGGAGGTCATTCCCAAATGTGTGCCACCAAAATCATTTCTTAAAGTCTATTTCAATGCACGCGAATGTATGTATGTATGTGTGTACGAGCGTGTATGTGTGTCTGTTTTACTGCATCGCGTCTGTGTGTGTGTATGCGCAGAATGTTAAGAATTACGGTAATATTTGCTGAAATCGATTCTTTAGGTCATTGTTGTTGTTGTTGTTGCTTTCGTGAATATTATGATTGCTATTGATGATGTTGTTTTTGTTGTTGTTGTTGTTCCAAATCTAACAAAGTGGCGGTGGCGGTGTAGAAAATTATATGGGCTTCGATTTCAGTTTGGGTTCAGGATCCAAGGTCTTGCTTTTTTGGTGTGCTTTCGGTTCGTTGATCTTGTGCTCTTTCTCTCTGTCTCTCTTTCTTTCTCTAGCTCCCTCTCTCTTTTCCTTACTGCAAACAGCTGCAAATACTGCTGCTGCGCCTGAAGTTGCAAACATTGTTATTGTTCTGATTTTTTTTTATTGCTTTTGTTGTTGCCTCTATGGTTTATTGTTACGGATTTGGCTGCTGCAACCACTACTGCTACTGCTGTCACGTCGCGTCGTCATTTGGTCGTTTGTGCAACACGGTAGCGATTTAATCAGCATCAACAACAGCCGCCACTCCGAGCGATGGCGCAATGGCGACCGTGACATAACGGTGCCCGGTGTACATTTTACATGAAATTGAATCACCGAATTGAAAGACGCCAAGACAGAAACGAAGGAACACTAAACAATGAACTGATGGGAAGGAAACGGAAAAAACCATATATGAATGAATGAATGTATAAGAATGTGTGAGTCACTCTATCGAAAATCTATCCATTTCATAATGAGCTCCATTAAAATTTAATCAGCGATTAATGCAAACAAGGATAGATATCTTGACCACACGCAAGTCTTTTTCTTACACGAAGCTTTGTTTTTTGAGCTTTTTATGAATTATTTTCACGCGAACGTTTTACACGGTTTTCACAGAGTCTTACATTAGTTTATTAATTTTTTAAAAAGTGAGTCATAAAAATAGAAATTCGTCAAGATCATGGTAAAAATCATCCCCTTTTTCCAAAAGTTAAATTTCAATTTTTCTCTAAGTAATTTGCGTACTTTGTTACGCGACTGATTCGTACGCAAGATTTATCTCACGCGTTTAAAAAGTCATGAATATGGTTAGATAGAAATAAAGAGCCAGATGACCAAAATTGTGAAATGATCCATGATTTCCAATTCAATTTGATTTAATTCTGTTTGATCAGTACACTTTTTATCAATGCGTTAAAAAGTGAAGTTAAAGTCTCTTCTGATTGCGTTGAAAATGATGGAATGAAGGTATGAAGAGATTTCTTTTCAGAAATAAATAAAATTTGAAAAATATATAATTTTCAATATAAATTTCGTTAATGTTATCAATATAATCACTCCTTTCCCCACTCCCGCTTGGCTCATTACGAAAAGCTTCGACTGCGGCACGTGCAATAATACGAGCATGCGTCGCCGCGAAGCTACAAATGGGCCAACATTCGATACGAATTTTAGTGCAATGTGTCGATCCCCTGAAGTGACGCTGTAGATCATTATTCCTGCCACTGCTTCTGTTGTTGTTTTTGTTGTTGTTGTCATTATTATTATTATTATTTTGGCTGCTTAGCGAGAGTGGCATTTTTTGTTACTTTATTATGTAACTCACGACAATGACAATTCACGGAAGGACCTTTCCTGACCTACACCATGTATTCTTGTCGTGGCCGCTAGCGTCTAAAGCGACGTTCGGTTCGGGTCGAACCGTGTGGCAAACCAGCTGGCGCGATCAGCTAAAACTTCCAACGAAGTTTCCACCAATTTTCAAAACAGACCAATTCGAAGCATGTCGAACCGTCATAAAAAACCAATCGTAAAATCAACGAGACGAAGTCGATGAGGGCAAATATTCGGCAACAACATCGTTGTTTTCTGTCTATTATTCATAGCTGTTGCTGTTGTTGTTGTTGTTGTTGATGGTGGTGGTGGCAGTGGTAGTGAGACTGTTCGAGTCTTGTCGCTTATTGGAAGCTGTGACAAATCGTTCGTTTCAACAAACGCTTCAACATTTAACGCGAACCGTTGAAAGGGCCGCCAATCGAACGTGGCTTTATGAAACCGGTGAAGACTGAAGCATCGCCAAAACGATCTTGAATGTCATTATTTTTGTCGTCAAAGTGTTGCAATATTGCACGTTGGTTACTTATGTTATTGCAGACAATAAAAATATTTTTTTACTATCCGTGTTTTAAAATTTTTTTCCAAAGAGTAAAAACCAAAAAATAGAAAACGAAGAAGAAGCAACTAAGGGTCACTACAAACACTAAAAGGAAATTAGACGGAAAATTATTGCTCAATGTTAAACGTTTACCGTAGCTTTTTTCGCTAAAGCGTCATCGTGGGAAAGACAATAAATTTTGGATCTGTCACAAAAGCCTCTGCAGCAGCAACATCTGCCACTTACAAGTTGGTTAAATTGCGAAACGCAGCGATGGTCTACGGCCCTCGACGATCGACTAATACGCGCATCATTGCAATCATTATTCATCGGCCCAACCAAATGCCGTTTGTTGCTCCTGCTACCCGTGGGCGACTAACAGCCGCTTGCATCTGCGTTAGGCAATTCTTCATTTTGTGCTCAACTTTAGGGCCAAATAATGACACACTTTTGGGATGTGGTGCGGCCTAAATCGGAATCGCGCAAACGCACCCGCGCTAATTTTTACCGGTGATGACGGAGAGGGCAATGGGAGCATATTTACCAGTAAGCATCTCTCTCGGTATCGAATAGATAAAACTTATATTATTAACCAATGTAATCACGTCGCCTTCCTCTCCTATAAAGCCGCCTCCTTCAAACGCTCTCCTCTCAGTGATCCTGACAGTGCCTAAGGTACGAGTACCAGATGCTTACTCTAAGTCTCATTAATTCCGTTGCCCCAATAGCGGATTAAGTTAAAAGGAGGACAGGAAAATATTTGGTATGTCCCCGCTTATGGTGGTATTAGTGTACCATAAGCAGCGCACTGTCGGTACAACACGATTCCGTACATCCGTCAGATCGCACATTGTGTGGGTTTTGCTTACGATTTGCATAAAAAATGGCATACTGGGGGCCAGACTAAAATCGTCGCTATTCTACCGGAGTCTCCTGCAGTCCGATGAAGAGAAGAAAAAGAAGATGATTGTGGAATATGTTTTTTTCTTTTGTTCTGATGCTGTCTTTAATTTGACAAATCGGTGAATTAATTACGAAGCGCTTTTGTTTTCACCGCGACGCAAAATCACGCTGCGTATCCACTTTCACGGTACACTTTCAAAGGGTGTAAATAATGACTAAACGGGGTAAAGGCAAGAAAAGATGATGAGGATAATAATTTTTGAAAAACTCTCAAAATTTGGCAAAATGTTAAGCAACGGGCTTAAGATTGATAATCTCTTTCAAAGCCGCGCCTCAAGATTGTTATCACCTTACTAGATATTATACGATCATGAACATTATCAATGGCCTGAATAAAGATAATTCGGTATCACATTTTAAAACGCTAATTAAAACAAACAACACATACTGTCTCATCAACAACATCGTCTACAGGCGACAGTAATGGTCAATTGCACCAACTGCAAACACAGAACGGCAAACTATTCCACAACAACGACGTGGAGTTTCGAATAATTTTTAAAACCAAAACCGAGCGAAACTCTCCAAATAGGGGTCCCTCCGTTGGATGCATTCTCCTCGAAAAGGATCGCAATAAACTGCACGACGTAGCTAGCTAGCATTTATGTCTCAATTGCATTTGCGCACATGTCGCATATGTTTTGCCGCATGTTGCCACATTTTACTAGTCCCTCTAGATCTAGTTGTTTTCGCAAATTTATTACTTGCTAATTTGTTGTCGTTGCAACTCGTAGTGCTGCGGGGTGGATGGGATAGCTATGGGTGCACACATGGAGTCAAGACGGGGTGGGGTACCTAATGCACATCGAGGAATATTCTGCGCCACATTCGCCGGTGTATTTTGTTGTTTTATTTTCGAGAAAATCAGTAGTAACGGATCAGAAGCGTGGCAAGTCTGGCGTTGGTTTTTGGTGTCTGCGGCTCCAAAAACCAAGTGAACCAAGCGATTGGTCGATCCGTCAACATTTTAATCTAATTTCTTAGCAGTTCACTAAGCACTAAGTACAAAAAAAGGGACTCACGCACGAATCATGCACGGCTTAGGGTCATTCGAAGTACAAAATTAAGTCGCATCGGAATTCTTCTTATATGTGAGTGGATTAGCGAGGTAGAAACGCATCAAAGAATTACTCCGTTCTCCGGCAATTAAATACCAAAAAAAAAACAATTATAAAAAAATTTAAACCTAAAATGAAATTGAAAGCGAAAAGCAAATTTATTAGAAGATTCCAATATGACCTCCAACAACATTAACAACATAACAACACTGAATACCATAAAGAACACGTCACGACCCGTCACATTAAATGCATCTTTGCCCGCCAACAAATTATGAAAATTCTTTTTGTAAATTTAATCTCAACATTTACGAGTATCATTAATATCATCAATACGGATTGCTCGGAATGAAGATGAAAGGGGCGCCGAGGTGATCACTTGCGGAACACATTTGAGCATTTTATGAAGCCGGCAACAGACAACGCAAATTCCTTCGTTACGGCTTTAAAGCTCGGCTATTTAAACTGCTATAAATTAAATTTCGACTATTGGAAGCAGCGGTAGAGCTCAGGAAACACTGTCCGGGTGTTTGTGTGTATCGGTAATAAATTTTAAGATTTGAACTCTGGAACTAAGGGGGAAGCAAACAATAAGGACAATCAAGACGGGAAGGGAGGAAGACAGACCGAAAACATTTCGCCGTGATCGCAAACCAACAAACAAAACGAGGAAATAAACAGACAAACTCTGTCCATTTCAATCATTAATTTACTAAAAGCAAATGAATATTTTTCATTAGAAATTATTTCGCTAAAACGACGAAAACTTAACGAAATCAGCTGGATGTTATCGAGATGTATTCAACGTTGGTGGGAGAGATTTCGAAGGTGTCCTCAAATTTATATAAGTTTACTAATTAATACAGCAAAAAATTAAAAATGTCGAGAAGGTCAAGACACTCTCCGGGAGACAGAAAGGAAAATATCACCCGAAAGGCGATTAGAGATCAATGAATGATTAAGAGGACCCAAAAAAAGAATGTGAATAATTCATTTTAAGGCTATTCGGAGTCACATAATTTATACCAGTCGTGAACACGCACAAACACAAACACATGCACAGACATCGATATTTAAACTAAAACTTTGCAAATTTCATCGCAATTTTTTCTGAAGCGCTTGCCAACAGTATTTCAGAAATTGCAACACTTTTGTAAGCGACTTTCTTTGCAAAATATTAAACGATTGGTTGGTGATTTCATTACAGACTAAATGGCCAAATACGCATATACTCTCACACGCACACATACACACCACATATGAGAATGTGAGCGGGGTGCTAGATCTACAAAAGACTGCAGCGCATTGAAATCACAGCGATACTAATTATAATAAAGTCAGAACTTGCAGCGGGAATCATGCGCAACGCAAGAGTACAAACATAATACTTGATAGCCAGAATACAGAATAGCCATCGTCATGGATAATAAAACATTCCAATCTGCAAACATTCAACCGAAATCGATGCGTGGGCATTACCAGCAATTGGTTTTGTTAGCAGCTGAACAACTGCTAAACAAACTGATGGAAGCACCAGATGAGTTGCAATGAAGAAAAAAAGTAATCAATTTTCTTACGTCTGAAAACAGGCGGGCGCGCGAGCATACCAAATGCAATTTTTGTAGGTGTGCAAGTTTAGCCAATCCACCCACTTCGTCTTCATCTTCACCTTCATCTCTATGTGATAAAGATGTGTGATCGCTGCGATCATCGCATGATCACCGCTATCGTCGCAATCGCCCGTAACATTCTCATGGAACTCATGGCTTTCTGTTGCCGGCATTCGGTGCGCTATTTACTACGAAAGAAATATTTGTGTGCCGTTAGACACTTGCGAGTTTTAAATAGACAATTTATTCAAATTGGTTTTATGGCTCGGATGATGTTATTATTGTTGTTGTTGTTGTTGTTGTCTTATAAACACGGCTCAGAGAGATTTAATGATTGTGTTACTCCAGACGCTTTACTCGACGCAACGATGTAATGAAATGATAAAGCGAAAGTGCCGAAGAGTCAAAGATATAGCAATTTTCTTTTACAAATTCTTTTAAAAAGTTTTTTTAGAATAAATTTTTGCAATCTGCTAGCAGATAGAATTCTATTGACATATCAACCTATTTTAACAATCCGTGGACCGTAATTCCCTTTTCTGTAAATTCGAACGAAAGATTTAAGAAACAAACTATCTGCTAAATTTATCTGCCATTGGGGTTCTTTTATCAATTTTTTTTTTTTTGAAAAAACATCGCAACTCTCGCCCGAAAATCTCTAAAATTCATGGATTGTTGCCAAATTTCTTTGAAACTCATAAATTTTTTTTAAAACCCGCGCAAACCTTGTTCCTCTTAGATATAGATGTCGCCAATTTGGCAAAACAATCAGGCATACAAACTGTACTTTTACAGTAGCCAATGATCATTATTTTCTGATCAACGTTTTCGGTTCTCTGGTTTAGATATATAAAATCTTTTCTGATCTTTTAGTTATCAAAATTTGACACAATCTGACAAAATTTATTTTCCAACTTTGTCAGAAAACAAAGCCTTGATGGATATGAAGGAAGGATTAAGGGGATCATAAGTTATTATTGTACCTTTTACAGAAATGCAAGTAATTACAACTAGGTAACACTAAAATGATGGAGCACAATATTGTTTAAGTGAACTCTATCATCACATTTCTCTGGCCATCATCAATATCCAGATTTGTTTACGTATAAGCAAGAACGTAATAGGACGTTGAAGCAAGAACGTATAACGATGTCGTCACTTGGTTAACTTTGATTAACTTTGATTTCTTATCCTAAGTGTAGAGGAAAGAAGAGAATTTTTCAATCCACAAACAAAACTTCTAACCAAAACTAATAACAAAAAAGGGAGATTCGACTAAACGATGCCGATAAAAATAACTCTATTGCCCTCGCTTAGCATACGAATGTCAAGATTACCTCGAGAAAATTAATGTACTTTCCGTATGTGTGTAAGCGCGTGCGGGTGTATGTTTGCTCTTCTTGCAACTACCACCCTTTTAGTAGAGAATAATATACAACTTTGCCAAATGTAAATAATCGCTGATTTTGAATGGACGTATGCTGTATAGTAGTCTCCGTCAATGTCAAAGTCGCCGTCACTGCGATCTCTACCGAGCAATTCGTTTTTCTTAATACGATATTTATGGTATTTTCTTCGCTGCTACGGCACAGCAATGCACACATTAAATCAAAGAAGTACCTTAATTCGGACCCAGGAAACGATAGGACCACCATCGCATTGAGATTTTCGGTATGGATTCCACACAGCCTGCGATTGTGGCATGAGTGGGTGTAACGCGAGCGCGATGAAAGCGCAGATTCTCGATGAGGTTTGAGGATGTTCAACGTTCGTCGCAGATGGTTCGAGCGAAGATATTGAAAGATGGAAATAAGAAGATGAAATAAAAACGTACAACTTCTGGCTTTTCTGCGCCAGCCCCACAAAAACAAAAACAACGGCAAAAACCAAACAAAAAGTTATTTGGAGATTTTTCTTTATTGATACAATCGTAAAGGCTAATCTCTCGTTGAGAGATCATGCATTTTGTGCACTCAAAATTAAGAGAAATATTAATTCATACATATAAATATATATATATACACACACACTCATTCACTCACTTATAAAACTACAGAGACAGAGTTTAGTTGTAAACGTACGAATCCTGAGCTATGCGGGAGCAGTTGGTTGGATCGGTCGGATCGGTCCGAATTATTGCGGAGGACACAAAATAGAAGGCGTTGATAAACTGAAAGATGCATAATTTTGAGGTTTAGATACAATAACTTATAGATACACTATCTTTGAAGAGGGCAAATATATCCATTGTAACGATATCTAAAGCTCCATTTCCAGCAAAGGGGCAAAGGGGCAGAGCAGCAAAGAAGCAGAAAGAAGAGAAAGAAATCAACTGAAGAAGGAAACCGGCGCTTGGAGATAAAAATTAGTGGATTAGCAGGAAACTTCATAAGTTTTTGCTATTTAAGACCTGAAGGGAGTCGACTCCAAGACGATTCGAAGAAACACAGGCGTCGTATTTGAAGCGCTTAACCGAAAATTGCATGATTGGGGGGATAGGGGTTGACTTGATGCTGAAGCTGATACGTAAGCAGTAGTAAAAAGATACCGTCGAGAATTCCTTTATTGGAAATTATTAATGCTCAATTACAAATCTTATTATTTTCCACACAAAACAAAAATGTATGAATAAATAAAATTGGCTCAAAAAATTTATCTCTTGATGAGATTAAATGTCATCAAATGCTGAGCATAATTACTAATGATAATATGCTTACACAATCACAAATAGCGCTTGCCTGCCTTTTGGACAGTTTACTGATCTGTCTGTCCTGATCTGTATTCACAATTTTGAATTCAATACCGTTTGGTTGTGATTCGAATCTCAGTTTCATCTCTCTGATTTCAAAATAGCTTGGGGACCTTTTGGTAATAACAGAGATTATCATTTGAATTTTTCTGCTGTGACCTCGGCAATACTGATTCGCATTGATTAATATACGAACCAACCGCAATTACAGAGTGTGTGCGGTTTCCATCGTGTGTGGTTTCCTAGCGCAGTAGTCCTCAATAGATACCGAATACATTTGTACTTATTACATATTTTGCTTGAGCTTATGTAAAAGTAAAAATTTTAAAATATTCAGTTCCGTCTCGTATGCGCTTTGAAAGATATTTTATCGCATCGAAGGTCGCACCAGACCTTCGAAGAGTAATTAGTAACACTTGTAGTGGTAGTAGTAATAGTAATATTGTAGTATTAGTAGTAGTAATAGTAATATTGTAGTATTAGTAGAAAAAATTGAAATAGTAATACTAATAGTAATAGTAGTAGTAGTAGTAGTAGTAGTAGTAGTAGTAGTAGTAGTAGTAGAAGCAATTACTTAGTGGTAACTCTTTGTTTGTTGCAGAGTGTACAGGGAAAAACACCTGAAAAATATGAGACTGTGGAAAATAAAGGGTCGAATTAATAAGATCAATTCAAAAAGTCATAGAGCTAAGCAATCCGTATATTTTTCTGCATATTTTTAGGCTGTAATTTAAAAAGCATGAGGCAAGATCAAATGGTTCTCGAATATGGAAAAGTTGAAATGTTGTAACGAGGTTCTTTCCGAGGGAATATTTGGTTCATTTTCCATAAACACTGATTCCTTCTTTCCGTATTTCCCGAAATAAAAATACTAAATATCGAAACGAAGAGAAGTATAATTAGGGAATTAAAAAGAATCAACACAAAAAGAAAGCTCGAAAATATCTTTTTACATGCTTTAATATATAAATTTATTCGTTTCTTTTCGAAATTCAATGAAATATTCGCAAAGTTCAAAAAATATCGAAAATTATGTTCGAATAAAACTATTTTCGTTATACGATAGCTGATAAAAATTAGCAATCGTCGATATAACGTCTTGCACCTGCTCGAATTTAGCACCTTCTCCTCTACATTATCGGGCATACACCATGCCAGATTTCGCCAAATATAAGATCCGGAGTGATCCGTACGTTTTTCTTATTTACCTCGACATTTCTTATACAACCCTTAAATGTCTTCCTAGTCTTCAGTCCTGGCGCCTTATTAAAGGCTTGATGACCGCCCAAGAAGAGTGGACGATTTGTTTTGGTCAGTGTTGAACCCTCTTGGCCAACACCGGGATTTGTGCTAATGTAGTCGACAGAAATCGTTATGACAAATTTCGATTTAACGGCTTGAACATTTCGCCATTTTCCATCGCAATAGCTACCATTTTCGGGTAACGTATAATTTGTGACAACGATATTCTTCGAATCCGATTTTACCGTAAACCACAAACTATTGTCGATGAGCTCTAAAATCATGTACGCATTTTTACCATGCACCGAAAATAGTAGACCGTTTGGATCGCGCGGTTTAAAATCGAATTTTATACTGAAGTCCGTGCCGACACTGAAGCGTTCAAAAAGTTTCACAAAACCCACTGGTTGACTAAAGAATAGTCCATTCTCTATTTCCTCCGAACAGGGCACCACTCCATGAATATTCGGCTCTTTCTCCAACGGAGATCCGTTAACCCTGATTTCGCGCAAGCATCCACTGTAGTAGAAACGATGACCTCCTTGATCGATGTTATTTCTCAAATCCTCTTCAATATGTTTGGGTATACCGCCAACATATACCGGAAATTCAACCATCATTGCCGGCAAGGAACGCTCATCAACCTCCAGCGATGGCTCCTGCTCGACACCGTCAATCAAGAGACTTATTTTTCTCGTTGTGCGTATAAATTCGACGGTATGCCATTCATTATCGTTCAGTTCCTCAGTGCTTGACATATTGGCCAACGTCGAGTCTACTCGCATCTGATGGATGACTTTACCATCGCTCAAGTACACCGCTATGAAATCAGCGTGGCGCTTATCGGCGGCATAAAAGAGCAGGCCATTTGGAGCGCCACTACGAAACTGTAGACTAATGTCGTAATGCTTACGTAACTTGGCGGGCAGCCACGGTATCTCTATGCGTTGCTCGCGTGACGAGAAGAAACGATAACCAGCCTCCGAGAAATCCACATCAAAGTCAGGTTGAATCGGAAGCTTGCAGCGGGGATCATCCGGTTTTTTCGGTTCCGGGATTATCTTCGGTTTACGTGTGATCTTCGTCGATGCCGGAGGGGGTGGTGTTCGCTCAACTTCCGCTTTCATAATGGCTGAAGGTTCTGTTTCCGCTTCAATTTCTGGATGTTTATCAATTAGCGGTTTAATCGTTGAAGACGGCGTCATTGTAGTGGTGGTAGTGGTGGTAGTGGTGGTTGTTCTCATTGTTGTGGCGGGCGAAGGTTTGGGACGATAGCCTTCAGTCGTGGTTGGATACGGAGTCTTCTCAAGAGGCGGATATGGCAATAATTCATTTGCTCCGCCCGGGAAGTAAATGGGCACCGCTGCAATATCATAAGCTAGGAAATGACACGCAATTATAATTATAATCAGCCAATTAAATCTATATTTATTACTAAATTTAAGCTTACCCAAAATATCCGGAGGACAACTATTAATATTGCCATTCTTCTTCTCGGTGCTGTCGGCAAAGTTAATTATCTCGCCATTGATTGTAACGTCACTAATGCATCCCACGAAATAAGCGAGAGTCGAAAGCGCACCGCGAGGCATGTAGTTGTCCGGTAGGCCTCCAAAGAAAACATCACCGGCAACAATATTCAGCGGTTCCGGCGGGTACGGGAGACTATAATTCGAAAGCATACAAATATCTGTATTTGGTTTTACCGAGCAATTATTTTGTCCTTACCGTTTATCTTCTAAATCATCGATTGACAAGCGTAACTGCTGACTGTCGTGATGCACCGTGACCACATGTTCCTCGCCATCGTTCAGTTTTCGCATGTCTGAAATCAGCTCACTGCCCATGCTTCTCAGCGTTAAATAACCGTTATCTATGGTCAAGGCCATGGTGGCACTCTGGTCATAATTGGCAACATAGAAAAGCACGCCGTCACGTTGGCGAGTTTTGAATTTCAAATTAATGTGCAAATTATTGTTTGACGTGATGTTCGTTTTGCGAAGGTACCCAAATTCGTTCGGGGGATAAGACAGGATCGTTGAAAATTTCGGCGGGCAACCGGGCTTCACACCAACCGCATTAACGTGTTGACCCAAATCGACCTTGTTACCCGCTATCGTAACATCATCAATACATCCATCGAAATTATGCTCTACCACCGACGAATGATTACGCTTTCCCGGGAAGCCACCGAAGAACATTCGTTTGAATGCCGGCATACTCTCGTCCGCTTCAGGCGGTGCTTGTTCTTGGAATATCAAAATATCATCGACTTTAAGCAAACCACGGCGGCCATCACGCTCTGCAACAACACGATGCCATTCATTGTCATTGTAATAATCGTCACTGCCCGTTGAGACCATATGATCCCCAAGTTTATAACGGAAATAGACACGTCCGTTTAAGAGTTCAACGGACATGAAATGACTATTGCGTCCATAATAGAATAATAGACCATTCTTGGCATCCTTGGCCGCCTTGAAACTAAACTGAATGCTCGAACGCGTCTTGAAATTGTAAGGAGTGGCCTTGAGGGCAACATAGCCATTGCCATTGAATCGATAGCCAGTTGGTGGTATATCCTCACTGACCATCTTGTTGCGTGGCTGAGCTCCTTGATTATTATCCTCACCGTAAACAAAGTTCCACAAACCAACGTGTTCATCGCCAATGCGTAGATCCTCAATCTCTCCCACGAACGAACTCGAATGTATATCCTCGGGTGGAGTGAAATCCGCTGGAGGTGGATATCCACCAACAAATAATCGACTATTACGATCCACATTGAAAACATTGTTCGCACCAACCAAAGCTGCTTCCTTCGCATGTTCTACCACGGTTCCATTATCCAGCTCTTCTCGTATAATAAATTTCACATTCGATCCGGTTCGATCTACAATAGCCTGATACCAATTACCATCTGATACGAATTTTTCATTTGTGACACGCTCCGGTCCATTGCCCAAATCGATGGTCAGGATTGGATAACCGTTCAATATTTCGACAGCCATGAAATCATCGTTTTTATTCGCTGAACCGCTTGAAGCCGCAGTTCTATTATCGTTACCCAAAAAGATGAGGAAACCATTCGGTTTCTCGGTTCTGAAATAGGCTGAAACTTTCGATTTTGTGGCTAGTAGTGGCAAAGTTTCTGGCGACTTCAATTCCAAGACGGTGCTCGGTGTGAACTTCACACCAACCTTAATATCATTTGCAATTTGTCTGGCAGTTTCAATTTGACGACGAAGATTCTCCAGTTCGTCAGCTAAGTTTTGACCGATTTCTTCTACGCGAGCCTGCTGCGCCGCTATATCTTCGGCGAGCTCATTTAGGGTGGGCATCACGGCTGCCACACTCTCGAGTTGGCTTCGAACTTGTGAAATATCCTTTGTCGTGGCATCGATATCCTTCGAAATATTGCGTGCTGTTTCTGCCTCTTTTGGCGTTTCCTTGACGACAGGCTTCAGAACTTTCAAAACCTCTTCCATAATATCCAACGCATCCGTGGCATTTTTATTAGAATCCTTCCACATACCACGTTGTGAATCCGCCGGTAATTGTTCGATAGCAATATTAATATCGCGCAAACGCTTTTCGGTGTTTTCGTTCAGACTCGAAATATCTTTAACTTTTGTGGCAGAAGCATTCAGACGGGGTTCCAAATCACTCTGTACCTTCAGTAAGGATGCTCGAGCCTTCTGCAATAATTCAGCCGATTCTTTATCTGCCCGGCCGGCACGATCACCAATACCATCGTTTAGGATCGTCGCATTACCAGCGGCGAATTTCGCTTCTTTGGTAAAATTCTGAGCTGAAACAACGGCATCGAAAATATCGATATATGCGGTGGCAGCCCTTATGGCCGGTTCAGAGCTTGCTGTCATATCGGCGTATTGATTTTTCAGGTCCTGAGCTCGTGCACTCAATTCGGCCGCTTGTAATTCAGCCTCAAAAGTAAGATTAGCAGCTTCCAGATGTTCCTTCTCCGCCTGAGGAAGTTCGTCATCAATGTGTTTGTTAAAACCTTTTAATCCATCCAAAACTTTATTCAAACTATCGAGCTTGTCATTAATCGTTGACAAAGTCAGATCAGCGTTTATCAGAAAGTTTCCGGCCGCTTTAATGTTCTCTTCCGCCTCTTTTTGCTGCACCGAAGCCGTATCAAATTTCGAATTCTCAAAAGCTTTTTTATTTAAATCATTTAAACGTTCGACTTCGGCCGATTTATTTGCCGCGGAGACACTCCATTCGTATAAATCTTCGAGTTTATCACTGAATTCGCCAATGTCTGTCTTAAATGAATTCATGGATTGATTCTGATATTTTATGGGTTCAACAAGAGTCTCGATTTCACTTAGTAATTCATGTGCATCTCCTAAAACTTTAACATTAGGTTCCAAGTCCAATTTCGTCAGATTTATTTGATCCAAAATATATTGAGCTTCGTCTAAGGCGGCATCAATTTTCGTACTTGCTGTTGCTTCCAAATTTCTTGCCAAATTTTCCACCGAAGCGATGGCATCCTTAGCTTCAGCAGCGCTCTGCTTAGACTTCTCTCTTAAGGACGTTATATTAACCAGAAGAACACTGGCGTCTGATCGACAATCGAGAGCATTATCGGAACTCAGAATGACCTGCTTGCCGTAACCCTTTGCCTCTGACTCCAATTCCATGATGACTTTTCTTGCCGGGTCCAAATTTACACTTTTCGGATCCAAATTTTGTACCTCCGGTGCCAATTTATCGCTTATGTCGTCATAGTAATTCAATTTTTGGCTCGTAAAGAAAGCCAAAGCGACCGATTGAAATTCTTCTAAAACAGGATCAATTTGATAGCGTAGACGATCAGTTACATCGAGAAGAGCATGATGGCACGAATCGCATTCGTGGCAACCCTGTTCTTTAACCAGAACCCAACGGTTGGGGCACGCATCGCAACGATCACCGATAACACCAGGCAAACACTCGCACTGTCCGGTAAATGGATTGCATCCAAAACCACGTGAATAGCCCTGATTGCAGAGGCAAGGAATGCAGCCATCCTTCGTGTAATTCCAATGATCGGTAGCACACCGACCGCACTGGCGACCCGTAACACCCGGCTTACACATGCAGTTGCCAGTATGATCATCGCACTGCGTCGAATTAGAGGCAATGCCGCAATCACAAGCACGACAGCCCAAACCAGAATCGTAACCATAATGATCCGGGGCGCAACGTTCGCAACGATCGCCTATAACATTTTCGTGGCATTTACAATCACCAATAAAAGGATCACACTCCAAAGTGCCCAGATCATCACAATCACAGCTCTGACAATTTTTCAATTTCACAGCATCGCCATAGAAGCCTGGAGCACACAGATTGCAAGCAACTCCCGATGTGTTGTTCATACAAAGCAAACATTCACCCGTAACGGTATCACAAGAGCCCGGTTCATCCGGATTTATATTACCGGAACATTCGCAGAGTTTACAATAGTCACCGACCTTCTCGGGCTGGCCGTAAAATCCATTTGAGCACGACTCACATCGAGCTCCGGTATAGCCGGGTTTACACTCGCAATGGATCTCATTTCCAGATTCAGAAATTTCACAACTCGTGGCAAAGTTATTCGAGTCGTACGGCAAAGGACAAGCACATATCATGCAATCGTGCGGTGTCCCGTAAGTTGCGTTCCCGTAGTAGCCTTCGATACATTGTTCGCAATGATCACCCGTAGTCGAGTGTTGACAATCCGTGCATACTCCCGTAGCGCAATCACAAGTGTCGGAATGACCATTGCATTCGCAGGGAATGCAATAACCACCGTATGGACCATTCGGATCACGATAATAGCCCTGTGCGCAATCTTCGCAAGAAAGTCCCGCATATCCGGGTGGACAATGGCAACGCTCCACGGGTAGGAACTGATAACTACTGTGGGTGTCTTCGTTTTCATCGGCCAAAGTCAAATAGACATCGGTCAATTGACTTACCAGAGTCTGTTCCCAATAGTTCGCACGTATATAAATCATCTTCAGATCACGTAACGCACTCATAAACATAGCTCGGCTCACTGGCTTACCATCGAAAGTCTGGAAATTCGATTCAATCATTTCCACATGATTGGTGAACGCCAGATTGCTTGAAGGTTGTTCGTAGCTCTGATGGAGCAGCATATGATCTTTACTGGACAATATCACATCGGCAGCAAGCAAAGGCTTTCCCGAGAATCCGGTCGTGTAGAAGAGCGTATAGGCCAACTCGCCACCATACGCCGATATATGACTGTTCTGATCCAACAAATAGTCGAGAACGCCAAAATAAACCAAGCTTTCATCATTTACATCGCGGAAGGAGAAATCGGCCTCCAAAGTCGTTTCGTTCAGCAAAATCTCCTCGGTGGGGACTTCCCAGATTTCAAAATCCACCGATTTCGGATGGAAATGAACATTATTGATGCTGATATTCTTAAGAAGGCTAACATTATAAACGTGCAGATATGCGCTATCACACCGTGTGGTCTTTCCAAAACAGAAGCATTCCGTACATCCGTCAACATTCGAAGCTTGCAAATTATACGTGCCATCCTTGCATTGTTCGCAATCACGACCAACAACATTCTTCTTACAGAAACAACTTCCATCGACTTTATCGCAAATTTCGAGTTCTGTGCCGGCCACCTGGCACGAGCATTGCTCACAACGAGGAAACTCGAAAAAGCCATTCGAACATTGATCGCATGCCCGACCCTCAATATTCGGACGACATTCACACGAACCGTTAAACTTATCGCATTGTGTGTTTCTATTGGCGATACCCAGAAGATGACAATTGCACTCTTCGCAACCAATTATCTGATGGAAACCGTACGTATTGGGCATACACTTGTCACATTTATCACCCATAACATTGGGCGGGCAAACACATTCGCCGGTATGGGGTTCACACATGGCAGTGCTGGGACAATCGCAAGCTTTGCAATCGGGGAATCCGTAGAATCCGGTACGACAGGCACCGCATTGACGCTCAATGACATTCGCTTTGCACTGACATTGACCACCAAACGGATGACACTCGAAACTTGTCGAACCAGCATAATCGCAATTGCACGGTAAAGCACCTCCATTATAGTCGGCGGTTAGAGAAAAGACCGCCTTCTTACAAAAGTCACTCGCATTGTGCGTTATATAGAAATGATCCTGACCGCATTCCCGAATGAATTCCTTCGTCTGATCGAAAGTTTCCTCAACAAGCAAATCATCATTATATTGATCGACCGGAACAACAATCAGGTAGTCCAGCCACACGCCTTGTGGTCGCAAATTCTGTTCCGGGAAGAGAGAGGGAGACGAAAAAAGAATTATCGCGGCAATAATGACAAAAAATTGAGAAATATTTTACCGTAATGGTAAACTTGAATTCATCTTCAATATCGAACCACCAAACATCTCCGCTCAAGCGTATAACGCCCCGACAACCGGAACTCGAAGGACAATGCCGGATTTCAAATTTTCCATCGTATTGATTCTTGCCAGCAGTTAAAGTGTACAACAAATTATATTGCGGATGATCGGGCTGATAGTACTTTATCAGGATAACGTAACGTCCCGGTTCAGAAACTTTTGATCTATATCATTAAATGAATAAATCGTAGTAAAACGTAGTAAGGATCTTAAGAGCGGACTTACTCGACGACGATGGTTGAATCCTCATTATTATCGAGGTGCACTAGCTTGACCTTTTCATCGAGCACTGCATAGGGTGGTTTATTCACAGCAATACGATTCTCATGATCGGTTTCGAATTCGATTTTCTTTGAATCAGGTACCGAACGGAATTTCGGTGTAGCGCATTTCTGATCGTGAATTACACAAACTGGACTGGGCTTAATATAATCAATGGACCATTCTTCAACCGGAATAGGAGTCACCGATATAATCGCTACACGAGCATAATCATCGAAATCAGCCTGAAATCAATTGCGAAGTCAATTCGTATTATTCTAGACAACAACCCACAGGTATGCATTTCACAAAGTTATCATTTTCATTCATCACTTACAAAAACGACGACGGGTTTTAAGTCTTCCTTTGAAATATAAAACGCTTTCTCACGACTATTCTCATCAATAATGGGCGTACGGCAGGGCATAGAATATAAACATGGATAAAGTGTTGTCGAACCGTAGTCTTCCTCCTCATCACCTAAGCGCAGCTTAACGAAATAGGGCTCGGCATTATTACGATCACTCACATAATCGATGACAAAAATATAGCGACCACTTTTGGGGACATCGACAATATAATTCAATTCGTGCTGGACTTCACTGAGCACCGGAATCGGTCCAACGTGATTGATAATATTCAAATGATCCAGATCGTCATAATAATCCGTGGGATTAACCGGTTTGTCATTCGTATCAACAATAAACGGTGTAGTGGAAGGATTGAAACTGAAATTGAAAAAAGGAGTAATAAATGAACTTGTAGTCGAAAGCGGTGAGCCGCTCATACTCTTCAATTGAGGCGTATTTGTAATGACGGCACAATTCCATATTAAACAGTTCACAAGGGTTCGCGATTTTGCGGGTAAGAATTGACGCTTCATAATAGGCGGCCGGCAAAAGCACGAAATAGTCCTAAAATATCAAAATCTTAAGAATAATGTTCGCGCACTTAGCCCATTTTAACTTGCCAGCATGACATTCCGACTAGTTTTGGTTGTGAACGTATATTTGCCGGGGTCCAAAACTATCGGTGAAGGTTTGTTTCCCTTGGCACCAGAAACGGTAACAAATTGTGGAGATGCAGTGGGTCGGAGCAATACTTTGGCACTGCAAAGAGAAATCGATTAAATACTAATATTCATAATGAAATAATATTCAATCCAAAATTACTTTTGATCGACTTCCAAGGGATTCTCCGACTGTATCAGAATGCTTGCCGTTACGTTTTGTGTATTTTGATTGACGTAACGTATTACGATGCGATAAACCGATGATTTGAATACCGTCAATTCGTTTCTAACCTCATTTTGAATATCGTTGAAAACGGCATAACCTTTACTGCTGAAACCAGGGAATACATCTTCATCGTATTGATAGCGTACTTGGGCTCCCGAAGGCTGTGAGCCATCCTCATATTCGTATTGAAATTGATAAAGGGTTGGAAAATAATGCGTGGTCAGTGGTTGCGTACAGGCCCTTCCGGTTATGCGTGGATGACATTTGCATTGCCCATTCTGTTTGTCACAATCACTTTTCCACGAACCACCGACATCGCAATTGCAATCTTTGCAACCGAAGAGTGAGGAACCATCCAAATCATACGTGCCATCCTTACAATCGCGACAAGTTCGTCCTTGAGTGTGCGGCTTACACGTGCATTGCCCCGATTTCGAAGCGCACGTATCCAATGCCGCAACAGTTCCATCGGTCCAGCAATCACATACCTCGCAACCATCCGGATTGCTTATATTCAGATTCCAATAGAGCGGTTTACATTCGTTGCAGATGCGTCCTGTAACGCGTTCTTTGCACTGACACAACTCACCCACAGGTACTGAACCGCATCCGGCAAATTTATCAATCACACCAGCTGGATCGCAATTACAATCCTCGCAACTAGGGAAATTATAGAAGCCCTCTTTACATGAATCGCACAATTTTCCATCGAAATTAGGATGGCATAAACACTGTCCCTCAGAATTGCATGTCACCCCGACAGAACCGTGAACGTCGCAATTACAAGCTAGAGGAAGGAAATATAGAAGAATATATGAAGATATCGCTGCAAACACATCGTATTTATATCGCTACTGATTATGTAAACCTACGCAAACAATCCGGGTAACTGAAGTAGCCAGCACTGCACAAGGTACATTGCTTACTGGCAAAATTCGACAAGCAGTTGCATTTGCCGGTGTTGTCACAAGTTATTGCCGAACTACCGGTCGCAGAACAATTGCAGGGTTGACATTGAGGGTAATTGAAGTAGCCCGGTAGACACTGATCGCAACGTGGTCCACCAAAACCCTCACGACAAATACACTGACCGGATGATTTATCACATATTTCTCCTTCGGTTCCCTGAATATCGCAATCACAATCTGCAAACATGACCAGATCAACGTTATCTTTAGCCTCTACAAACTTTTTACAGGGTATATCATAAACCTACATTGACATTTCGGGTAATTAAAATAACCGTGTTTACAACGCTCGCAACGTTCTCCTCCAAAGCTGCTCAAGCACTTGCATTGTCCCGTTTCAAAGTCACAATCATTGCTAATCGAACCAATTTTATTGCATTCGCAAGCTAAAAGAGAGGGTCGAAATAACTGAGTTACCGGAGGGAGTAACACCTACCTTTACACGTAGGAAAATCGTAGTAGCCTTCAGCACATTGTTTGCAATAATGGCCGGCGAAATTTATTTTGCACGGACATTCGCCATTTACGGCTTCACAATGATAGCCCTCAGTACCGTTCAGATTACATTCACATTCACGACAATTGGGATAACCGTAATAACCGTAAGCGCATGAGTCACAATTTGGTGGCTGAAAAGCTTTACGACATTCACACCGGCCGGTTTCCTCCTCGCAATGACCCGTCGAATAGAAAAAGTCGCAATTACAAGCTAAAATGTAGTCGTATTTTAGGCGTTGTGCACTAATCAAGATCTCTAATAAACAATCTTACGCGTGCACACCGTTGTCTCATTCCAATGCTTGCCGGCGGGACGATAATATTTTGCCTTACACTTATTACAATTAATACCCTCGGTATTGTGTTGACAGTTTTGACACACACCACCACCTTCATAGCGACCGTGTATATCCAGAGATAATCCTTTACGATCAATTTCTTCATCGTAGATGCATTCGGTGGCATGACCATGACAATTGCAAGCTGCAAACTTATCGTTATTTAATTCTGAAAAATGTTTTCATTAATAACGCATTCTTACGTTCACACTCGAAAGGTCTAGCGTTGGTGTTCTGGCGCCATTTCTTCTGTTCAAAACCCGGACAACATTCATTGCATTGTATACCGCACGTCTGATGTTGGCAGCGGCAGGCCAAAATTCGCACAGCACTCTTGGGATCCTTAACATCACAGGTGTCCGCGTGACCATTGCACATGCAACGCCCTCCAATAGAAATATCCTTAATCGAGTAAAAGTAACGTCTCGTAACCGTTGGGTCTTGGCGAGCTACCGACATTAAATGGCCCAAAAGATTTTTGGTACGCAACAAACGGATACGAACGTTTGTAGCACGAGTCCATTCTTGAAGGACGGAAGAATTAAAATAATTCGTGGCAGAAGGACGATTATTGAGAAGCATCACAGGAATTTCACCATTCTCCAATGGAACAATTTTTGAGTATTCGGTGGTGCAAATGACATCATCATCACTGGTGGGGAAGGACCGGAATGTGTTATTGCCAAAATAGGTTTCACAATCGGCAGGTGTGTCCGAAAAATGTTGCCAAGGTGTCCAAGTTTTGCCATAATCAGTAGATTTCTCCAATGTCCAAAGTCCGGGACGTGGAGAATTACCCATGCGTATAAAAACGTAAGCGACATGAAATTCCTGGGGATCGCGTAAATGGAAGGGAATCATTAGTTAATACTCTTAAAAAAATACTTTCATAGTCGTTTAGAAATAAATAAATTCAGTGTATGGTTTTAGGAGTAACTTTTTAGGTCAGAATTTTTTAAATCAAACATTTTGTTCGTACTGTGTGCAAAAATGCGTAACAGGCTAACTTTAACTAAAGAGAAAACGCATAGCATACTTTCCAGATAATTGCTTGATCGTAAATGAAGAACGGATTGATCAAGAACGCAACGATTACAAAAACTAAACAAACAGTTAAATATTAATTTAACTGAAAAACGGAATTTAAAAATATAATAAAATATTTTGTATTTATTTGAGATATCTGAACCGATGCCATTTTACTAAAGACCGAAAGACATTAATAACGGAAAATTATAGTGAGAAAGCTTTGATTGATCAACAAAATTTAATGCATACAAAGAAATAATTCTAAATTGTTGCAATTGAACTCATATTTTCTATTATACAGCTGGTGATACTGCTTAGCAGGGGGAATGAACGAGATTAGCTGCTCAACTCAGTTGTCAACAACATTTCTCTAATAAAAACCAACCTACACAGATACATATATTATATATATGTTTACGACTTAGATCACGCATATTTTTACAGCTTTAAACTTCAGCCGGTAAATGCAAATTATATTTAAAATTAGTCTTTCAGCAAGATGTGACAAATTAAATATTGCATTATTTTTAAACTATCATTACTTAATAGTTCTACTAGTGATCTTATTTCACCAAAAAAAAAACATCTTATTAATAAACTGTACATTCCTTAATGGTATTTATGGTATTCATATTTATAAAAATGAATATCCAATTCAATCCAACTTTAACGATTTTCCTTTATTTTTTGCTGATAAGACGCCTCAATCTGTGTCGCTTATCTCCATCCATTTCCTCTCCATTTCTGTTTCTTCACGGATTTCAGTGATTTACAAATTACTAAGCGTCAGATTTATGCTGAGTCCAGAAAATATTCTCAGTCTTATTAGAATCAAACTAAGAATTTTTTGAAAGACTCGCTTATCTCGTTCACTTGAAATTTAAAACAAAACGCGGTCTAATTAAAATCTAGATGGACTGACTGAATGCCGAAGAAATCAGAAAAATTTAATGAAAGAAAAAATGTTCTTGAGTTTGAATTTAGCGTAAACGAGTGGGTTTGAATGCAATACGAGACCGAGATAACATTTTGAACCGAGTTTATGATAAATGGCGCGTAGAAGTCGAAAGCGAAGCAAGACAAATATAATTATATTCTGTAATCGTTCATTCTGATGGAAGGAAATGCTTATGTGATACATTGTATGCGTGGCGGGCCATTGGATGGATTTCAGGTTTAATTAGTTTTCTCGCTGATCATTTGATTCTTTAAGGGTTTTGTCCTGGGAATCTTACGAAGCGCATCGTAATTCCTATTAAACATATAAACCTGGATTTGATGGCATCAACTGATACGGGTGACCCACAAATCATCGCAAGTGACTTAAAAATACAAAACCTTATTTTGTATTGTGCTCGAAAAAATTCTCATTAAATATTTTTTGCAAAGACAAAGAAAGAGCTAAGAACAAGAGCAAACCTTCTTCACTAGCTCTCACTCTCTACTTCTTTCGCTTTTCTCCTTTCTTATTTAATTCGATTTAATTTTCACGATCGCATTCCCTACGACATTCATTGGCCTTCACCGAAACATCATTGATCGTTTTTTCATTTTATGTGAACACCCTTCTCCTCCACCAGCCCCCCTCAGCCTTCATAAATCGTATTCCCAATTCGTTTGTTTTCTGACCTTAGCCTCCCTTCCCTTTTTTTGTTTTTTGTTTGTTATATCCGTTACATATTTTCTTCCTTTTCTACTGTTTTTCTTACCTGACCGAAATCGATGGTCAAACTGACTTCATTGTATTTCATACCGCGTGATAGAGGCGGACTCTGCCACCAGGCCTCAGTTCCATCAATGGCAAATTCAGGACCATGACTCTTTTCGGGGATATTCGGATCACAAACATCGCAAACCTGTAACGGAAATTGCAAAAAAATTCAATTAAAAATTTTAATTTAGAACAAACAATTTCTTAACCAATTTTTTTAATTTTGTCCTGTTGTTTTTCATAGTTATTTGGAAAGACTATGTGACATTTTCTTAAATTAACTTTTCGAAATTGGAAAAATATTGGAAACCAAAAAATCCACTTAAAACCATTTTCGTAAAAAATGTCGAATTTTCTTTTTTTTTTTTTGGATTTCAAAAATAGTTCCAAAATATTGAGAAATTCTATCTTCCTTGTGCATTTCTAATAACCCAAACCGAGGAACGTGCTTGTAAATAAAATGTACATACACACACGTACACACACACGCAGTCGTATCTGCAAATACTTCTCTTCATATCGTTTTAAAATGCTTACACAAGCCATTAATGAAATGCATGCAAGAACAACCATTTGGATAACAAATATTTAAATAACAAAAAAAAAAGAACAAATAACAACACACACACACGCACACACAAACACACGCGTTTAACCACATAAGTATGTATCTAACAGAAACCAAAGAAAAACTCTAAAAAAGAGCAAAAAGACAGCATGAGCTCATCTTATCTGCTGACTGACTGACCCGTCGCTCATTCCTTCTTTGAACTATACGTTAATCGGACTAAAAGAAACCCATAAAATGAAATAATTGAAATATTTGAAAATCTTTAAAAAATCTTCAAGTTTTTATAAAATTCAATTCAAATCAATCAAAGACAAGTCGAAAATTAATTTCCAAAAATTATTTAAAAATATATTTGGGGGGGGGGGATAGGGCGACTTCTAATCATCAAACCTACCTGTCCTTGAATAACCGAATAATCGATATGGTCATTTTCGGTGTTGGCACCGACCAACTTGCAATACAATTCCGGACCATCGGTATCGACACCACAAGTAGCGGTCGCATATATCTTTCGTCCCGTCGCCAAATTAAAATATGGCGGAGTTAATTCAGCGTTCGTCAGTTCAATGGCCAGCAAACCATACAATGCCACGCCCATTGCATAGAGCCAATATAAATGCGTTACCACGCGTTTAAGAGACTCCATTGCAGTAGAGGGGGAGTAGGTAAATGTGGAGGTATCGCGAGAGTAAATTATTATTGTAAACTTCTGTTTTACATACAAACAAACGATCAACGCGATAATCCTTAATATATGCAGAGGAGTCCTTACTCAAAATCACATCACTTTTATATCTTCCTCTTTTAATTCTTCGCTATTCTTTAAATTAAATTTTCTTCTTTTCGTGAGACCACCCAACCGCACTGGATGGCTCTTTGCGAGCAACTAAATTTTACAAAATACGAAGTTTTCCTTCTCGCCTCTTAATAGATTTCTTTCAGCATTTTCGACGGACCCGGAGACGCTCGCTCTGATAAACTTCTCCATTCATTCAATCTTTCATTCACTCATTCATTCATACATTTATTCATTCATCCTTTTTCACGTATGTGTCATACGATTGCTGTTGCCGGTACCGGTATTGATGTTAATCCCTTCAACGTCGTCTGCTTCATGATCAATCGATCAGACGCACGCTCTGAGTGTCAAGAGCAGTCTTATTTTTACAGATTGTTTATTTTCTTTGCTTCTCTCGATGCAACTCAATGGAACTTTGTGTAGGAGGAAGAGCTGGTTTTGAATAACCAACAGATGTGCTAAGCAATGGATCGTACTCATGAGGGAAAGTTTGAAATAGTTTCTCTCAATGAGAGAAATTTCTGAATTCTTTTGAAATTTTAAACCATAGAATGCTTACGACTTACGTTATCGAATAATCTAAAACGTTGTGAGAATTTCAAAAAATAATCTTATTTTAACTTTGGAAAGAGGAAGGTGCCCGTGTCGCATATTTAAAGGTAGTCTATTGGAGGTTATCACCCCATATGAAAACATGTTAATTAATGGATATGCAGAGATGAGAGGAGGGAACAATCTTTCGAGAGAAGGTGAGAAAGAGAAACAAATTTGAGAGTGACCATAACGAAAATTCTTTTCATAATGAAACGCCGTGCACGTGCAATAATTACGAACAGGCAAACAGTTTGCCTCACGTTAAAACAGATCGAAGTATCTCTAAGATTGATCAGTAATTAAGTTACTTCTCTTCAGCCATCTTTCGATAGGCGTTCGAAGCATATTTTGCGACAACTTTAGAACTTACTTACTTTTTCGTAGTCTAACTTCAGGCTGTTATTTTACCATTAATTCATTGTACCATTATTTGTACCATTATTGTACCATTGTACTTCAAATTTTTAATGAACTCTCAATTCAAACGTTCAAATTCGAACGCCACAAAACGTGGCTTAAACTTGGAAAAAATTGTTTTTGTTCGAAAGGAATTAACTTACACAAAACCAATTAATCTGAAAAATATATAAAAGGTAAAAACAAATTTAGCGAAATCACTTTTTGATTCAATAAAAAGCAACAATTTAGTCATGAGTCCTAAAAATCCTGAAGAGCCTTAAAATTCAAGTTCAAAATGCGATTTAGTTCGTATCAAATACGGCTTAGCAATCAAAAAACCTCAATTAATTCCAAAGGACTATGATTTAACTTTCAAACAAAAATTTCTGAGGAAAAATTCAAATGCCGTTTGCAATACATTCGGCCGGGAACAGATTGTCATCTCCAATATCTCCAAACACAACTGCGTATAACAAATGCTTCCGTATGACGGTTTTCGGCTGCGGCAGTTATCAGCCTCAATAAGGCAAACTACGACTTCGCATACAATAACATTTTATATACCGAATGAAGGCTAGAGAGGGATTCTCATACCCATTAAGTCGAACGCCAGTATATCCACTAGCAGCACTCTGCCACATAATTGTTTGTTTGTAGTGACATCTGCCTGGGACAAGGATTTGAACACTAAGTAAGCACGCCCAATATTATGCTATACCATGTGTAAACCTTTTTGAGAGAAATTATATTGAAGATTAGTTAGTAGATCTGCTTAAGAAAATGGAAATGTAATATTAAAATAAGCGTCTACCGTCCACTGTATCGCCAACCAATAAATTTATATTACCGGTGTAGGGTATACAATCTTCGGCCAGACTGAAGTTAGCGTTCTTACTTGTTTTTATTCTTTTCGAAACTTCTATATGTCTAGCATCGTACTCTGACGCAATACTTGCTCGGCGCTTTGGCCAACCAGTGCGCAACCAGTTCTATAGCTTGTGGCCCACCGCTCACGGCCGGCAACGCAACGCGACACGGTTTAAGACTACTGCTCACAGACTGCGTTCATTCACTAACGTTCTTAATCTCATCGAGTAAACACGATAACTTGAAGCACTGAAACGCGTCCATCATTATCAGCCCAACATGGTCCTACTTAAAGTTGTTAAATACCTTGTTGGTAAAAATGACAATTTTTCATATATAATATTTTCTAATCATTTATTTTCTATTTTTATCTTTGACTTTATGAATTGTCTTTCTTCCTTCTAAAATAATAATCAAGGATCTTTGAGAAGCATATGCGCCGATTATACGAATTATGCTGGTGTGATATCATTTGGTCCGCTGAAAATGAATATTTTACATCGAAAGAATTAAATGACCATTAAAGTTACGAGTTATCAGAAATCAACAGAAGACCGTCTGAAGATTCCGAAGTGATGATTCGAAAACAAAAAAAAATTTGTTTTTTTTAACCAAAACTAGTAAAATTAGTTAGAATTTATTGTAATTGAATAAAAATTTTGAAAACGTTTAGTTACAAACCTTTATAAACCATAATTTCGTTGGTTTATTAGAAATAATTTTTGAGGAAAATGAATTTTATGGTAAGAATAATTTTTTCTTGTTATTTAAAATTTCAGTTCTCTTTAGTTTTTAATGAAAAAACATCCTCTAATTTTTAAACTAAAGGAACCTGGTATTTTATGTTTCTAAATTAATAAAATATTGAGGAGATAATGGTTACTGCTATTAACCAACGAGCCATACTATTAAGTGCTAATTCCGGCTGGACGACTCGGTTACCACCAAGTGCACCAACTAATAAGTTTATTGATAACCTTGCGTTGCAACTCTAGAGGTTTGCAGTTTGCAACAGCGTACACTTCTACAAAGTAAAGGAAAATCAACCAAAACATCAGTCTGAATGTTTGCGGGAAGAGAGAGAAAGAGAAAGAGAGAGGAGTCGAGATTGGAAATTAACCAATCTATGATTTGATAAATATGCAATTTTTTATTTTCTTTCGGTTTTTCTTTTCCAATAGTTGTTTATTACTGCAAATGTTGCAACATTCCTATCATACACATACGCACGATCTCACAAACACTCATTAATCGTTGCAAACTAGACATTCATTATTGATAGTATTTTTTTATTCCAATAAGTGTTTCATAGAGCAAGACTGACTTCACTTTGAAAGTGAATTTAATACGAGCCAATTATGCATGATGCAAACTTATTTTTGGAGGCCACTTTTTAATACGGTATCGTGGTCTTTTAGACCCCAGAGGAACCAAATCAATGAAAAAGTTTTGTAACGGTGACTGTAACGGTTTTCTGTAAAACTGTAATTTTTTTTAATAACGATGCTAACATAATTGTGACATTCATCCGCTTCAAACATAAATTGCAAAATTATTCCATCACCGTCGGATGAGATCAAATAAACACTGTCTACTGACTGAATTTTCTGAAGAATAAGCTAAACCTCTTGAATACAGAGTTATCAAAACATATACTGCCCGTGTACAATTATTTTATCATCTCTTTTGCATGCGTACATTTTACCATGGCGAATAATTAGTGAACTAATTTAGGTAAAATCTGGTTTTATTGCATTCAAAAAAATTATTTCGAATGCCACTAATGGATACATAAATCATCCTTGAATAAAACTTGCATTTGAGTAGACCAACTTACAAGAGTTCGTTGACTACACGAATTAACGGGAAATGATACCTTAAATTATTTTTATAAATAAATCACAAAATCTAATTCTATAAGGACGCGAAATTAAATTGTGGAGAGTGTATAAATCTACAGGAATTTTAAATTGACGAGCTCAATCATATTTCTAAAAAATCTGATAGTGAGTAATCTATCAGCATTTTTCTACACTTTTCCATACATTTTCCATATAAAACACAACTCCCTAAGGAAGCATATTTTCCGTATTGTCGTGGAGTTGTAACCCACTATCCTCATATTACCCAGGCCCTGTATCCTTGTACATAACTTAAATATGTATATTATAAAATATTTATAAAAATTAGATGAAACCTAAAGTTATACTAAAACAGTAACGGGACAACATAATCATCACATCCGCATGCATTTTGGTTGATGTACAGATTATCTTCGTTTCTTTTTTTCCAATTTCCTCAACTTGTGCTGACGTCTTCCATTTCCGACCCCATCTACACCAGATTTTTGTTCCTGTTTTGATTTGGTAATAATTAAAAATAAAAAATTATCAATTTTTCCCAACGTACCTCTCCCAAACTGGAGTTATCACCATCACAAGTGGCCGGCAATAAAATCGCAGCAACAATACAAATTAATTGGAAAATCGCTCCTACGAAAAGGCCATAAGAAAGCAAAACGCTGTACAAGTCATTGTTACCGGACTCGTCGAAGTTTGGAACGTATGCCTGAGCTATCATTGCCCTTAAATACTACCAACAATATATTGTTCTCACAAATTATTAATCGATCAAAGTATTTTTGTTTATCAACAAAACAGGAAAACTGATGCAAACTCAACTCAGAACCAGAGACAACTCTGCTCAGAACTGAATAGCAATTAAACCTAAAACACAGGGATGGTTTCTGTCGACAATACGAATTTAAACGTCTACACGAAGACTACGCTTATTATAGATGCAATTTAATTCAACTACTTTTAATTAGTTTGATATATATTGTAATTTGATTAGTTTGATATATAATCCTGTACGAAATGCGCAACTTTACCTAAACCACACAGAAATCTAACAACTCCTTCCAAAGTCAAATTGTATGGTGCAAACGTAAGAACGATATAATTTAAAAGTTTATCCTTCACATTCATTTTTCGAGTAATCGGTCTTCACTTTTACGATTATTGAATTTCGATATCTTGAATTTGGTGCTAGTAATTTAATGAAGCTAATTAGCCACATTATGACTGATAAAATTGAATTTTAAAAGAATTATGAAGCTATGTATAACATACAACCGGAAAACAGTAAATTTTAGTAAATATATAAAATTTTTAATAAAATTCCAATGAGGTTTAAAGCTGAAATAAACGCATGATTTTTTTAAAAAATTTTGCAGATTTTGTATAGTTTAATATAAAATCTGAAACTACGACATTTTTAACTCTGAAAACTAATGCTAAACCAAAACACATAGAAATTCCTGTATGTTTACAGCATTATTTCACGAGCGCAGCGCCACAAGCAATTTTCTTTGAACCAAAAGTTGTTGCTTCTTTTAACTTTATTATAATTGCTTGAACACATAGAAAAGCTGCTTCTGCCGACAGCCAGCCAGCAAGATGTCAAATTTATATTGGCTCTTATGGAAAGCGAGAAAATAAATGCTACCGAGCAGCAAATGCTGCTTTCTGCCACATATAGATTGAAATTTTCTGACTGCTGTACCCTAGCTCTTCTTATTGGCTTGAACTCATAGAAATGCAGCTTCCTGTCAGTAACCAGCAGCATTTCATTATTGATTTCATTATTGAAATGCTTTGCAAAATATAAACAGAAAGTTTGTGTAAGAATATTCCTTTAATGCAGTTGAAATAAGACACAGCATTTTCAATCAAGAAAGTATTTTAAAGGCAGAAAGCAGCATTTGCTGACCGGCACCATTTATTTTTCTCGCTATACATGAGAGCCAATATAATTTTGATATTGCTACTGGCTGCCGGCATGAAGCAGCTTTTCAATGTGTTGAAGCTATAAAGATTACAAAATAGGATACAAAGCAAACTGTAATCTTTTACTATCGATACTTCTCTGCAGCTGATTTAACAAACGTTATCAGCTGTTTGGAGATATCAAAGAGAAATAATAATTGGTAGAGTGTTTGGTGATTGGAGGACATTCGAGTTTTCAAGATTTGAATTTTAAGCTATTATCGAACAATTAAGGGCCTGTTGGAAAGAAATTATCAAGATGATTGCGTATCGCATTTGGAATACCTTTTCCCGCCACTTGTTAATAAATCGTCTCTCCCCAGAATTCCCTGGAATTCGACCATACCTAAAGTACTGCAGAACAAATAAATATCGCTCACAATCTTCCAGCGCAGCCACTCAAGGAGCAAATAATAATCGCAGATTTGGATCCACCCTCAAACTAGTATTAATTGGTACGAGTATTGGAGCGGTTTCTGGTACAGCTTATTCACTGTTCCTTAACTGGAAGGATAAAGGTTCACATTTAGAACATGAACGAATACCTCCAAAAGTTCTTGACCAGTTGCCTGACGTTAAGATAACAAAACGATTTGTAAATCCGAACGATATGTCTGGTATGGAATTGGTATTATTTCAGTTTCAAACTTGTCCATTTTGCTGTAAAGTCAGGGCTTTCCTGGACTATATGGGCATAACTTATAGCGTTGTTGAAGTGGACGCTGTACTACGTCAAGACATAAAATGGTCCACTGCAAAAAAGGTACCCACTGTTCTAGTGCGGCAACAAGATGGTCGCTTTGTTCAAATGAGCGATTCGAGTGCTGTCATTTCATTGCTGGTTTCCGCTTTAAATGACAAACGTGTTGATATTGGTGAGCTCGCTCAATTCTATCCTACGCTCTCGTATTTCGATGACCATGGCAAGAAGAAATTCGATGTTGTAAATAAATATTTCCCAATGTACCAGGATAACACACCCAAAGGATTAACTTCAGAAATGCAAGAGTAGTATAATCTGTTATGCATTTGTTTATCAATTATTTTGATATAAATTGTATAATTCCAGAAACGAACGAAAGTGGCGAATGTGGGCTGATAATCATCTCGTTCATTTGATTTCACCGAACTGCTATCAAACATTGGAAGAAGCTCTAGAAACTTTCCGCTGGTTTTCCGATGCTGGTGAATGGGAAATTCATTTCCCAAAATGGGAGCGCGATTTAATGGTATACGGCGGAGCTACAGCTATGTGGATTATTTCCAAAATGCTGAAAAAGCGTCATGGTCTGTCAGACGATGTTCGTTCGCACATTTACGACGCTTTAAAGAAATGGACGAATGAATTGAAAAAACATAAAACTAAATTTATGGGCGGCAAGAAGCCAAATATTGCCGATTTATCGGTTTTCGGAATATTGAGCAGCATGGAAGGATGTCAAGCATTTAAAGATTGTTTACAAAGTACAGAAATTGGTAAGTTTTTAAATATTTGTATTCTTCATTTGTTTCTGGCATTCTTAAAAGCTTTTTTAGGCGACTGGTTTTTTAGCGTTAAGGATTTAATACAAAAGAATCGCGGAATTCTGATAAGAGAGCGCTTAGATGGTCAGGCCCAAACACCATCGACAGTTAGTGTTGCTTAAATTTGAGATTCTCAACAACTGCACGAGGAAGAGTTTCTCACTATACTTTAAGAAAATTTGTACAAGAAAAGCTGCTCGTCTACACACAACTAAAAGTAATCTCAATTTTCTTGACTATTACATTAGAAAGTCAAAGCATTTCCGTATGCATAATAAAATTAAATTTACAGATCTTATCAATCATATTTTTGATTTTTCGAAGTACTGTGCTTGCTACCATAATGCGTTGAAAACTTTACCTTGATTAGGTGTCATCAACAATTTAATTCCCTTTAGTTAACCAACGAACTAGACGGGTTTAATTGGAGATATTCCCTCCCAAAAGAAAATTGCGAACTAATGTAAGTGTGTAATACTTCCTTTCATAAAATAACTATAAAGAAAATTTTTTCCATTGTCACACAAATTTAATCAATAGTTTAATCACATTTCTTCTTTAGTCAATTAAAATTATTCCTTTCTGGCAACGCGCGGTCTCAAAATTGCAGAGTTTAACAACGAGTATATAAAGTTATAATTGTACTCGTTTGTTCAGTTCTGATAATTCAGAAATCGTTTGTCATTCTCGCGTTATTCCTGCTGTTTGGATTTCGTGCTTATTTATTTAAGTTGAATAAAATTACTAAAATTTTGTAGATCGTCCAAACTGAAAATGCTAGGCATTGATCAATTCCCAGAATATAAAGCACCAGGCGTTCAGCATCAGGATTTCTCACCATATGAATCCAATGGAGGGTATGAGTTATATTTGCTCCAAACACAATCACAAATTATATCATTGATTTCACAGGAGTATTGTGGCAATTGCTGGCGATGATTTTGTAGTTATTGCAGCTGACACACGCCTCAGCAGTGGCTATTCCATTCATACTCGTAAACAAAATAAACTATTTGAGTTGTCCTCAAAAACTGTGCTCGGTTCCACCGGGTGCTGGTGTGACACACTAGCACTGACCAGTTTGGTGAAGGCACGCATGCAAATGTACGAGCATACACATTTAAAAGTCATGTCTACTGATGCAATAGCTCAAATGCTTTCAATTCTTATGTACAACAAACGCTTCTTCCCGTACTATGTGTCGAATGTGCTCGCTGGTTTGGACAATGAAGGCAAAGGTGTTGTATATTCCTATGATCCCATCGGCCATTGCGAGCGAACAACTTACAGAGCTGGTGGTTCATCAGGTGCTTTATTGCAGCCAGTACTGGATAACCAGATAGGATTAAAAAATATGCAACTGGATAGTGGAGATATACCTAAATTGAATAAAGAGCGAGCCATAGCTGTGGCTACAGACACATTCATTTCAGCTGCGGAGAGGGATATATATACAGGAGACGCCGTATTTCTTAATGTCATCACTAAAGACGGTATTGAGGTGAAAGAAGTACCTCTGCGGAAGGATTAGTTTGGGATATTGCAACGGCAAATAAATTTAATTCAGTTTTTATAAATGTCCCATATTCTTTTGTATGTCATTCAATTAATAATAATGAAACTTTAAAAGCAAAGGTCATACTTTGATTTCTTTTACTGATTTACTTTATCAGTTTATAAATATCACGATAGGTGCAAGGCAAGTATGTGGTAACAGCGAAAATTTATCCACATACTTTTGAAGAGAAAATAATCTCGCTTTTCGCAAATACTTTATAAATTCATTCTCAAGCCAATCTTGTACCTTTCCTTTTCCTGGTCTATTTATTTTAAAACTGCCTCCAGTTGGCTTTTGTAAGCTTTTTTTATTTTTGGGCAATAGTAATATAAATAATTATATAATTCGTATTGAATTAATTACAATCTGTTTATGCAGAACACATAGACATAAATAATTATAATAATCACCGGCTTATAATCGTTCGACAATTCATGAAATTTCGCCAACGCTATAATCGCTATATAACATTCACAGCAGCCAGCAGCAGAAAGATGGAGAAGCAGCATGAGTTGCAACCGATTTTTATTGATTTGAATTTGCGTTCTTTTTAAAATTTAATTTGTAATTCTATTCCTCGGATTTGTTAGGGCGTGTGTGGATATGAAAGTGTAAGTGTGTGTATGTGTGCGCACATGTAAGTGTAAGTGGAGTGCGTGGGTGTGTGTATGTTGTTCTTTGTGTTGCCAATGCCTATACAGAGTTGCCTACAACTCTAGCCAGGAACTAAGCCTCCGGCAGCGGCCTTAGCTCCTTGATTTGCTTGATCAGATACGCCTTCTCGTCATTGAATTGTTCATCTTCGGAGCGATCCGTATGAAAGTTTGTCAAGAAATCGACTAATTTGGATTGATTTCTTAGCAGGATATCTAGTATTGGCTTTGGTTTGTTGGGATTGGCCACAAACACTTTAAAGACGTGAAACGCTTCAAATTGTATATTCCGCGACTTCTCCTTTAGCATATTCATCATCAGCTTTAAGTTGTCTGGTTCTGATATGTATTTAGTCATTACAGTAAAATTGTGCCGATCCAGCAGCAGTTCTCCAAGTAATTTAAGGCTCTGGCGGCGAGTTACATAATTCTCGGAATTTAGCAGTCGTTGATAGTGTTGAGTAAAGAATTTATCATAGTTGGCTTCGAGGAATTCGGCACTTAACAGTTTATGACGAGTCAATAGTTCTTTGAATGTGGAGAAAGCATCGGAAGCTATATCAAAGGTTGAGACTTCAACGTAGCGGAAGAACTTGAAGAACTCTTCTGAATGAATCATAATCTTTGCTAGCGCTTCATATCGAGCGCATTCACGCAGCATTGTACCCGAATTGAGAGCAATCTCAGGATGAGCATCCTCATAGCCAGTCATCAATGTAAACAAGATCTCCGGCTTTGTACATATATATTCGACAGTTGGCGACCTAGTGCCAATCTGACGTCGCAGCACGTTATTGAAGATTAGAGCTACATGCTTTTTGCCTTCAAAATCGATTCGGCTTAAATTCTGTATGAGAAGGAGCAGAAGGTTGCTGTTGTAGAGCTCCTGAGACAGCTGTGCTACCACGTAGTCAGCTGGTGGCTCCGAATCAGTCGTCCCGTACAACATGTTCTTTATGGAAACCAAATTTTTACTCACATCCTCTTGTGCCTTTTCCACTTTCTTTTCACCATTCCCAAGCAAATTTATCGCCTCCTTCAGCGACTTCACTAATTCTGCCGGGGTCTTTTGTGACTTTCCAAATAAAGGCATCTTGACAGTTCTGCACTTGCTAACCAGATTTATATATCGTTCAAATCAATTGAAAGTAGAATTTTAAAGCGAATTTATATTTTTCTAATGATGAAATGGTCTTCCCCAAATTCAATTTCTTTTTTTCAAGTTCGCCTTCGTCGTTGGGTGTAGTTGAGTTAAGAGAAAAAAAATATTTCTCCGCACTTTCTCGCTTGACAGTTTGCTTAGTTTCCAATTTGACATTTAATTTTTGATTAATAGATTTTTTTCGTATTTGGTTGGGATATTAAATAAAAGGTGTTGCCCAATGAGTCACTCGATATATTTTGCCGAAGTTGAATTTGTTTTCTAATTGCTAGAGAAGTACCTAAGATTTAAAGCAAATGCAGTAATAATAAATGTAAAGATTACGAAAATGTGAATTTCGCTAGAAGGTTTATTTAGATGTCAATATTCAAAACTTTATCCTAATTTGAAAACACCTTTTATCCATATACAGTGCTTTTCTTTAGACAACAAAAATGTTTGAAAGAAAGCTTGCAATTATATTGAACTCTTGGCGGAGGTCAAACCTCCGCCAATTAAAATCATATGAAAATATCCCTTTAAAGATCTTTTAAATCTGGCTAGTTTAATAAAAATATTGTTTTAAAGAACTCTCTGAACTAAATTCTCCTATTTGTACAATAGAATATATGGTTTATTTCTCACTCGTTAACAACTTCTCGTTCTTTCTTGAATCTTGTGCAATCACCTTTATAGACATAATTTTTTCAATACATTTCACGTAGGGAAAATCATGCATATTTAATTGAGGCGTAAATAATATTGAAAATGGCGTTTATATCTGTTAGGTAAATTAATCAGGCAAAGGTGGTATTACGAATTAGAAGCTGTCAAATAGCTATAACTTTCGCCAAGCAATTACAACGAGTACAATAGTTACTTATGCCGAGAGAAATGATTTGAGATTTTGTTTTTACTTAGCAGTCAATTCACACAAAATAGTCTCAAACCAACTTTATCGAACCGCAAAAATGAAGTTGAAGGTCTGCACTTTATAATTATGAAAAAATAACCTTTTACACAATATTTTCACTTGCTAATTAGTTTTAAATCTTTTTAAAGGCAATTTAAATTTAAAGGAATGTACTCAAACTCTATAAAACTCTAGAAAAAATTACTGTCACTGAAGTCACTCTAACGTAACGTCATGTATATTGCAGTAACTTTTCAACTGTTTGGCAAATTTTTTTATTACGTCGTGCGAAGGCATGCCAAACTAAGTGATGCAAACGTTGAAAGTCAACTGTAATAAACACTGCCCTAAGACACCTTAAGCGAATTTGGAAACAAACCGAAAATAAATTCATTCCAATATTCCAAATGAAACTCACATTTAATGATTTGATATGACAAAATTAATATTCATACCCACGACATATTTAGATTTTATTTTAGTTTTGCTTAAATACTTTCATAGTTTAAAATAATTAGATTCGACAGACTACAGTAGTTGTTGAAGAATGAGTATATATGTATGCCTATATTGTAACGTTATGGAATTATTTTTATATATAAATAAGTTCAATATAAGGTTACTTATTCAAATACTTTTGGTTACTTATTCAAATTCAAATTCAGATTATGCTCCATAATATAAAAGAATATCATCAGTAGCCTTCTCTCGGAACCTTTCAAAAATTTAATGAATTCCAAATAGTATTTTATTTTATATTTTAAGCAACATTTATATTTCCAAAGTATAAAATCTTATTCTAAAATTTCTGTTTTGTTTTTATCATGAGCGACAGAAAATCATTTAAATCTCAAAACAGAAAATCATTTAAATCTCTTTTTTTATCTTAGCAGATTTCGTGCGGAGAGACGCATTTACACTCGATTTAAAGCTATAAAATATGAAAAGCTGTTATCAGATAACTTCGAATATCGCAAATAGCTTACAAAAAATCTTTAATCGGTTCCAGTAATGTAAAAATGTATAATATTGAAGGGTTTCCTAAAAACATTGACTTATTTAGCAGCAAAAGAATAATACAGAATATTATGCAAAATACAAATTACAATTTGAATGCAAAAATTATATCATCATCATCATTACTAATATTGTAATTATTATTAATATATTAATACAAATAAATTAAAATTGATATTTTGTCTTTTATTAATACAATTTTTGGAAAAAAGGATATTGGCGGTTGACGTCCTTCCGCCTAAGGAAAGAGGAATCTCATGCATCGCATCTTAATCAGAAAGTAATTTTAATTTTTGAGAAATATATTTTATGTAGAGAGATGTATTTTATGTACAGAAATTTGATAAAAAATGCTCTGGAGAAATATTAGCTCAGATTGTGACCTAAAACGCATAGATAGTATTTCTTTGGGAAATTTAATCAGCTACAATTCTTTTCAATAAAAAATTACGTATATATATATATATATATATATATATATATATATATATATATATATATATATATATATATATATATATATATATATATATATATATATATATATATATATATATATATATATATATATATATATATATATATATATATATATATATATATATATATATATATATATATATATATATATATATATATATATATATATATATATATATATATATATATATATATATATATATATATATATATATATATATATATATATATATATATATATATATATATATATATATATATATATATATATATATATATATATATATATATATATATATATATATATATATATATATATATATATATATATATATATATATATATATATATATATATATATATATATATATATATATATATATATATATATATATATATATATATATATATATATATATATATATATATATATATATATATATATATATATATATATATATATATATATATATATATATATATATATATATATATATATATATATATATATATATATATATATATATATATATATATATATATATATATATATATATATATATATATATATATATATATATATATATATATATATATATATATATATATATATATATATATATATATATATATATATATATATATATATATATATATATATATATATATATATATATATATATATATATATATATATATATATATATATATATATATATATATATATATATATATATATATATATATATATATATATATATATATATATATATATATATATATATATATATATATATATATATATATATATATATATATATATATATCGTAATTGCTACATGCGTTTACTTATTTTTTAACTAAATTCGAAGTTAATAATTATTTAACCAAGTAAGCTCGACTAGCTGTAGCTAATTTATTATTTTAATAATATTTCTTATTTAATAAATCGATAAATTCTAAATAATTTTCTGTACAAGGGATAAAGCGTTTTCCAAATAAACATTGTTTATATAAATTTTTTAAATTTTTAATCAATCCACTTTGGTGGAAAATTTGAAAATATTGTGTAAATGTATTGCATGTAAATTATTTGATATTAATGGATTAGATCTTATTTGATAATCTCATTTGTAATTTTAGTAATTATTAATTAATTATATTTAATTTATAATTGCAATGATTTTTTATATAAACAAATCAAGGTCAATGATTTCATATAGTATAATCTTATATATTTATTGGTCTTTAATAAAGTATAGACGCTAAAAATTTGATTTTCATATTAAATATCTCTCATGTATTTATAATGAGCATGCAAGTACTATATTTTGTATCTTTTCTTTTTTCTTGTAGGAATAATATTAAATAATTCTGTATCAACACGATACAAATAAATGTTTATTAATTCAGGAGAAACCAAATAAGTAATTTTGAAATAATTCATATATGGATATCCTTATTTTGAATTGATTTTAAAATGTTATCAATTCGTGTCCAAAAGAATAAGCTTTGCCGTCGTCACAAGTCTGCATGCATAGAATGCAGATTTGCGATATAAAGGATATTCTCCACAGATACAATAAAAGCTGAAGCTGAAAAGCTCTGCAAAACCTGAAAAAGTAGAACTTTCAAATTTTGCAAAATTAATTTGAGATTTTCCTTTTGAGATAAAGTATTCTATTTTTTCATTAAAACTTTATTTTAGCGTTTCTTTTTTCAAAATTTTCAAATTTGGTATTCAATTTCCCAACAACTTTACAATCCTTGAAATCAAATTGAAATTAGCACAGACCACTGATATTTTAACTCTCCAACGCTCTGCTGCAGAGCTGCTCTATAAATGACATGGCTATTTATTTAAGTAATCCTTTAACTATTTTAAATCGCTTCCACAATTTATACAATTGCACAAAATTCTTCATGTTTAATTTTACAAAATAGAAACTGATTTTCGTATATCCATTTGCGCTATTAATTCATAGCTCTTATTGCATACTATGCGAGACATCCTGTATATTAGACTAAATAATAATATGAACATTTATAATGCAAAATAAAAACTGTGATATTTATAATGAAAATGAAATATTACAAAAATTGAATTTCTGTAAATTAATTGCGTTTACAGGCGTTTTACAAGATGCCTTTTTTGAATGGGGGAAGAAGAAGGAAAGAAATGTCTTCCAAAAACATATCACAGTTTGAAGGATACTCAAGCAAGGATTATAAAAGTAAACTTTTTTCGTTTCTTTATAAAACTACGAGTAACGCTTTTTTATTGATTAATTTTAAGAGTTAATTTAAAAGCAAATTTAGTATGAGAATCTTATGTAATATTTAAGCATTTACTGGCTTACATATAGACATATATTTAACCCGATATGTTTAAAAAATATATATCTATATATCATTTTATAATACTATGACACTTTATATTATAAAATTTTATTGGTATTTTTTTTTTTTGCTTTTTGAAAATGCTCTTGTCGTTTAAACCTATAAATAAAATAATGCGATAATACTTACTTAAAATACAATTATATTCACATACTAAAAGCATTATCCTGTAAGGAAATTAATATACAAAATGAAATTTTGTATTATAGATGAACACGGTTAAATCTGTAAAAAATTCCTACATTAAAAAATTCTTACATTAAACGATTATGCATTTTCTCAATTTATAAATTCTTATACATTTTTTTCTTGACTAGAAATTTAATAGAAAATAAATATGATTTATCAGTAGAGCAAATGTTTTGCTTCGCTATTAGTGCGGAAAAGAAGGGGAAGAAACTATAATTGAGAAAATAAGTATTTGTTTCTTGAAATTGTCTTTCTTTCGCTCTAAATTTATCCTCATTCCAAATTCCTTCATTCTTCGTTTGTAGAAGTGCTACATCCTTTTTATGAAATTTCCCTCTGCATCAAGCCACAATTTTAGATTTTGATTATTATGCCTTTGCCACCGCCATCCACCGCCCTCCGTTTCGGCCATGATTTACCTGTGCAAAGCATTCGTTAATTGCTTCAGAGATTGACCAACTTCAGACACCAATCGTTCATTGTCCTTTATATTTTTACTTCCGGCCGAACGCAGAGACTGTGACTGATTTTCGACGCGTGTCACAAGCTCACGAAAATGAAATTTCGAATGTGGTGGCATCGATTCGTTATCAGCAAAAATGACGCACGAGTTTTGCAGAATATTGAGCTTGTCACTTAATTGTAACCATTGCGAGGCCGATATTGTATTGACAGGATGCTTAAGCGAGCCTTCGAGCAGTCCCACTAATTCTAAAATTCCTTCTCGTGAGATCTGTTGCATCGTTGTGGTTGCGGCGAAAGTGTTCGAGGAGTTATTCGGAGAACTAGATTCCAATGAATTCGTGGTGGCGGTGGTAGCCCCTACGATTGAAACAGTTCCGCCGCCGGTTTTCGTTGCAATGGGTGTGGCATAAATGGATAATTTTGTAGGCTTCAGAGGTACGGCAGGTTTGTTATTTAGTGCATTGATAGCATTAAATTTATTAGTGCTGCCTGTTATTATTGTTGTTGCCGTCGTCGCGGTCGTCACGGTTGTGTTGGTTAAGTTGTCAGCTGCACCGCCGATATTCGATTGCGTCTGAAGGAATTCGTTGTTGGTCGTACTAACGGTGACAGGAGCGACGGTAGTGGGGGTGGTTTGTGGTATCGTCTTCGTTATGATCTCGCCATCTGTGAAGATATGAGTGGATGCGGGACTATTTATATTAGTGCTGAAGGATGCGTTGTGCGAAAAGGTGGGAGGTGGCGGTGGTGGAGCAGCTGGTGGTGGTTTATTTGATACGGAATTGGCATTTACTGGGTTAGGACGTGCTGCAGAGTAGCTATTTTGGAGAGGGGAATGTTTGCTTTGAGCATGCTGTTGTTGACTATTGCCACCGATACCACCGCTACCACCGCCTGGAATTGTCGTGGTCGTGGGTTTAAGAGTAAATTTCGGAGAAAGTTGGGTGTTGCTGGTGCTAATAGGGGCACTAGTAGTTGCATAATCGGAGCCGCCAGAAAGCTCCCACAACTTTTTCAAACTACTTATACTACCTGTACTCCGTCGCTTCCCATCGTCCACTCCTGCTGTATCGGCAGAGCCATCACAGCTATGAATATTACCAGAACTAATAGAATTGTTATTGTTATTGTTATTACTATTACTGTTATTGTTGTTATTATTATGATTGACAGCCGAAGATGATGAAGTTGAAGAAGGGTCGAATTTAATTTCAGTCTTTTGTATAGCATTTTCTGCATTAAATCTAGATTTATTCTCATCCTTTCTTGGCATGGCGTCCTTTTGAGTGTCTTTAGAGTCTCTATCCTTTTCACCAATGACTCCTCCGCCGGTAGTGCTAACTTTACGCAAATGGGCCTTGAAGTCAATTATTGTTGTTTGATTATCCGCCTTTTGTGTGTGCGCTGGAGTGAGCTTCTTTGGTTCCACCTTCTTCAATTGCGGAGCTTTGAAGGCATTTGCATTATTTACTTCATTAGAGGATTTTGCTTGGGCAACTTTTTGCTTGGGCAAATTCATGCTTTCAGCAAGTTCGGTTACTAGCAGCGATACCGGGTCCACATTCGCGCTGTTAGCACCTTGACCATTGGAGGCGACATCTGCATTCTCTTTAGAGCGCTCTTTTATCTCCGCCATAAGTTTTTCCTTTAAATGCTGTTCCTTTTGTTGACCCGTAGTTGCATCGGGTGGACTACCGAGTGAACTGCATGAATCCGTCGATGGCTCACGTTTACGCAAACTGACCCCAAAACGAGAGCTGGCCTCCTCCACACTGGGTGCCGTATTGGATACGTCGCTAGTATTATTATTGACTTGGTTGGCCGATAATAGCGAATTATTTGGCGATGGTAGAATGCTATTGATTGGCATTTGCAATGCTGGTGTTGGTGCCGGTGGAGGTGGCGGTGGTGGCGCTGTTTCGAACTCTTCCGGTGGTGGTGGCAAATCTAATGGAGGCGGGGGAAATTCCAAATTGGCCAAAGCCGGTTGCTGATTACGCTTTGGTGAGCTATTTGACGGTGAGCCACGAAATGAACTGAAGGTCATCATGCTAGCGCCGTCTGCGGTGGTTCGATGGCGCTGAAGTTTATTAAAACTAGCAGAGGCGTTATTAGCCATGGTGACACCGCTAGAAGAATTACTGCGTATCATTTGTTGCGCCAGCGGTGGCGGCGGCATTATTTGTGGATTCAGATTCGAAGTCTGTAGAGTACACGATGATTTGTTGGTATTGTTTGTTGTCACATTTTGCGTCGGTGGCAAATGTTGTCTCGATTGAAGCGACATATGACCATTTGTTGCAGCTACATTTGTTAACGCTACTGAATTTGCAGCATTTATTGAACATTCTACGTTATTCCCTTCGGTAACGTGCGCATCCTCGAGACTGTCGAGAAACGCACCAATTCGTGCTACCTTCGGTAATGTACCGTAACGATTAACTACACGTTTAACATTCAATACTTCCAAAGCGCCAACAGTTATGGGATGCGATACGCAAGTAACATTCCCACCACTTAATACATTCTGATTTTGTTGAATTAAATGTTGGGGCGCACGCTTACTCTGACGTGTCTCCAGACCACGATTTCCCATTACCGGAGTAGGACGCTTAAAAGAGCTGTGGGTGGGAGCGGAACGCGGTCCTAGATTGCAGATACCCATCGAGAGTGGAATTTTATTGACGTTTGCTCCTGAAGTTCCAATGAAATTATTGGTAGACTGTTCATTACTCTCGGGGATTTCATCTAAATCAGGATCAGCCAAAACATTATCATTTTCTGAATCGTAACGTTGCATTAAATTGTTAATATCACGTGTAAGACCTAAATGTAAATTATTTTAAAACGAATTATAAATGAAATTAATTATTTAAGGTTAGGACTTCTTTTAAGGTTAGGAAACAACCAATAACTATTTAAAAAGTGTTTGTCACAAGCAGTTTTTTAAAACATTATTCAACATTCCATAAGGATTGATTTTTCTTCATCTTCTAATGGATTCTAATGCGGATCGGTTAATGACATTAACAATAAAAAGTTCTACAATTAAAACAATAAACTTATTTTAAATTATTAAGGAATGCCATTATATAGTAGGTTGCACTAATTGACGATTACCGATTATTCAGTTTTCTAATGATTTTATCAATAAATTTATATAACATTAGTATTTTGACAATATTAAGCAAATATTCAGCGAAAATACAAAAAGGCAAAATTAAGAGCCTTTTCTGGTCAAATAACAGACTTGCCCGGTGTGCCCATAGCATGTGTGGAAGAACCTATTTTAATTAAAATATGATATGCAGCAACGACTCGTCATAGCAATGACACTCAAATTATGGAAATATTATTGACAGACCTACATTTCAAATACAAGGCAATCCTTAAGGACCACTGTGCAATCTAAATAAGGACGTATAGAATGGTGTTGTGCTTCCTCTTTGCAGAGCGTTCAAACGAAATGAAAGTGTTGCACCAACATATGTTTGCATTCACTCCTCTTTCTCAGTTCAATAACTTCTTCAATATCTTTAACTATTATTCAAGCAGCTTCACATCCTAGCGTATGTTAACATTCGAATAGCTATGCGCTATTGAGTCGCTTATTATAGTCACATTTCTAAAATTGCGTGTTTCAGTTTGATGGAAGCACGACCTTTTACGCCCTTATTTAGGTGGCTCAATTAGGCCAAATTATTTTGAAAATATTATAAAAATTTCTAAATATCGCAATGTAATTTAAATAACAAAATTAGGTCCCATATAGAACATTGTTTACAATGATTTGAATTTTTTGCAAGAATAAAATCAGTAAAAATTCGAAATGGATATGTTTGTAATTATTATAACCTAACAACACTAATGGTTCTCTTCACACAAAATACATGAAGACGTTGAAAAAAGGCAGCTAACAAAAATAACGAAGAAGCTACTTCCTTCATTAGTGTAATCATGTCATCTCACAAGGGTGCCACAGCTTAGGAACGATATAAATGACAAATTCTTATGACAAAAAGAAAAACACATATGTTATGATTGGCACGTTAAAAATCTTTAGAATAAATTTTCCCAAATTGGGCTATAAGTCTACGAACAAGATTAAATTCGGCAGGCAATTCAAACGATATAAAAATAGAACACTGAAACAATCTTATTCTGGTGACAAATACCTCTAAATAGTTTATCGATCACAAAATTACTGCAAGAGGTTGACTTTTTTAAATTTAGGGTAGAAGACTGAATTGGATTGTGATTGGGTGATGGTTTATAAATGCGTATATAATTGAAGTCGCTACCATTGGAATTTAATTCATCGACCAAAAGACTACGACCGTCATCCTCACGATAGGTAGAATCACGACTGGTAGAAAGTAAACTAAAATTTTGGAAAACAACTTGTCAGAACTTTTGTTAATTTATTAATGATACGATTTTACAAAGCCTACCTGGTGCGTTTTGGAGGAGCTGGTGCCTGTTTTCCTTGTTTATTAGTAGTTCGACGCATTTGAACGTTACTCCTAATCTGACTTGAAAATGTGCTTAATTTCGTAGAAGTTGTTCCCGTCTCTACATTACAAATTAGAAATTTTTGAATAAAACAAGTTTTTATTCATTTTCCATTCTAGCAAGTGACATACCCGACATTGGTGTACTGGCTTGTGGCTCATGTTGCCCGCCACTTCCTGTATGTAGGCCGGTTCCACTACCTACTGGGCCATTTCCAGTTATCGTAATCTTCTTACCCATTTGCGGCGTTAAACTTTGCGTAGCATTTAATTGCTTTTCGACCGCTTCCGTTATCGATGATTCCTGCAGAGCGAAGAGAATGAGACATTGTCGTCTATTAATTTTACTTTTCACATTTTCATTTAAAACTTCATCAGTTTTAAACTGTTTCGTCTTTCGTTTTATTCGATTTCTCACATCTACATTTTTAAGCACATTGCAATTGCTAATTAGGTCCTTTCCGGAGCAGTTATCATTATTACCGTAATGTTTAAATCAAAGGACATTATAATCGTCTTCATCATTATAATCATCTTTATCATCATAATAGTCTTCTTCAAGGTAATCCTGATCACTATCACCATCACCAACACGACCACCATCGTCATGATGATCATCATCATCATCACCCACCTGAAACATATGCTCCAATGCATGATGAATACTCTTGAATGTAGGACGATCCCCAGCATTCCATTGCCAGCACTGTCGCATAAGATCGTACACCTCGGGTGGGCATCCTGGCGGTCTTTCCATACGATAACCCTTCTCCAATTTATGAAACACATCAGTTAGATCAATTCCTGGATACGGTGACATACCGTACGTAGCAATTTCCCACAAAAGGACTCCAAAAGCCCAAACATCTGATTTGGTGCTAAATTTATTATACGCCAATCCCTCGGGGGCGGTCCATTTAATGGGAAATTTTGCGCCGGCATGTGCCGTATATGTATCATCACGCATTAAACGAGCCAATCCAAAATCAGCCACCTTAACCAATTTATTATCACCCACCAAGCAATTACGTGCCGCCAAATCTCGATGAATGTAATTTCGAGATTCCAAATAACTCATGCCGGATGCTATTTGTGTGGCCATATATAATAAGGCAACTGCATCAAGAGTCTCACGACCGGCAGAACGTAGGAAATCAAGCAAATTTCCATGCGCCATGAATTCGGTTATAATATAGAAAGGCGGCTCTCGTGTACATACACCTAAAATCAAAACAAGAAATTGTTAATTTTAATTCAAAGAATTAAACGAATTAGACCGAGAAAAAATTTTACTCTGATCCATATTTTGAATACATAAAAGTCACATCGAATGGCATCATATATCAGAATATGTGCAGATAATTCCTTCAACTATCAAATACATACCAATTAATTGTACAAGATTTGGATGTTTCATTTCTTTCATTATGGCTGCCTCTTCAAGAAAATCCTTAAGAGCCATTGTGTCCTCTTTTAGAGTCTTGACGGCAACAGTATTTCCATACCGCTTCCAAATAGCCTCATATACTTCACCATACTGCCCGCCACCAAGCTTATGTTTCATCACAATATCGGTACGACAAATCTCCCATTCGTCAGGTTCGGGACTTAACGGGAAAACAGTGGGCTTATTTTGTTTGGGCGCGGGATACAGGAGTGGCGTTATCAGACCATGACCTTCATGCGGAACACTATGATGATGTACCAATTCAGCTAAAGTATTGAATTTTGCTTCAGCAGTTACAAAGACTTTCCCATCAGGATCTTCTGAGATGCGATAGTGATAGACACGTCCTTCATACCTACGAAAATATACTTACTGAAAATTGGTTACACAACTGATAATTATAAAACCTACCGCAAGCTTATACTACGCTGTCCTGGAGAGCTTTCGCTTTCACGCACCAAGAAGCTACCGTTAATTCCAGAACTTAATAAATATTCAGCAGCATTTCGTGATATTGGTCCATGATACCATGAATGTTTTTCCAGTGAATTTAAAGGAGTAACATAATTCGATGGGACCCAACCAACATTTCCCGAATCCGAATGAGCTTCACACCATTCGCCCGATTTATTATATGAAAGTATTCGTACATGCTCTCCCTTTTTAAGACTCAACTGATTTTCACCACCCGCCTGAAAATCATAGAGCGCCACAAATAACTGTGGATCATCTTCTTCGGGGCCTGGAGCAAGAAGATTTTCTTTTGATGTCCAGCGATGAGCGGATTCAAAACCGGAAGTATTCGAACTGTGGCCCTGACTATGACTCTGTGCGTTGTGAAGTGAGACAACCTCCTGCGGACTCTGGTTATGCAGATCCACATCTGAAAGTAATGTTGTCCCAGGAGGAATATGTGGTAGTGGACGTGACTGAAGAAGAGCTTCTATAGATATTAAAAATACAAAATATACGGAACGTAATTAATACACGATTTTCTGATAGAGAAGGAATTAATTAATTAAGTAAAATTATCAATAAATCTTTAAAAATATCATTATTAATATGAATTCATTTTTGAATTTTTAGAGAAGAAAACAATCAATAAAGAAAACCCGCTCACTGTTGTTGTTCGTTCAAGAGATCTGAAAATCAAGGACGTTTAAACAAAACCCTTTTCTATAGATTAAAAAAGAGCAATAGAAAAAATATTCAGGTTGTTGATGCAGGCTGATAAAACTATAAAAATGTAATCGGAAAAAAACAAATGAAATCTAACAAGTGCAAATTGAAGAACAGGACTGGAAATCACCCTTAAAACAATAGTTTTCCGAAGCCTCTCTCCATAAATTGCATTGAAACCTTGAAGTTGCCTAAAAGTATGAAAACTTTTTTACGACGATACAATGAATGGAGTTAAGCAATGAAAGTGTCAATTACGGCCTTATCGATACTCAGCTGTACCCTACAATCGGTGTGGCCGAGTAAATATATATTTAATTTCCACATTTGTTTTCTGAAGAGAATATTTTTTAGTTGCTGCTTTAATATTTACATTATCCATTTTCGAGAGAAATACTTATCGCGGTAATTAATGATTTCCACTAATTTACCTTTTCGAGTTATAAAATCTACTGCCTTTTTCTGTCAAAATTGTAGCAAAAGTGCTGACATTTCTTTTAACTTTTTATTTCTATAATCACTCTAGTGATGAATTTAAGACCGTGTTTAATGGAAAGCAAAATCACGATTAGTTTTTCATTTGCTACCAACTTCCTACGGTTTCGTGTAAGATATTTATCAAGGCACAATCATTCATATTCAGCAAGGTGCGCACGCTGTATTTTTTAGAAACTTTAGATTTCCGTCTTGTTTCTTTCAATCGCTTGAAATTTCAGTACCACCACCAGAGTCCTTGTTGCCAATTTCCTCATCGTTACTTATTGATTTTTCTGCTACATCAATTTGGTATTATTTTTTCCCCAATTTATGCAAACAAACGAACTAAATGAACGTACCCTTCATTGTAGGGTGTACAAAAATCGATACACGCCTGACTTTTTACAACTCGTTGAGAAAACTTAACTGACGACGTTTTATAAAAATGAGAGAATAACTTTCACAAAATAAATAACGTCTGGCTATGAAAATTAGAGAGAGGGAGACAGCTATGGATTCATTAATATGCATAATCTCCCGGCGACAGTGGAGTAGTTTAAATGAGCGGCCGAAAAAAATGATTGTACGATTTAAGCATTTCTTATAAAAACCAGAAATCAAAACCGATTGAAATGCTTCACTAATGCTAACAAGCCTATCAGTCTACACCCGCGCACGACCTGATTTATTTTATTTTATTGTTGCTCTCACGATGACATTGCACTCCAATGAAACATAAAATGAAGCCATTCAAGTGGAACTCCTTCGGTTTGTAGGCTTCTTAAACACATTCCAAAATTAAACACCCATGACATCCAAACGTATCATTCATTACATTAATAGTGTTTAGAATGATCGCTTCATCGCGTGTAATATTATAATTTATAACATTCTAAATATAGAGTATTGAATTACGTGACCTTGTAAATAGAATTCCATTCCTAATGCGGAACAGTTCCAACTGGTCCACGGTCCAATCTCCGTAAAAGCCACACATTCAAGCAATATTCTCTAACAAATTCCACTTACCGTTATGTTCCGTAAATATATTCATGCCGATTGGGTTGCGATTATCCTTTGCCTGTGTTGTTGAATTGATCGCAGACGCAGACACAGCGGCTACACGATGAACGCCTGCCATGCCACCACTACCACCACCACCACCACCAGAAGCCGTTGACGGTTTCATACGTGATGAACGCAATGTTGAACCTTGCAAAGCATTGATACCGCCTACTCCCATTCCCACGCCATGACAGGACGGGCTAACTGGGCTGCTACTAGAAATACCGATGCAACTGGCAGTACCGTGATGTGAACCAGAATGAGAACCACGCTCCTTGCCTTGTTGGGCACCCATCTTTGCAACAGTCTCGATAAACGAGCAGACCGAGACCAACTGAAGGACTGGCTTGAAGGGTTGAAGAAAAAGTACAAGTCAAGTGGAAACGCTGACTGGATTGAATGATTTCTTATTTTGGCTTAATACTCATATGACGTTTAACTACAATTTAGTCCCGTGTACCGCCGTCCCTACTACTACTTATGATTACGTCTAGCTTAGTTAGTATACAAAGCTGCAAAATGGGGTGGATTTTGCGTTTTCCCCGGTTATTACACTTTCTGTCTAGTTAATCCATGACAGCGGAAGATGCGGTAGGGAGGATTGGTTGCTTTTACAATTGTTTTTCATTTCACTTGATTTCCTTTTACACATTTCGTTTTACTATCGTCTTGATGAACAATGCTTTCCACCAATTCGCTGTCATTCACGATTGCTTTTACAATGTTTTTCAGAACACTTTACATCGGTAAAACAAAAAAAAGCCGAAAACGAGAAGTCAGAATTAATTAATTCTTCTATATTCTATTCATCCACTCGACTTCTCTTTGATGAATTATTGTGGAGCATGAGCCTTCAAACACGCCCTGTTTTAACTGCGCCGATTATCATCTGCGTCTGCCGAAGCCCTTCGAGACGACAAATTTGCAAAGGGTTTTCTTTTTCGTTTTCTAACTAGATTTGTATCCTGAAGTTTCTCACTTTCAGATCGTTCACATATTATGAATTATTTACTTCTAATTATTCCACAATAATTGAAAAAAACAGACTCACGCACTTCTGAAATGAATATACAATTTCTCCACTTTTTATTTTTCTCCCTTAATAATAATTAACCAACATTTCAGTTATATTTTCTGCGTTTCATATCTTGCACAGTAATATCAATCATTCACACACATAATTTATATTAATTTAGAAAATTGCCATTTCCGTCCACTCCAATTATAGTCGAACAAGGATTTTCAATGGCTGGCATTTTCTTTTCAATTATTACAAATGTTTGACAATTCGGTAAGACGGCGAATTCTTCCAATGTATTCAAAGCAAAATAAGTGTTGTCTCTTTCCAATATCAGAAAAACATGCTGTAGTATTGCCATAAATAATTTTACACAAGGATGTAAACGAAATTGCTGAAGTATTGTTTAAAAGTTGACCCAAATAATGACACGTGAAGACCTGCAGTTATTTATTTATTGTTACCGCTGCACTTTGTCATTCCCTTACTATTTATTGCTAGTTTATTGCGTTTGTTCTTACAGTTTATACTTGTTTATGTTTTGCATCTCAGTTTCGAGAACTCAAAATCGAAAATATGAAAATGAAAATATTTAAGTGAATAGGTGAATTTGAGTTCTATACACGATATATCCTTGCAAAACTGTCGTCTAATCATCGGGTGACAAAATTAAACACAGTGGCACATGTCACTCTAATGACTTGTGTCATAAATAGCTACTCTGGTTAAAATTTTAAAGTTCTCCGGATGACATTTGTAATTATTATTGTTATTAGAACAAATTCGTATTTTCTGTGTGTACGTTGTTACATAGCTGTTTACACCTATGACAAAAGGCCCTTTTTTACCGTTTATCTCTAGCTCAGATTTTTAAGATTTACTTTTAATGCTCTTTCAGGAATAGTTCCCAACAAGCAAACATGTTTTTGTTCCTCTATAACTTGGAGGCTAGAACTCTTTAATGCTGGACATTTTATCGTTGTTATCTATAAGAGTTGTGAACTATAACATTCAAGTTGGTTTGAAGCGCCCCTCAAACATGGTCATATTAAATACGATTATATAACTCCGGCATTTCATATATAAATTTTCATATATAATTGATTTCTGTTCGCTCATTAATTGTAGGTCTACGCAAATTAACAGTTGATGTAGTAAGTGCTAATTATTTGATGAGGAAACCCCTTCGTAATTAAAAATTAATAATAATTCTATTGAATATTTTTGTTTTGTAATATCTGCAAATTGATGGTTTTCATATTTCAAATCAGTTGTGTAGCTCAATAATATCCTTCATCAGTTTCCACAGGGTTGTTTTCTAAAAAGCGCATCCAGCTTCGTAATCCCCTTTTCAATCTTTCAAAGGGGTTTTGGAAGATTTATAGTATATTTGGGTCTTTCTAGAAAAGTGTACTCGGCCGAGTGGTTTTATTAAATTTTAAATAAAAAATAGTTCACACTGAGTCAATTTTTATCTCTTGGTTATAAAAATATCGATAATTATTATACCCACTGAATTTTCCCAACATTCGTGTGCTGGATATCTTTGAAGTTGGAATTTAGGTCATTTGATATATTGAACTGATTGAGATTATTCGATTTTTGGATCTCAAAAAATGTCTGATTGGGACACGGTGACTGTGCTTCGCAAAAAGGCTCCAAAATCGTCAGCTCTTAAATCCGAGTCTGCTGTTAATACCGCTCGCCGCCAAGGAGTCGCGGTTGACACGCAACAAAAGTGTGAGTAGCTAAGATATTTTGCGGAAGTAATTCAGGTGTGTTAGAACACAGAATTCAGTAAGTAGAGGTTAAGATCTCGATTTGCGGGAATAATTAAAATGGACAAATAATACTATTTGAAGTTATTGTGGAAATTACTAGTAGGGAATTTATTGTGATCTTTCAAAACTAAATGAAACAAGCAGTCAAATCCAACCTAGCGTTGGGGGGTGGGGGTTAGAATGCCAATGGAATAACACAATAAATGTTATTGCTAATAATTTTTGCTATTATTGTTTTTCTCTTTTAGATGGAGCCGGTACGAATAAGCAGCATGTGACCACGAAGAATACCGCTAAACTAGATCGTGAAACGGAAGAATTGAAACATGAAAAAATTCCCTTGGATGTTGGAAAATTAATAATGCAAGGTCGTCAGGCTAAAGGTCTTAGTCAGAAGGAGCTCGCAACGGTGGGCAAGAGCAATATTTTATTAGTAAAATTCGAATTGCTATTAATCGTAATTTTCTTTTTTAGAAAATTTGTGAAAAACAACAAGTTGTTACGGATTATGAAGCAGGACGTGGCATTCCGAATAATGTGATTTTAGGGAAAATTGAACGCGTAATTGGTATTAAATTACGTGGCAGGGATCGTGGTCAGCCGTTAGCACCTCCTGTTAAAAAATGAGAGCCATCTACCAAATCGGCCAATGCCGCTAATTCTAATACATCTAGTGCGGCAACGAATAGCAAATATTTGAAAAAATAATGGGAGGCTGCCGATGCAAGAAAATTTGATGTGTTTCTTGCAGTTTTGCTCGCATAATAATTCTTTAATGAACCAATACATTTCTTCACGGAACCAACTTTAAACAAAACCAAAAATTTGAAAAAAAGATTGAAAAACAATTCAGAGTTATTTAAAAGCTTTCGCGTCTGAGATCGTTTCTGTAAAAAATTTTAACTAAAAGGCTTATTGGAAATTGGATTTCATAAAAACCGGAATTCAATAGAATTAAGCTCAGTTACTGTTGAAAATCTTTTATAATTTATTTAATAGCTTTTGCTCTCATTTATTGTAATATTCATTAACGAGGCATTATCTATTGTAGAGCTCTAGTCTTACTAAATTCAGTTTGATCAGTTGCAGATTTAACAATAAATTTATATTCCGTTTTCCTTAAGAATGCTTTTATTAATAATTTTGTATATATAAATCGTAAATCGTAAATAATTTTAACATACGATTTCAACAAAATTTTATTATATAGCTGGATGCTATAAAATATATTCATTCAGAATTAATTTATAACAACGGCAATTATTTATCATATTTATAGAAAAATACGATTAAATTCTTGCGATTTAGTAATAAATAATGCGTTTAGGATAAATGTTTGTTTTCATCTTAATCATAAATTATATATTCGTGTATCCTTAACCAATGAGTGGGATAGCGGAGTAAGAAAGGAGTGGTAGATAATTGTTTATTCCTGATTTATACCGTTAACTTCGAATACTTTTGGTGTTGTCAGGAAATTTACAGTTTCTGAACCAGGTCGGCGGACACGTATATAACCATTACTCTAATGCTCGCCACGACTATATTCGACTATGAATTCATTTATGACAGGCATTTTATTTCATAAATTAGGCAGTTTTATGATTTTACTCTATCAAATTTATAAACAAGCGTATTACCAGCATCAATCTTGAACTGCTCCCCAAAATGAGACTAATGACATTAATTCGCACCATCAATAGAGATTAAATCCGTTCGTGACATTCAAAATTCGCAGTTAAAAGACGATGAAATAGTTTTTGCCACAAACAGGCTTGGCTTTTGTTTGGATTCGTTGCCTACTAATGTCTTCATGTTGTGTCTGTCAGTTTCCTGTTCCAATTATTGTGGCGATATTATTCGTGGACAATTACGTCATTGTGGAAGGGGCACGTTTGCGAAATTCTAAATGAAATATTTTAAAATGCTAAAAATGCGAAAATGGAATTCAATGAACAAAACAACATTACTGAATGAATATTTTCATTAATTTAAATTTTATTTATTAATTTTCATTTCAGTTTCATAAAATTTTATGTTGGACTATATTAAAATTCAATAAAGCATTTAATTCTCTAACAGAAAATTTATTGTAAATTGTACGAATGCACTTAACTCAGTTTTAAAATTTATATTAGTGTTTTTTAGTTTGCATCAATTTGGTTTAGTTATGAAGAAATCGACTGATTAGCGAATTACAGAAAACTTTTTCTGATTCAATATTAATAAAAATTTATCTTATTCGCATAACTGATTAAATAAAACGAATTGTGTTAACTGAAGATTAAAAAAGCCGAATTGTGTTAATTTGAAAAAGAAACCAAACACGTTTTTTGCGCTCTCAATCAAGATTATGGTTTTATACCCATACCGCAATATTCTAAAATGATTCATATATAATATATAAATTTTGGTTTTTCATTAATTCAAGTGTTTTTAAAAATTTATAATTTTAAAGAAATTCTTATCGGAAATTTTTAAAAGATAATAAATTTTAACTGACGTCCTTTACCACCAGCCAGATTGGATTGTGTATGTGTGTTTACTTAATGATTTGATATTTTTTAGAAATTCTTATCGGACATTTTTAACGAGTGACTAAATTTAATAGACGTCTTTTAACTCATTGCGGAAGTTGTGTGTGTGAGGGGAAGAAAGAGAGAGAGAGAGACAAACACAAATTTCGTACAAAGACTGTAATTTAACAAATATCAATCAAGACTAATTGAAAATTAAAAAAATTAATTGAGAGTGTAAGAAAACGTGTCTTAATATGCTTTCGTTAAATTCCTAAAAATTAAGAATTGATTCGCAACAAGAGCGTCTATGAGACGCTACGAAATGTACCATAGGCACAAAATTTTTGTAAAACTATTATCTAAAAACTTCTATTAAATATTTATATAGTTTGTGTTTTATAACCAACCACTTTAAAACAAATATCTAGAAAACAATAAAGCATGGACCAGAATGAGTTATTCAGTAATTGACTGATATCGTACGCTCTATAAGATAAATGTATGTTCACCTTGTAAGATAAGCATAAATATATATTTTATGAAATCTTTCACATTCCAAAAACTAAAATAAGTTTGGCTGCGTTTAAATATTGCTCAAATAATTAATGAACAAATATAGTAGTAGTAATAATAATAATAATAATAACAAAAATCATAATAAAAATAATAATCATAATAATAATAATTATTATAATCAAATGCATGTTGAAGGCAAAATTTACAAAATAGTTCTTTTTTTTTTGGTTAAAATTTAATTAAATATGAAATATACATTTTTATTATAAAATTTCGGAATTGAAGCCCATTCAGGCGACTAAAAGACAAGTTTGTGTTTTATGGTATTTCGTAAATAATATATATTGCATATATATCAAATGCAATATTCTAATGAAGAATTTGAATTATTTTTTTAATGCAATTCCTTTGGAATTTGGATTCAGTACTCTTCTCTGCGCCTCTGAATCGTACAAATTATATTTAATTATAATTGATATTCAGATATATTTTGTCTTTATTCAAAAAAGTTGTGAAATGCTTGAGCGCCAAAATTATTGATATCTCTAAACTATAACAAATATACTGGATTCCATACCCCTTCAGCACCCCTCGCCAATGAATATATTTTGTGTTGTTTCGTTTGCAGGATTTATAAATAACTTCAAACGCAATTAAATAATTTGTGCCTTTAGTTTTTGCTTTTGTTGTTTTTCTTTGCATTTCTTCTTTTTTTGTGAATTACAATAAGAATTGGATTTAGCACCTCTAACGTCGCATAAAAGAATAGTCTTTCTTTAACTTTTTTACCCAGATTTTCAATTTTTTAGTTCAACATCTGAAGATTTACTCTTATTATTCTTAAATTTACTTCTAGTTAATTTGCTCTTGTTGCGTGTGTATTTGTGCGTGTATGTGTGGCTGTGCGTGTATATGTCCGTGCATGATTGTGTGTGGTACGTGCACGTGTTATGTGTTTATATATGTGGGTGTATGTGTGTATGTGTGCATGTGAGTGTGTGCATGTAGGCATATGTTTGTGTTCATGTGTGTATGTGTGTGCACGTGTGATTTGTGTGCACGTGTGTGTGCAAACGTGCAATGAGTGCGTCAAAAGCTTGGCTTAACTATGCTCACTGCAATCTTCAAAAAATCACATGACGTTCGACGCAATATGTTGTCTCCTATTGCGCTTTGACCTTCGACGCCAGCGTGGCAGGTTTCGATGAAGAGGAACAAGAAAAGGAAGAGGTGGAGGATAAGCTGGATGAAGCTGGCATAGACATCAGTTTAGCTGAATTTTGCGCCGCCAAAGAAGCTGCCATTCGTCGACTCTTCTTGCCATCCGTCGACAAATATGTTTTATAAAAGAAACGTGCGAAGAGCACGAAATAACTGAAGTACATCGCAATCGATAAGTTAATATTCGTTTGCGAGATATTACACGATTGTGGTCCATGCGTTTTAAGAAAACCATGCGCCCATACATTGATCGCGCAACCAACAATCATTTGCGTTAGCTGAAGTGATGTAATGATCATTGCAATAAATCGAGGTGGATTGAAACGTGCTGCCTTCAATGCATAATAGGAATACATAACAGAATGAACACAATAATTCATTACGATAAACCATCGAGCGGACGAGGTGTATTCTGTGTAGGAGAACCACGAGTAGATCAGCACGGTAATGTGATGATACCAATGAAGGAAGATCAACGGCTGTTTGCGCAATACAATAAAAAGAGTGTCACCCAATTCTGGAAGCTTGGAGAGCACAAAGAGCCAAGTCCAAAAACCACAAACACGATCCTGCTCGATGTAACTGTGAAAAAACAAAAAAATTAATTATGTTTATAATAATGATGACACCACACGTTCAATAAATATCAAACTGATAATTAATTGGAAATTAATTAATTAATTAATAGATAGGGATGAATATTTTTTTGAGATTCCGAGAAAAATTTATTACAAAATATTTTATTTAATTTCTGCTGAACTAGAATGCAAATATTTCGCTTAAGGTCGAATTTCTTTTATCACAATTGAATTCATTAATTGCTCAGTTAATTCTTAATTATAAACGGTCTTTACCTAACAAAAAGCTATTCATTGTGTATTGAATTCTCGGTTAAATTAAGTTCTCCGCTAAGCTGAACTCTATTAGGTAGAATTCTATGTTAAATTGTGTTCTTTGTTAAGCTGAACTCCCTGAGTTCTCTGTTACGTGGATTTCGCCGTTAAATTGAATTCTCTGATGAAACGAATTCACTGTTAAATATAGCTATCTGTTGAATTGTACTCGCTGTTAAAATGAAACCTCTGTTGAATTGAAATCTCTATTAAGATATACTCTCTATTAAGAATACTCTGCTAAATGGAATTCACTGTTAAATTAAATTCCATATTAAAATCAATCGTTTGCTTAATTAATTTCCTGTTTTATGAATTTACAATGGAAAAATTATTGCAAATTATAAGGCATAAGACCGGTAGAATAATCTCATAAATTTAATAAATTCAGAAAAGCAAATTATATTTAAAAAGTTTTCTAAAATTTACAAAATGTTTGGTTGTAGGAAAGAACAATTATCTCTTTACTAATTGGGGAACAGGCATTCTTTCCGTTAAAAACCTTTACTTTATTTATTATTACGCATGAAAAAAAAATTAAAAAATGTTAATTATTAATAATTTTTCATTATGAGGTTGTTTTAAAAAGACGATAACTTCTTCAATCTGTTTTGTATCAATATTTTGTATCTGTTTTCAATATCCATTCAAACCACATTGCATATGGAAAATTTTCTCATTTTTTGCGCATCTTTCCTAGAATTCCTGTTTTCAATAATCCAGTTTAAAATTACATTCAATTTTGCGTTGAATTTTTGTTTTTCTTCTTTTTACCTGGGTACGCATACTGAGTGGAACATTCCGTAATGTCGTAAAACATGTATAAGTTCGGGTGCTGTTCTGAAAGCTCCCATCACACTGAACATGGCTAGCATGGTATTCCAGAAGACGAGGGGACCGCGCAACTGAAATCTGAAATTAATTAAAAAAAATTGGTTAGCAAAACAGATTTTTTCGTAATAATAGTTCATGTTTTTATTATAATTAATAAATACTTATGTCATGGTTAAAAATTCTGAAACGTATATTAAATGCTTAAAAAACCACATTCATGCTAATACTTATATTTAGTTAATTATTTCACTAATGGACTATATAATAAGATTGATAACAAAACACAAAAACACAATTTCTTTCACTGTCATAACTTAAAATTAGTTGAATTCTAATCTATTCAAATTCAAAAAGTGCAAACGACAGTTAGACAGACGTACAAACGGATAGATAGTTAGACATACCGACGCACAGATAGATCGACAAGTTGATAGACAAATGGACGAACTCTGGAGATTATTCTGGAGGCAAGAATATTATATTATTCTATACCAACCACATCTTTTTTAATGTGTTACAAACGGAAAAAATAAGTAGATATACTCTGTCCCGTCGGGTGTAGGGTGTAAACATTGTCTTTTCTCGTTATTCTAAAATTCCGCGTATTGCTCGCATACTCCAGTTATAATTTAATTGCAAGTTAAATGTCTAAATCTCTTATCGTTTAATATTTTACAAGAGTTTTGGCTTAATAACCATGAGGATACCTTTCGTCATTTTGTAAGGAATATAATTTCCTTGAAAAAGGCGACCAATTCCCAGTGGGGGGTCGTTTTGCTTGGCAAACATACAACGGTAGGTTAATCCAAGCAACTAAATTCTACCGCAAATGTCCGATACTTTCAGACGGCATTGTCATTGTTTGTCAACAAAAACCAAAGTCAACGAAGCAGAATCGTTCGGAGTCGATAAAAAGCATACTGAGGTCGTGAAATATGAATTGCTTGAGTTATTATTATGGTGCTGATTATATTGTAAAATTTTAATTAAATTATTAATGAATTATCATTAAATAGTAATCAATAAAATTTCATAAAAATATAAACTACACTTCGGACGTCCTGACGGCTGAAAAAATCTGTTTATATGTATAGAATATTTAATCGATTGTTATTATTTACATACTATTATTGTTATTGTTGTGATTGTTTTTAGTTACTCTAAAACCTTTAGAGGCTTCCAAAGGTTTCACCAATTAGACCTCCCATCCCCTGATTATTTATTTAAATTTCGTATGTATATGTTTTTAGCACTTCGAGAACGATTGCGTGATGAAATTGTTTGAATAGATTTTATTCGAAATATGTTAAGAGATGTATCCGCCTTAAAGCAGATATTGATCTATTTCAATAAATTTTTAACGACAAATAAAGTAAATTGAATCTTAACGAGACATATTATAACATTTATGTCGCTTCATATATTTTTAATATAAACTGATGGAATCATTTAGTCGGACCTTTAATGATGGTTTCACTTTTTTGAATTATTTTTATTAAAATATACAAAAATTAGAAAAAATAAAATGAATCAGATCACATTGACATTATTGAAAAATATTAATATTTTTTAGCGATTGTATTTTTCACGACATTAACTGTCGACCAATAAATGAATTGGCTAAGGGGCGGGCGGCATATTATGAATGAAAACGTTTGAAATGATTATGAATGAAAAAAATGGATGAGTGAGTTTATTTGAATACGAATGAAAGAACGATAATAATGATGACCTCCATTCCCGTTCCGATTTTCGCTACGTCTTCTTTCATGTGTTAAGTTCAATAAACCATGATAAAGTCTTGAAGATTCGTCAAGACGTGAAGATTCGATAGACGTCATTTTCACAATCTAAATCGTATTCGAATAATCATATTAAAAACTTTTTAGCAAGAATGTATTTATCTATATCTATCACGCCTCTTTACAGAAAAACGAAGTCGTTCTATTCCCAGCATATTATGGAACCAAAATATTTTGTCTTTGTTTCCAAAATTGTTTAGGTGTACTATCGATGAAAATTGTTAAGATGAATATCATCGAAAAATGTTCCGGTGTGAAAAGGTGGCAACACCTAATATATTACATAATAATATTTGTCCAGCATACAATTCCTATACGGTTTAATATGAATTACGTTAAAGTACCTCGCACAATACGTATTACAGCTCGTGCCTAAAACTAATGAGTAAGGAAAACGTTTAGCCTTGCTGACTGCTTGGCCGTTTGCTCTTTGGCAGCGGGGTGAGGTGGTACTATGTGCCTACTTTTGCGCATGTGCTGCTGGTAGCCTCGTGGAGCGCAAATTTTTGTGAGGGTAAAGGTCGTCCCTTCGAACTCTGTCCACTACTTTCGGACTATAGAGTTTGGGTGAAGCGATCTGCCCGATAACGAATATATGTTTCTGAATGCACGGTCTCGATCAGATAATGAGGCACTTAACTAAATCCATGCGCAATTTAGCATATCCATACACTTTCTTCTATTCTTCGGAATTTTTTCAGAAGTTGGTACAAATTTCACACTAAATTTGTAGGAACCGATTAAAGCTCAAAATCCATTTATTTGAATTCATTGCTTATATTTCAGTTAATCGTATGATAAATAAAATATTGATTTAATACAACTAAAAACTAATATAGTTAATTAATTAATTAACTTTATAGTTAAATAATTTATTTCATTATAATAAACGAGAAATCTCATTTTAATTAACAGAAGTACTTTTCCGGTATAAACTGATGTCCGAAGTAAAAAATATAGTAGTATATTAAGCCTTAAAAGTATATTAGCCTTAACCAATACAGTATATAATAAAGTACAGTATATAATAAAGAACAGTATATAATACAGTATATAATATATAATATATTATACATATTCTCCAATTTTCCGTAAGATGTTAAGAATTATATATTTCACATCGATCTGGCGACCGTCCATTGCCCATTGGTTTTGTTAAAATAAATCCTACCAATATTGTTTGCGATAAAGAAACAAGCAACAAGATATTGTTAAATTATAGAGAAATAGATGCTGCGCGACATGTTTTCAACACGCTCACACATTGTGTGCGTGAATCCAACCGCCATAAAAATTTTCCACTATAACGAATTTTTAATTTATAGCATATAGTGACTGACCTATATCTTTACCTTTATCCTATATCTTTACCTTTATCCTATATCTTTACCTTTATCCTATATCTTTATCAACGTTGGATATAAAGCGGTGGGATGAAAGAAAATAGCATATAGCTTTTTACTAGATTTCCATAAAAACCACAACCAATGACATAAACGCATCTCGCAAACACACATTAATTATATTTTTACTACACATTACGACTAAAATATAAATCTTTGACCTAACAATAAAAACCTTTCGCATGTGTAAAATGATATTTGCATTTTTTGCCACATTAGAAAATTCTTTTTCTATAATTGAAAGTAAATATTAGTTAATCGATTAACATTTGCGATATAATGTCAGGTGAAGTCAAGTTCAAATAAAGATCACACAACTAACTAATAAAAATTTTTCAAGCGGAGCTTTTGGCGTCACTATAGGTGCAGTAGAAATTGGAAATGAAATGAACTTTGACTTATGTTAGGACGGACGGACTGTCATCATTTAATAAAATGAATTCAACGAATTAATTTCATTGTTGAAAATTTGCAAGATATTTTGTTTGATATTTCAATTCCATTCAAATACAAATACGTGTTGGTCATGACCATGGATTAATCAGCCCAATCGATGGCCATGACCAAGGTGCTTTAGATTTGTATTTCTAGAATTCGAATTTCAAACAAAATATCTTGCAAATTTTCAACAACGAAATTAATTCATTGACTTCATTTAATTAGCTGATGGCTGTCCGTTTTCCTGGCATATGACTTCAAAAATTTTAAAACTATAATTAATTTCTTAATTTCGACTTCTAAATAGATAATTGCTATTTTGTAATTTATTAATAAAACTTATGATAAATATCTACGGAATAAGGTTTTTTTTTAATTTTCTTCAAAAAATGTGCAAATATTTCTCTTATTATTATTTATGTTACAAAAAATTAAACCTATTTTATGTGTCATCGTTTAGGTTTGAACGGCCTTTTATTGTGAACATTGCTCAATTTGCTAGCCTTAATTTTTAAATTACTACTGCCTTCTGCTTCTTCAATAAATAAATTCATACCATTTTGTTTTTATACGAGCTTACAAAATTCCGTTATGAACAGTAAAAACTTTTCAAGGTAGCTTATTTTTTATACCCTACCTTAAAATTAGGAATATTCACTTTGTTTTTCCGTTTGCAGCGAATTAATGAAGCCATGATAGATATAGAAAAGTATGTATATTTCGACTTAGATTTTTTCACTGAATCGTTTCATATCCGCGACCTAATTAATTATATCTCTGTCTACCTACCTCTCTGTAAAAATCCCGATTACAATAGAACGATATCGTTCTTATAACGAATGACGTTTCTTACGTATATTCTCTGTGTTTCTAGAATGTTTGTTACAGAACATTTTCAAGTACCACGCCTATTTTTGGAAAGTAGTATGAATTTATCTATGATTATTCGGTAATACTTCAGGAAATCACCATCCATGCATTAAGCCCGGTGGCAATAATTGCCCTAATTACAGAATGAATGTACGGTGTATAAAAGTCGGCTGGGTCGAAGTTTTTCTCCTTACTTGTTTTGATACGTGTACTATTTTTGATGCGATGTGATCTGTACTGTATCTGATACAATCTCAGAAATGTCCCTATACAGATGTTGATTGTGACAAAGAGATGATTTCTAAATTCAAAATTGTTTACCGACTGATATTTAATAGGTCGACTTTGTTTAAATGTAAAATTTAGCTTTACTTCAAGAACATTTTCACAGACACAAATATATAGTAATGGCAATATAGAAGAATGGCTGTGTAAATATTCGAGAGATATGTAATTGTGATGAAAATACGGTATATAAATATATTGTGTATGCGTGTGGGCGTACGTTTAAGGAATGTCAGTCTGATTAATGTCAGTAATGGCTGTATCGTAGAAAAGCCTCACAACTAGTTATTCCCGAACTCTATATTAACAAAGTATGAATAAGCGAAAGAACGGGAACGAAAAAGGGGTGCTTAATATCAGCAACGTTACCAAAAACTCTTCCGTAATTAAACTTGAATCATAATGTCATGTAGGACTGCTTACTCATTAAGTTTTCCTCCCAAACTTTATCACAGACCTTAACACCTACTTCAAAAGCGTGATTAAACTGTTTTTAAACTTTTATGAAAATAAGGGAGTAGTTAAATAAATTAACTTGTAAGTATTGTTAATAACCATTTAATTAAAAGTAGTTTTTAAACAAGTTTGTTTTTTAAACAAACCTTTTATGACAGAAACATTGGGTATTATATTCATTATCGCAGCAGAAATCGCTGCGTGAACTGCGACCCTTTATACGCGCAGGGGGCGTAATAAAAGTTTTATTAACAAAATAATAGCCTTTTATATTAAATCCAAAAACTTATGTAATTAAAAGAAACAGGAAATCAAGCGTAACTTTAAATGCTTTAGAACCGGTTTTGTAATTTGATTTTAAAGATTTAACAAAATGCTTTTATAACCGTAAATTAGTAAACTTTTTATAATTATTCGCATAACTATTAGCTATTTTACCAAGCCAATTAAACTTTGTTTTTATGATTGATTGAAGGAAGTAATTAGTTAATTTAAATAATTCGTAAAAGAAAATTTCAAAACCTGAGGATTTTTAGTGTGATTTAGAATATACGAAAATCATACATTTTACACAAATTCTAACAATATTTGCGAATACTAAAAAATTTTAAGCAGTTAATTTTTAATGCAGTTAAATAATTTTTTTAAAGTATCTGCAAATAATACATTTTCAAGACATAGAAAACGGCGTCGCTAAGATTGAATACTAAATTTGAGAATCACTCTGTCATTCAAACAGAATTTAACTATTCTAGGAATAAAAAAATAATTTGAATAATTTATGAATATATATTCAAAATTCCAAATATTAAATGGCAAAAACAAAAATGCTGTTTGGGGGAAAATACGCAAATACTGTGTGATAAAATCGACAACAATAAAAAAAGTACGCACTTACCTTGGTCTATTTTGCATAAAGTGCTGCCCACCAAATATGACCAACATATATATGCCACAATAATAAAATACCCAAGTCCAATTTTCGAGCATCCATTTACGAGTACGTTGATGAATAAAATCGTTTTCGAAATCAAAAATATACGAATAGTTTGGCGTTACACTTATTTCCATATTTATCATTTTTGTTGGCGATATTAAGGAATTTGTATTGTGTCTACGCTATTTACTACAGTGTGGTCGTTTTATTTCGGTGCGGGGATAGTCTGGCTGGCTGGCTGATTGCTGGATGGCTGGCTGCGTGAAACGAGATGAAAAATTTTCCAAAAATTGAAATTAATAATTTCAATATGAAAATCAAAAATTTGATTAACAAAGAAAACAAAACAATTTGAGCCCATCCTTCGACTTTTGGAATTAATTTGACTTTATCGCAAATGAAACAAGTCGTCAAAATTAAACGAATTTAGAAAGAAAGAGAAGGAGTATGAACACACTTGAAGGTATTTGTCATTAGAATTAAAGATATATGAAAAAGGTCAAATAGTGAAGGAGAAAATTCGGACTTGTTTCATTTCCAAATAATCAAAAAGTGGGTGGAAAGCAACGGCAGTTTATTTATTAGTGTGAGGAGTGGAGCATATCGTCAGAGCTAATGTTCAATTTACATTCCGTGTGTCAGTCGGTCGTTTCATTTTGGTACAATTCTTCGTGAAATTAAGCTACATTGGTGACCTTCAAATATATTTATGATAATTTCAGTAGATATGGGTTTGTTGTATTTGTTTTACAGGTTTTTGTCTAAGAAACGATAGGTGAAGAACGATCGTTGAAACCTAATCACATACGATCTGTTTGTCTTTAATTATGAACACTTCACCTTCGGAAGGAAGGAAGATCACAGCAATTATATTAATTAGGCAGGAATAGACAGAAGAGATTAGAGATAAGGGCTCTATCAAATGTCAAAATTGCACGTTTTTCCGGTCATTGCTCGTCGTAATACACAATCGATTGAAGCTCAACAATAATTCCGTTATGACAAACATTTTACTGTCAACACATAGAAAATCGCACGTGACTCTGGTTCGAGACTTATATCCAAATAGCCAGACCCTTATGGTAATTAAGAAAAATGTAAAAATCATTGCTGTGTCTGTCGGCGACAGCTCTTTTTCTTTTTTTGATTAAATTGACTGTGGGTTATTTATATGTCGTTGCGGCCAATAGCGCGGGCGATTTTATATCTGTATATAGAATTATTATAGCCATTGTTCTTTCTTTTAATTTCCTAAAATATTTATGCATGTTCATTTCTTCCTTCAAATTTACGAATACATTAATTTCCGCCTCTTTTTTTCTGGTCTGCCTCGATATATTGTTTACAAAGAGGTGTTTGGCTATTTTATTTTGGACACCAAAATCGAGCGTCAATTAACTTTTTGAGCTTAATTTTAGAAGAACTAAAGTATGTTCTCATTTGAAGACGTTTTTATGAAATGTAAATAATTTTTTTAATTTCCATAAACACGTAATTCTGTTTACAATAAGTTAAATGGGTTTTTTGAGAATCTTATTGTTCAGCAAACTAACGTCATCGAGATGAGCGCCTAATTTTTTTTGGTCTTGTGTAATATTTATTTATTGGAATACCACACTGTGATGACGCGTATTGGCTTTCGTTTTGATTTTTTTTCTACTTTCGAAAATTTCCATTTTACCACTTTTGTCGTTTCCAACTCAAATACACTTATGTTTAACGTTTATATTACGGGTTTATTACGGTGACGAGTTTTGAACAACGTAATCGATAAAATTGATTGAGATAAAGGTTTTCGCTGAACTTGGATGGCTACAGATGAAGTATATAAAAAACCTATATTATGCAATTTTATTCACAATTTCTTATGTTTTAAATTAAAGTAAAACTTATTACTTTTATTCGGGTTTTTGTTCGAAAAGTTATTTTTGAGATTTTACTTTCACGGAAATAGGCTTCTGTACTCCTGCAGCCGGCGCCGACGTCTAAACTGTCACAATCGAATTTACAGCAGAGACAACGAGATAGGAAACTCTTTTCCCAAAAAAAAATGTTTCAAAAAAATAACAAAATTTTACACGACCGAAACTCACGTACAGGGGTTATGTATATGTATGCGTTATTCACCAAATTAAATGTCACGTATGACTTTTCAAGAAAATATGTAAACAACAGTTCGTTCCGCGGCTTGATTTGAAAGCACATTTTGTGCTCTATTTTAAAGTGAAAATAATAAGAAAAGGAGTCACGAACAAGAATTTAAATTCAAAAATTAATTATACGCAAAAGTAGAACATAACACGGGCTTCAGTCAGAATTCGGATGGGCTGGCCAACACCACGTGTCAACAATCAAATACCATGCGCGTATATTTTTGAGACCGAAAATGTAGAAATCGAGCCGTTGCGAACGTTGGTTAGGAAACCTAGGAAGAAAACGCGTAAAGAATCAGCTCATGCTAAAATATTGAACCAAAAATGGGTTTAGTAAAAAGCACTGGAAGTAAATAGCTGCAAAAAGAAATCCACGAAAACAGCAGAGAAACATTTTTCGGAGCGCTGGAAGGCAAAAAATTAATTTGCAATCATGATACTACAAAGCAGCCCACACAGAATAGAAATTATCAAATGAAAGACTCGCCACTTAATTCGAAAAGGAAATTGAAACAGGCGCGCCTAACAAATTATTCAATTCACAAGAACTCAGTCATGGAAGTAAAATCAGGCTCCATACTTTTTAAAATTTACGGTAATTCTATTAAATATTTCTTTTTTCGTCGTTTCGAATCGATTAATATATTCAATTCTTTCAGAATTTCAATAGCGCGAATGAGCTCAACTTTCCTCTAGTTCTAACCAATTCAGAACGCTAAACAATTTATAGTAACTCACCAAGCATTATAATGGTGTCACCTCCCAAAGCGGACACAGTGTTCATAGAAGAAAGTTATCAAGATAGCACCTGCATAGAATCAATGCCTCTCCTGCATGAAGTCCTCAAGTATGGCAATGAGACTTTAAATAATTTAAAACGTATGGAAAGCGCGAAGTAATCCAAAAAGTAAAAAGAATATAACGTTCGAATTCTAATTAATTTTGAATATTTTCTTTTCTAGAATCAGACAACTGCAAAAATGCGCAAAATTGTCAATTACTAAAGATACCAGAAATATGCCGGAAAAGGGAGTTAGACGAGAAAGGTTAAAACCTCAAGATGACCTTAAGATGCGGGCTTAGAGAGATTTATTTAATAAATCACCAGAATTTTATATACTTCCCACTCCTGGCGGCTTTTGGGATCCCCTCATAAGATCTTTTGGCTTGGCAAATTTTACTGGAGTATTGGTTTATATTTGCAAAATTTGATCGCTTTGAAAACGTTTATATATTTGAAATTTGTAATTCTTGATAGTTAAATTGTTAATTTATTATAATTATATTAGTTAATATTTTAATAAAAACAGTGTTTATTTTTTATTTTACGTAAATACAATACAAATTATTCCTTTATTTCCTATAGTAAATAAATGGAAACATAAAATTTCCATCAGAGGGTTGTGTGCACTTCCACGCCACCCAAGAGGTATGCACATTGGCGCGTTACCGGTTTTTTTGGATGTCCGGTTCCCCAGTAGGCATATAACACCCATATACAAATATACAATGCACACATTTTATTAGATATATGTCGCGTATTGAGTATATTGCTACCCTGTGCAAATAGCTATTTCAACAACCCTGTGGAACACAGCCTTTTTTTACGAAAACTGGATACACAGCTAAGGCCGGGGTCGGAAACAAAATCATTCAACAAGTTCCGACGGAGGCGTGATTAGCGAAGTTCTTTTTTTTGTAATTATATTTTAGATATTATTAACTAATAAATAATATACTGAAAACATAAAATTGGCGACGAGGATGGGATACCCATAATTCATCAATGAAAGTATTGATACTACAATATTAATTTCTAGCGCAATATTCACACGCGCTAATGTCAATGCAAGAGGGCGAAGACGCCATTTTACCTGCGCAAGAACCGAAGTCGTCGACAATTTCTTCTGAATCTGAAAGTGGATATATTTTATCACAAAAACCAATTATGGCTACAATCGGTTTTTTGGAACCCTTCAACCTGGAGAACCCTGAGACCTGGAGCACATATTACTCTCGCTTCGAGCTTTATCTTCAGGCCAATAACGTAAAGGATGTAGTCAGGCAAAAGGCAATTTTCCTAACTCTGGCGGGAGCGCCAGTATTTAACCTTTTGACGTCATTGGCCTCGCCCACGTTAGTGAGCGATTTAGATTTGAAACAAGTTGTGGAAATACTAACCAATCATTTTTCACCTCGACCGTCGGAAATTGTCTCATATTTCCATTTTCATAAACGGGACCAACTGCCCAACGAGGGAGTCGCGAATTACGTCGCCGCCTTACGCGACTTGGCGTGCAAATGTAATTTTGGGAACTCTTTAGATCGTATGTTGAGAGACCGGCTAGTTTGCGGATTGAGAGACGAGTCTCTTCAACGAAGTCTTCTAGCGGAAGCAGATCTTAAACTTCAGAAGGTCATCGATCGTGCGACGACAGCGGAGGCTGCCCAAAAAAACGTATTGGTCATCCGAAATTCGGACCACGATACAGTTCATCTCGTCAAGCAACACGATAACAGGACTAACAACGATAACAGTTATAAATTCCAACAGAAACAACAGCCATTAACGAACACAACAAAGAGATCGCAGCACTTCACATCACTTAAACCGTGTAATGGTTGTGGCGGCCGCCACCATCGCACAGATTGCGGCCACCGTAACACCATATGTTCCGCTTGTGGCATCAAGGGCCACCTACAGAAGGTATGTCGTTCTATTTCAAATTCGAATCAGCACTCCACAGTACAATCAAGCCAACGACGGCATAAATACAAAAAAGAAACGCACGCTATTAATCAGGTGTTGCCTGGCACCGATCTCAAAAAATCTGCTACTACTATAATTAATGGTCGCCTTTGCAAATTCGAAGTTGACTCAGGGTCCAACTATACAATAGTGTCTTCTAAAACTTATAATCAGATATGGCCTTCAGTTAAGCCTCAAATTCATAAGTGTGATCTTCAGCTGTTTGATTATCAACACAATCCAGTGCCAATCATGGGTGTAATCGATGTGGATTTAATTTATAATTCGAAATTAGTCTCCAATTTGCCTTTGGTTGTTGTGAATGGTGCACAAGCGAATGTGCTTGGTTGTAATTGGTTTCAACCTCTAGGAATAAGTATCCAAGGGATTCATGAAATTCAAGAAACTCCAACTATTCAAGCTGTTGTAGCAAAATTTCAGCACCTATTCTCAAAAGAATTAGGTCGATTTAGTGGGAGCAAGGTTTCGCTAAATGTAGATTCCGAAATTAAGCCGATTCGTCACTTTGCTCGCCAAATACCCTTTGCAATTCGCGAGCGCGTTGAAGATGAAATTCAGAAGTTATGCGCACAAGGCATACTTGAACCAGTAGAGTATTCCGAATGGGCAACGCCAATTGTTCCAGTTATGAAGAGTGACGGATCAATTCGAATTTGCGGGGACTATAAGTCCACATTAAACAAGGCGCTTTTACCTCACAATTTCCAAATTCCTCCAATCAATTCAATACTGTCCTTGTTGGAGGGTGGCAAATATTTTGCAAAGCTTGACCTTGCGCAGGCGTATCAGCAATTAGTAGTGGATGACACAAGCGCATTGTTACAAACTATCATTACACATAAAGGCGCGTTTAAAGTTAATCGCCTTCAGTTCGGCATTTCATCGGCGCCAGGAATATTTCAAAATTTTATTGAGACCCTATTGCGCAATATTGCGGGCGTTTTACCCTATTTTGATGACATTGTCATAATGGGAAAAACCGAAAGTGAACTCGCTGATCGTTTAAACTTAGTATTAACTCGTTTTGACAAGGCTGGCCTAAGATTGAAACAAGAAAAATGTCAATTTGGAGTATCGTCAGTTACATTCCTTGGGTTCAAAATCGACTCTTGTGGCATTCGACCATCTCCAGACCACCTTAAGTCAATTTACAACGCCCCCGCACCAAGGGATAAAAAGCAGCTACAAGCCTTTTTAGGATTGCTGAATTTCTACCACTCTTTTCTGCCGCACAAGGCTACGCATGCCGAACCTCTTCATAGACTTCTGGACAAAGATACACCTTGGTCTTGGAATCAAGTGCACCAAAAAGCTTTTAACAAGCTTAAGCAACTTATCACTTCTAACCGCGTTCTCGTTCACTACAGCGATAAATTACCTTTGTTGCTTGCCTGTGACGCATCACCCTATGGAATCGGTGCCGTTTTAAGTCACGTTATGCCGGACGGGAGTGAAAGACCCATAGCATTTTATTCGCGCACCTTATCAAAAACTGAACGAAATTATGCTCAAATTGATCGAGAATCAGTGGCCGTCGTTGCAGGCGTCAAAAAATTCCATAACTATTTATACGGCAGAAGATTCACATTGGTAACAGACCATCGTCCGCTTTTAGGGATTTTTAAAACAACGAAACCAACTCCAAATATACTGTCAGTTACAATGTTACGTCGGTGCATTTTTTTAAACGCATACACGTTTGAACTCATTCATAGAGAAGGGAAAAAGATGGGCAATGCAGACTGTTTAAGCCGCATACCCATAGAGGACGAAATTGAATCGCCCGTTAATTGCGAAGAGATACTTATGATCGAAACAACAAACAAAGAAATCGTTAGCGCTAGGACGATTTCAAAACAAACAGCAAAAAATCCTCTGTTATCAAAAATATTTAGCTGGGCGTTAAGGGGATGGCCAAGATCGTTGTCGAAGCAAGATGAAGCTTACCCCTATTTCGTGCGCAGGGATGAAATAACATCGCTTAAAGGTTGCCTATTGTGGGGAAATAGAGTTATTATTCCACCTCAAAGTCGATTGATGTTGTTGAATGCACTCCACACTGGTCATCCAGGAATCGTAAAAATGAAAGCTTTAGCCCGAAGCTATATATGGTGGCCCCACATGGATGCGGCCATTGAGGAACTAGTAAGGACTTGTGAGCCGTGTCAAGGAACACGCCATGAGAAGAGTCACGCCCCTATTCACAAGTGGGAGTCCACAAAAACTCCCTGGTCGCGAATACATGTGGATTTCGCCGGACCTTTCCAAGGCAAAATATTCTTGTTGGTTGTCGACTCATTTTCCAAATGGTTGGAAGTAGCAGTTGTTAAATCCACCGCATCCAAGCCTGCAATTGGAATTCTTCGTTCTTTGTTTGCAACACATGGAATACCAGACGCAATCGTGTCTGACAATGGAACTGCATTTACGTCGACGGAATTTCGCGAGTTCCTACACAACAATCAAATTCGTCAAATTCTTTGTGCTCCTTTCCATCCATCTTCAAATGGTCAGGCCGAAAGAATGGTACAGACTGTAAAAGACTTCCTAAGGAAAATGCGACCGGATTCTGAAATGAATGTCAATTTAGCTAGGTTCCTTTTCAACCAGCATATCACTCCTCATGCGGCTACCGGTCGTTCTCCGGCCGAATTAATGTTTAACCGCCAGCTGAAAACATGTTTCGACAGGATACATCCACACGAGTTAGAAGTTGCCACCGGAACGGACGTTATTCCGGAGAATTTTAAAAAAGGTGATCCAGTTTGGGTTAGGAATTTTGCAAGGGGACCCAATTGGATAAAAGGATTTATCGAATCGCAAACTGGCCCAGTGTCGTATATGGTTAAACTGGAAGACGAGAGAATCTTCAAGAGACATCTGGATCACATCCGAAATCGTTTATATACGCCGTCAATACCGGACTGCGAGTTGCCATCACCTTACGGTATCGACCCCGGTGAGAGTTATACTTATAACGATTCTTCCACTTCAACAACTGGCGCGTCGCCAACCGCAACTTCAGGTGAAGAGGATCAGTCGTTAGCAATGCCTTTATCGCCACAAATTCCCATAGTAACCGAACCAGATTTACCACCCGAACCTGTGCCAGCAATGAACACACCACGACGTTCTAAGCGGAATAGAAAAGCTCCAGAATTCTATTCTCCAACTGGGCGTTAAGGGGTGTCGCGTATTGAGTATATTGCTACCCTGTGCAAATAGCTATTTCAACAACCCTGTGGAACACAGCCTTTTTTTACGAAAACTGGATACACAGCTAAGGCCGGGGTCGGAAACAAAATCATTCAACAAGTTCCGACGGAGGCGTGATTAGCGAAGTTCTTTTTTTTGTAATTATATTTTAGATATTATTAACTAATAAATAATATACTGAAAACATAAAAATATACATAACAAATTGTTAGGAAATTGAAATTGTACAATTATATGTAAAACATTTCACAAACGTTAATATATATGAAATTTAAAATGATTGTTACGGTGTTACATTTTATGAATGGTAATGGATGTTGGTGATAATTTATGATATAATGTTACTGATACTGTTGTTGTTGATACTGATTTTTATTAATTGCTCTTTTATTTTATTGAGCTATAACTTCTAAACAAATGCAGATCACAGATATTTTTACTCTCATTTGGATTAGAATGTTGGTTATTCAAATTAAAAATTTCCATATCAGAGCTATATATTATTACCTAAATTTAACATTGTAGGTTTTCCAACTGGAACAAGTGGAGATTCCAATTGGAAAACACTTGCGGCCGCTTGACCAATATCTTACCGTGATCCATTGGTGGCAGCGTCCGGAAACCTGAAGAATTGACCACCGCCTGCACATCCAACTTTACTGCACACTCGCACACTTGGCATTTTTTAGCAAAATTAGTAATCCTTGGAATGTATAAAAATTTTTTAAATTTTCCAAATTTAAAAATCGTGGTGGAAAATATATAGCGAAAAAGGCCTAGCGCTGCAAATTAAATTCAAAAAAGAAACTTCAAAAATACGAAACCAATGAAACGCATTGAAACGTGTACATAAATTATGCGAGTATGTTTTACGTAACAATCTCAATAATTCAACACGTAAGTAAATGTTTGAACTGAAGACTATCAAAATTCCGTATATATATTATTGAATTCTTTGATATTACAAACAAATGTGACCCACATAATCTTGTTCAATACCAAAAATAATGAAATTTTCTAAATTGAAAAGTATTTTCAAGCTCATTTAGCAAGCTATAATGGTTTAACATACTGGTTTAATAATTCTTTATTTAATAATTAACGATAAAATTTAGTTTATACCAAATTACAAAATGCAGGCAACACTGTTTTCATACGAATGCTAAAAAATGTACTTAAAACACTACGAGCCGCATAAGCAGGTAACACTAAAATGGTCAAATCCAGCTGTGAGGTCAAAAAATAATTAAGGAATGCCAACGCCAGTATTTATATGCATTTTCTTTTTTAAGAGTTTCTCATAAGGATGAATTCATTACAATTATGTTGAAAAACTAAGATGTGTGCTAAAACTAAGTAAACGCAAATAAATCATTTCGTATATATTTGCAAAGTGAATGCTGAATATATTGAATTGAACTAAACTATTCAGGATAGAAAAATAAACTGTTAAATTATTTATATTACTTCAAAATGAAGATAGAATATATAAAATAATTACATTAATTCACATTATTATTAATAATAAATTATTAAATAAATTCTTTTAAATATTTGTTTAATTAATTTTACCATCACTTATATTGTAAAATTGAAATGAATGCTTATTAAATGCTAATTAAAACGTTATACCACATTTAATTTCGTTTATATTCTCATAAAATATTAACAATATTTTAATTAAGGGTGAAGATTATTAAAACACATATACGGTAATTTAATTGCTTCGGCGAGTGATGAGTAAACATGAAAATCAAAATAAAGCCTTTCACTTGGATTTAGGGCAATGTTAATAAAGCAACATGCAGAATTTGTTTAAGTAAATTGTTTTAAATATTTGTTTAATTTATTTTACCCTCTTTGGAATTATTTGCCCCATTAAGTAAGTCACTCCATTTTTGCGAATCACTAAATTATTGCACGAAATTTCATTTCATTTATTTCCTCATGCTTACAAAAGCGAAATGTTTTTGCCGATAAATTATTAGATATATTATTGTCATCAAACAAAGTATGAACACAATGCATGTCCCCAGCTTAAAGCATAAAAGTGTACATGAAATAGAATTTAATTTTATAGATCAATATCTAAGTTGGAATATCTAAACAAAGGTGGTGGGAATGTTAGACCGAAATGTCATTGGGGTCTGAAACTCAAATATTGTTTGGGTCCGTAACATCGATTTCCTGGAATTCTATTGTTTGTTTGGGTCTGAAAGTCACTAACACTACCTTAAATCAGAGTTGTAGTTAGAGAAGTTTCCTATCTCGTTATCTCTGATTTACAGACTGCGCTTTTATTGTGAATGCGGGAAATAGCTCCAGAAATTTTTTCTAATTGTTTTGCAGTTGACATTTCGTCAGTGTTGTAAACAAAATTGTAGTACAATTTCACAAAAAGTTGGTCCGGTTAACACTACAATATTCTCTTTGACATGCAAGTAAATGTGAATGGAACATCTACTTTAGAGAGAAGAAAATCACATGTTTATAATGAAAAATATTTACAAATTAGATATATAGAGACTTTTTTGAAGACAAGTTGTGTCTAAATATATTGAATTTACTTGCGGTCAATATTGTGTTGTCGAAAGACCTTGTGACAACTTTGTTTATTAAAATTATAACTATTAAATTACGATTTTCTACCGGCTCTAAAAGAGAAAGTCTAACGAATTGTTAACTTTCAAAGTTTCCAAAGGCTTTTGTATTTTTATGGTAATTTGATAATAATAGACAATAATAGTTTTAGTGCCCAACATCTAGAAACACGTGAGTTTCTTGAAATCAATGTGGCTCGAATTTATGCTGAAGGCCCTTCCAAAGTATGGGAAAGTATGTGTCAAAAAGTCAAATGACTATATTCATGATGTAGATGAGATTATATTCATTATAAATACGAAAATAGACAATAAATGTATCGTTAAATCGACAATAAAATAAATGCATCGTTTTTTATAAAAACGGAAATGAGGGGGATTACACGAGTTATTCTAGTAGTTAATTGTGTTCAGCTTTTGTCGATCCAATTATTTTACGACGCTTTCGTCAAGTAACACAGACTCGCTTAATTGCTAACCTTATATAATTGAAATTATTTGAACTGAAAATTGAACTCAAAATGGCTCGCTTTTCACTCGGTGTAATCGACCTAGTTAACGTTAGACATGATGTGAGCAGCAAGAAGCAACTCAAGTTTGGACAGGGAGTAATAATTCGGCATTGATATTCAATTACAAATTTATAAACACTAACAAATGTACAACCGAACCCAACATGAAGAACAAGAACACTTTTGCTTCTATCAAAATTAAAATTAGTCCGACAGCCTGAAGTAACATGAGCAACAAAATGAAAATGAAACTTTTCCTCGATTTTCATAAGAGAAATATAATTGCAACAGTTAAGAAAATAAACTGTCTGAATTGTTGCTCAGTCTGTGTTTAATCCTTTATATTTAAGAGTTGGTCTCATCTGTTCTCAATAATTATGTTGCAGCCCTGAACAGCTGAACGAACAATATGAAAACAAAATAATGGAAAATTATTGTAATGACATAAAATTGATATTAGCGTAAAAGTCAATTAAAAAATATTTATAATTACGATCAAACTTCACGAAGAAACGTAAGTATATATTTCAATCAACTCTTCCAAACGAATAATGGACGAGAGATTTATTGACAAGCAGAATTTTTTAGGGGAGTACTTCTATGGTCTGATGTCCCCGATTTGTAATCGATTTGGCAATATATTCGTAATTAACAATCATGGTTGAATCGAAATAATTATTTGAAAAGTATTAATTAATTACGGCAAGATTTTAAGTGAATACTATATCCACGCTAAACTGGGGGAAAAGCACTGAATTTTACGGCTGTTCATTATGAAGTGTAGACTATGTCATTGAATTAAAAAGTACCATTTGATTATGTCTGATCCTATGTCCGTAATTTCTTTGAATTCAACTGCCATGGATGATAATTTGAGCACAAAATCATCAGATTCTATAACCACTAGTGGGGAATATGAAATTGTAAGTGGTAGTAATGTGACCTCACCAACGGAACCCCATTGTGGATTAATAGCACCGCTATCAACAGACGTTTCACCAATTGCAACTGGTTGCAAATCACCAACACTTGACATTGCCAATAATAGAAATATATCGGATTTACAGAACGAAATGACTGAAGCCATACGTGAGGTGGAGCTCGAGAAAGGTGTGTCAGTATCTCTTGAAATACAATTCGTCACTAATAATTACTACATATAATCGCTTCATAGTTTCAACACGTTCCAAAACCAATCATAAATCGCCACACAAATACTTGACTTTACCATTAGTCGGTACATCAGTTCCAAATCTAGTTGTACCAGATCAAAATGAATACACCTTGTCGAAGAAAGTAAAAGAACCTGAAATGAATCCAGATTTGCAAGCCACAAGAGATGATGTATCTACCGTGGAGCAGAATAAAATTGGACAGTCAATATTTTACAGTTCAATTGATGGGAGTAGTCCTTTTGGTGGATTGGAAAAACAGGATGATATGAAACCAGAGAAAAATGACACAGATGAAGAAGGTGAAGATGGAGTGATTTAATTCAGTCGACGTAATTGCTTAGGTAATAGTTTCAGATATTGATCAGGGCTGCACGATCTTTTCTGGTGTTACTTATTTGGGAGCAGCCAATATAAATGCGCCGAAGTCGGAAACTGATGTATATCGAATAATGAGTGAATTGAATAGTGGCGCTTCTTCTGTAGGCTTAAAGATTTCTATTAGTATACCCAATTGTTCAGAGGGTCTCGTAGTGTGAGTATCATAAAGACACGTTTAGAAAATTCCCGATTCTTAAAAGGCTTTTATTTATATTGCAGTCTACGCGACGCCGAGTCGAATAGCGTTATTGCAACGTACGAAATTCAGAGTATTATACTCTATTATCGTGGTCCTGTTGACAGCGCAGAGCATGGATGTTTTGCATTTACTTGGTTACATGGTGAATGTTTATTCCAATGCCATGTATTTCGTTGCCATATTCCGGAAGCCGTCAATCAAGTTAGCGGTAAATATTACAATAAAATTGATTCCAAACGTTTGGTAAATAGATTTAATATTTCCCATATTTGGGGTTTCTTTGCAGCTTGTTTCCAGAAAGCTTTTCAACAATATCCTTCCAGCATGACTTGTAGTTTGATCTCGGCTCTGGACAGTAATATGCTGAACTCTGTAACCTCGGATCTTAGCGGTAATCCTTTAGTAGCTGCCGGCTATGAATTCATTGTTTCTTTGGAAATTCGTGAAAGAATAAATAAAACATCATTTGCTGCGGTGCCCCGCGATCGTATGGGTTTTAAGTTGCGTGCGAACACGGACAAAGAAGTTTTCATATTGGTAAAGCAGACACCCTCGGACGTGTTGCCTCCTCTGCTTATAGAGCGTTGTTTTGGTGTACTACTGCATGTGGGAAAGCTAGTACGTCAAGCTGATATGCAGCTCATTGATTTGGTCACTATGGGCTATCAATTAGCAACCGCCCCCGTAACAGGCTCTTTTGTCGCTGGTGGAGATAATCCGTTATCATCTTCTACTTCACAACCACCATGCTTAAATCCTTATTGCATTCGTGCCGAATGGAAGGCCAAGGATAAAACATTTGAGAATTTGGAATCACAGAAAACTTTTCTTACTATTGCGGTAGATATCGTAATACGTGGCATTCAGGAACCAGTTCGTTTTGTTATTGAGACTTTGGTTAATATTCAAACCCAGGGAGAGATACGCATTATGGACCATTTCATTTCTAAACGACCAATTACTTTGCGTTTCTATCTGCAATTGCAGAAAACTGACGAATTCAATTGGAAAGTAAGTTCGATTGATCCTTCTGAAGAGATTCTAGAGCAGACCCAGCAACAGCAATCTTCAACAGCGGCCACTTCGACTGCATCATCTTCGTATTTACTTAAATTTGGAATGACTAATCTTTCGCGTATTGTACGCTCATCATCGGTGGCCTCGATTGAGGATGAATGCCCGACCGATCACAGTTCGGATGGTGATGAGCCATTATTGAGTGGTACTGGAGAGGTATCAAAAGATTGCTCTCAAGATACTTTAGATGATTGGGATCCGATTTTTAAAGAATGGGATGGAGAGAAACGTCCTAAAAATTTAGCTCCTCTGGTGCGTATGGGTGTACCAGAGGCTTTGCGAGAGAAGATATGGCAGAAACTCTCCAATATTGAAAGCAAGACGGACATGATTGACATGTACAAGACTTTGTTGACAAAAGTAAGTTGAATTTTTGTCAAAGTAAATGATATCATAATATGATTTGTTGATGAATTGTTTGGTTTTTCCAGGAGACTAAATGTGAAACGGTTATACAGCGAGATATTCATCGGACTTTCCCGGCTCATAAATGTTTTAGAGAAACCGGAGGTTCTGGTGAGAAATAATCAAGCAGATATTTTAAAGTAAAAGCTACTCAAAAATATTACTTCACTACAGGCCAGGATGCACTCTTTAAAGTATCTAAAGCTTACGCAGTGTATGACAGCGAAGTTGGTTATTGTCAAGGTCTCAGTTTTATAGCGGCAAGTCTTTTGTTGCATGTAAGTACATTCTCAGAAAACATTTTCATCCAAACTAAATCGCATTGTTTTAACACAAACGATCAATCAATAAAGGTCAATTATAATGAAAACTATAGCAATCTATTAGAAATAAAATATTGTTTTCAATTTTTTAGATGCCTGAAGAAGATGCTTTTTGTGTTCTTGTCGCTTTAATGTATGATTACGGTTTACGCAATCTCTACAAACAAGGCTTCGAAGTACTCTATTTGCGTCTCTATCAACTTGATCGTTTAATTAAAGATCAACTGCCGAAACTCCATGAACATTTTCTAGCCTGTGGCATCGAAACTCATATGTATGCCTCACAATGGTTCTTAACACTCTTCACCGCCCGTTTTCCACTTTGTTTTGTATTTCACGTACTGGATGTTTTTTTGCTCGACGGTATGCCATTGCTTTTTCAGGTAGCAATAACATTGCTATCAATGTGTGAGACCGATTTGCGTTCGCTTGATTTCGAAGGAATCCTAAAGTTCATTCGTGTAACACTGCCAAAGAAATGCCGTAATCCCGGTCAGGCTCGACGAGTAATGAGAATGGCATGCGAGCGTAAAATTAAAAAGTTAAAACAATACGAGGATGAATTTATGTTAAAGAAGCAGCATAAAGAGCGTCTTGAGAAAGAGGCTAAAATCTATGAAAGTAAATTTGGCGAAGAGCGTCGTAAATTCCAAGCGGAAATAGAAGCATTGCAAATAGAACTGCAAGCGGCTAAAGAATGCGCGGATGAGAAAGAGCGTAAACATACGGGTATTATACAGGATTACAAGCAAATTATACAACGATTGGAACAGGATGTATCTACGTTGCAAGAGAGCTTAGGCAATATGATGGTAAATAAATATTACAAAATTGTTTAAATTATCTTTAAAATTGTCAAACCCACTAAGCCGCAGAGTCGTAATGCATTGCAACGATGTGTTGAATGAAAATGAATAACTAAATTGAAAAAATACTACTGCATTTAAATAGCATTTAATTAAAGTAATCTATTAATCCGTGCTATCCGTTCATTTTCGATCCGAGCTCTTCATTGCGTTTTTACCTACTTACTTAAATAACATTTTATTTGATGTTATTAACTGCGATTATTTCCCCCTCTACAGAATACCGTCTCAAAATGCAAACAGTGCGCCACTTCCATTCAGGTCAATAATAATTTGACTTCAAAGTGGGATGAACAAATGCGGGCGGCATATAAGAAGGATGAATCATCATTGGGAAATAATTTAGATCCACTAAAGAGTGCTATGCAACGAATAAGAGAGCTCGAATTGGAATTGGCTCAGGCGAAATTAGCTCAAGTGGAAGCGGAATGTAAAAATCAAGATCTCAATCATCAATTAAATACTACCGTTTCGGAAATGCAGACAAATCGCAATAGTTGGCAACCCTGGCTATCGAAAACGTTTAATACCCTGCAAGAAAAGGTATCAACGCGCGCAAATCGTGATGGCCCAACACCGTCATTCCAATCATATACAAATCATGATAATATACCGTCACCAACAGACAGCAGCAAGCAGGTAGTCTAGGAAAACATATTTTCTCTTAAAGAATTCATTTTATAATTTATATTCTATTATTAATATTTTTTATTCTATATAATTTTACTTTCTTGCATTTTATTATTTCACAGAAAGAATGAAATAAGTTCGAATTGTTTTAGCTTGTAGTTTTTTTTGAAACTAAAGAAAATAGAGAATATAAAATTATTTTTTAGTTTTAAATTCGAAGAGATCTTTAGTTTTATAACGACAAATTCATTTTGTAAATTTTTGATTTTTCATTTTAAAATAAACGTATAATTCATATGAAGAATATCGATCTCTTTCTCTCAATTTATTCACACAGGAATTTAAGGCTTTCATCAATATGGATGGTGGTTCTCCGAAGTTATCAGAACGATTCCAAGCAATGCCATTACGCAACAGCATTGACAGCTTGCGCAATATTGTAGCTTTGTCAACTGCATCAGTAGCTATTAATGAATATCAAAAATTTGGCAATTATAGTAATAGCATGAATAATATAACCCAGCCTACAACACCGCAAAATAAGGATGCATAAATAACATTTTTAAATACGTATAGTATTCCTGCGCATCAGAGACGCTTGTTATGATCTATTTATTGATGTGTGCGGCAATATTTATTTGAAATTGCATTAAATACTCATTTAAATTGCTAAACTGCAATAAATTTTGCCATAAGAGAAGTAACAATCAGTTGATCGATTAGGCACTTAAGTGAAAATTGTTGCTCGCTTCACTGCTAAATATTCGAACAATATACAGAACGTTATGGTAATTAAAAATATAAAACGCTTGCTCCGGATTTAGATGAGTACTCCTAATGAATGTTGAATATAATTTTGCTCTTATTTATAAGGCGCGATGCGGCACACATCCTCTATAGCTTATAACTTGATATAGTGTTTATATATATAGTAAAATCACACACAATTTATGAAAACATGCAAATGTAATTGTTTTTAGCGCTTATTTTAATTTATAGAAATAGGCCTATTTAACAACCATAAGCAAAAACAATAAAATATCATACACACGCACATGCATACAGGTCTTCAATGGGCCTGAAATGATTGAATTGACCGAAGCGAAGCGTATTCCACAACTGTAAGCTAGTTTTTTCTTTTGGCTTGCTTTATTTTGACTTGTGTTTTAGCATAAATAATCCTTTAAATTTATCTGGAGGGACACATGTCAAAGTAAGAGGCCGTCCGTATCTTATTCGATCACTAAACTTGAAGTAGAAGCCCGTTTGGTTTGGTTTGATTAAAAGTAAAAATTCGCAAATTCGACTTTAGATTAATCTTCGACGGATTAAGTCGATCCTACATTTCTGTCAATTAATAAATATTCTGGTATATCTAATTTGTTTTTTATATAATATACATTGTGGAATTATTGCCACTACCAGTTTCTTCGGCACCGAGACCATTGGAGGATCTATTCAATGTCGATGTGTTTACTAAAGCTGTTCTCTCGGAATGCTGGTTCTGTGTTAGCAAATCGAGAGAAGAGCTACGTTTGTGTATCTTCAAAATTGATCGCCGGCGGGAGGAATTGGAGCGACTACTGGAGAATGATTTGCTACGAACATGCCGGGTACGAATTCGTATAGACTTGTTGACATTGCCAAAGCATGATATCTTCGGCTCATCCGTGTATGTCTTCATCGTATTCCATAAGAAAATCTGTTCCCGTTCGGCATCGCTATTGCTGGGTGTTGTGGTTAATACGGCACAGCGTTGGTGGTGACCCTTTGAAGGTGCCTTAGGCTGCCCAAAACTAAAAGTTGAAGAAGGATCCCTTGACAACTCTGAGCCAAAGTTGCTCGCATTGCTGAATATGGAGTTTCTGAAATTGACATCAATTGAAATTAGGCGCTTATTTGAAAATCCGATAAAAGGATCAAAACTTTTGCCAGTTTTAATCAGAGTTTACGCTAATATATATCCAGCCTACCTGTCCCGTGGCACATTTGTTCCGTAAATTAATGAATCTGACAGATAGAAATCTACAGGAAAAGCATCTGGTGAAGAGAAAGTATGACGCAGGCGTTGGATTTTGTAACTTTGGTAGCCATCGTTGATGACAATCCACGATCGTTTCAAGTGGGTTTGTTCAGTACATAATTTGCCACTCTTTGAGCGAGGCACTTCTGGAATGAAAGTTTCATACCAAAGAAAAATTATAATCGGCTTTAGAACAAATCTGCACCATTCGACTTACTGGCTTCGCCTTCGGAGTATGCCGAAGATGGTGGGATTGCTAGAGTAAAAGAGATATCAAGAGAGTCGTCCTTGAACTCGTTGGAGCACTCCTCAAACTGACTGGGGGAATTACATCTGGCCGATTAAAACAATTTTTATAATAGGAATTATTATTATAATTATACATATTGATACCTTGATGGTGGATCAGGTCTTTGTTGTTGCCGTGTCGAAGAATTATTCTCGCCAGAAAGCGTTGTCGTTGGCTGATTTGTTGAAGATCTCATTACGTTTAAGTAATTGTAAGGATTTATTACTCCTTCATCTGAAGGTGACAGTGTTGCAGAAATTGTATTCGTTTCCATTAGTTCCCGAGAACCCCCATCCGTAATCATAGTTGCCAAAGCAGCAATTGCAGCCGCTGATGTAGAGGGTCGATCATTTCGATCAATTCCACTCGCTGATAGTTGTTGCTGAGTAACGAAATTTGAGACGTCTGCCGCCGGAGTTGTTGTTCTGTTGCAACTGTGATCATGATGCCGATGATGATGACGTCGCTGATGTTGACGCGATGGACACATCTCTTGATCCATACCAATTTTAATAACGTCCTCGTAATCAGGAGGGGCTTCATAGACGGGCGGTTCATCCGGGCTCATTTCTTCTTGGCGATCTAAGAATTTGCATGTATATTAATGAGCTCTGAAAACTCTTAGCTTACCCAAAAGTTCACTAATTGTTTGTAAATGACTTTGTAGTTCACGCTGATGTCGTGCTCTAACTCCCATACGATACAGGATTACCATCCATCCAGACAGCACGGCAAAAATACCCAAAGTACTAATTATAAATATTCCCGTAGCTGTTTTCAAATCCGGATATTGCTCTATTTTCGGGAAATAATAATTCGGTTTGTGAGAATACCAACGACGATCGTTTTGAAGGTGAGCCCAATCCTCTTCGCACGAATCCGGTTCATCGCTACCGTCACCGCAATGATCGAAACCATCGCAATGAAGTCGTATCGAAATGCAATGATTGTTAGTGCATAGAAATTCAGAACCAATATAACAATCTGGCGAAGATTCCAAAAGAGCTAAATCAAACTAAAATCTAACACGTACAATTCAACTCGTAACAAACTTACTCAAATAGTTGAAGACGCTATAGACTATCGCCAGTTTGGAGGACATGCTGAAAACCCCGCGAAGACGTATATAGTATCCCGTTAGGATCGGAACAATATGACTCTCCATATTCATGCCATTATTCGGCCAAACAACACTCTCTATTTCCAAAGCATCTGATGTTGTTCCCTGACGTATGGTCAAATCCGAACGAGAAGCTAGACCATAAAATTCTTGCACGCGTAATGAGATATGAGTTTTCATCATCATATAATTATTGCCGGGCTTAATAATCCATATGCAATCATATAGACGCGTGTCCGTATTATTCTCAATCATATTCATCATAGTGATTGCACCTCCAGGACCCGATACCATCCCACCGCAATCTAAATTGTTTCAAACGAATTAGGTTTGGAAGAGATTTGCTTAGAAATTCTCAAAATACCTGTGAAGGGTATTAGTTGATTATCTTTTAAATTTTCCGATGAGACGAACGTAACTTCAGCACGAAAACCGACACCAGAAACGCCATTCCCGCGAAATTGCAGCAGCAATGATTTACCACTGCTTATAATTATGGGTGGACGAAAATGTTCACCCGAATACGAATCCAACATTTGACCGTTCGAATCGAAAATCTCCAAAGTTGTGGCGAGACCAAGTTGAAAGTCGGTGAAATCCAAACGTACCTGACAATTCTCCGATTCGCACGTGAGTATGTTCTCAACACCGTAGTCTCGAGGATATGCCATTGGGAAATATGGAGTTGATATTATTTGCGGTGCAATTTTCGAATAATTGCTTACGATGGATTGTTTCGGAGATCCACTAATGATTTTCACATTGCCTGCGTGAAAGATTTTTCCTAATGTTACGAAAACTGAACCTAAATCGAAAATAACGAACTTACGTTCCGAAAAGTATTGAAGCGAGAAAACATGACTGTTTGTTGCGCGATAGAAGAACTTTAATAGCAAAGCTCGTGTTTTACTACGCAATACTTTTCCATCGCCACAAAACTCCTGGCCCGAAATGGCTGCATCGTATGGTGGTTCCGAAAATTGTATATGCTCGCAAGGACACAAGGAGGGTTTGCCTGAAGCACTCTTGATGCGCTCGCATGTTTTGGAGAAATTAATATGAGTGAAAATAATGCGAATTACGCATTCGGCACAAGTGACCAGCTCCAAATTGCATTGGTACCAAATATCGGCATTAGAGCGGTTACTCATATTATTTGAAATTGTGGGTGAATAGTAAGTGCTCTAAAAGGATTAAAACGAAAGGGGAAATGAATTTAAAAGCTTCAACGAATACACTTTTAATCTATCGGTATATATGTATATCTAGATATTTAATTATTGCTTTATATACGTTCCCGATGGTATGTGTAATCCTTCTAAAACACCCACCCGAAATGCTGACGCTGTGACATTACGAGCATGCAAATCGCCACGTTCTCCTAATTCTAGAAAATGTCGTCGTCCATTCCAATGATTACAAATATCTAGATCACGATAGGAATTCGATGGATATGCTTTAGCCTGGTATAGATTTTCACTAATTGATAACGACAAAAATAGATCTACAACGACCAACCACTGCAGAGCCTTATGCATTTTCTATTTCTATTACACGACCGTTCGAACAATGATGAGCCTTTTTGATTTTCATAAATCCACTATCTAATGTATTGACTTTATTGAAAGGCTCCGTTTTCAAAACAAAACCACAAGCGGGTTGGTCATGTTATTCCTTCTAAAGTTTTAATAAAACTACAACTAATATTTAAATTCTATGAAATAGAAGGCCCAGAAAAGTGCATTCTTGTGAAGGCGTACAAGTGCTATTGCAAATACTGACCGTTAAGGGTAGAAGCAATTACGGAACAACGGAATCGATATTGAATTGCATTGAGCGGTGAATTAGTAGCAGGTTAATGGTTTTAACTCGGGTTAAAGACCCCACTTACATGAGATTTCTCTGCTACGGAGAGTATTTGCGCAATTGGCTAAAGCGAAATATAAATATATACAATGGTTTTTTTGTTACACGCATTTAAAATGGTATCGCATCGTCATTTGGTTACATGTGTGCTAAATTCTAGAAATATTTTAGAATGCCTCCCATACATTTAATATTTTCTGTTGGAATAATAATTTCAATCTTATGCGCCTCCTTGTAATTATTATGGGAATTATTCAAGTAAGTTCGTTATTCTAAAAGAAATTAGAGACGATTTGTTTAATTTCAAGAGCTTTGAAGGTTAAATTTCAAGAATGTTAAAAGATACTTTATTCAATCTCAATCGATCGAGGCTTCTCACACTTGTGTGATAATTTATGAACGCCAATTACATTCGCTGTGGGGCACAGCGGTTAGTAGTGACAATTTCGCCAAATTTCGCCACATTGGGCAACATCCTCCCATCATCATTCATACATCCTTTAAATGAACCTCCTCGTAGCATTATTTCCTGCGAGAATTTTTAAGATAGCTCTAAATCAGGTCTAATTTCTCCTTACTCACTTTTGCTCTCCTAATTTTTACTATAAAGATTATCACGATTAGTCTTTCAAAATAATTATTCAACAGTTAGATACTCAGTTTATACGAAATTTATTTTCTTATCAAAAATACCTACAAGATACAGCGATTATAATTTCCTTGTCTTTAGGATGCAATGCATGGTGCTCTTTAGGATGACCTTGTGAATAAATGCCGTGCTATAGATGCGACCTTCTACCACCTCGGAATATGTCTTCAGTATGCGATGTTGGCAGTCAATTTGTAAGCGCTTTCTTCAGATTCTCAGCCAGTTTATCCATGAATTCGAATGTTTCCAAATAATCACTCCGTTCAACCTTGTTCATTCCTTTTATACAAATGGCTAAATCTTTAGTCATATATCCAGATTCGATCGTGTCAATGCACACTTTCTCCAACGTCACAACGAAATCTTTGAGAGCCTCATTATTATCCAATTTAGCACGATGCAATAGACCACGTGTCCAGGCAAAGATAGAAGCAATAGGATTGGTCGAAGTCTCTTTACCCTGCTGGTATAAGCGATAATGTCGCGTGACCGTACCATGAGCCGCTTCAGATTCAACCGTTTTTCCATCGGGGCATAACAGAACAGAGGTCATGAGTCCAAGTGAACCGTAACCTTGAGCAACTGAATCCGATTGTACATCGCCATCATAATTTTTACAAGCCCAAACGAAACCTCCTTCCGATTTCATAGCATAGGCAACCATATCATCAATTAAACGATGCTCATACCAGACGTTATGTTTCTCAAATTCAGCCTTATATTGTTTGTTATAGATCTCTTCGAAAATATCCTTGAAACGGCCATCGTATTTCTTCAAAATGGTATTCTTGGTACTCAGATAGAGTGGCAACTTACGATCCAATGCAAATTTGAATGATGCATGAGCGAAATCTACTATCGATTCATCGGTATTGTACATACCCAAAGCTACGCCGGGTCCCTTGTACTCATGAACAACGTGCTGAATTTCCTCACCACCATTCTCGGGTTTGAAAGTAAACGTCAATGTACCGCGCCCCGGTACAACAAAATCGGTTGCCTTATATTGATCCGCATGAGCGTGACGACCAATAATAATTGGCTTTTGCCAACCAGTTACCAAACGTGGTATATTCTTACAAATGATTGCTTCACGAAAGACCGTACCACCGAGTATATTACGTATTGTACCGTTCGGTGATTTCCACATCTTCTTCAATTTGAATTCTTCAACGCGCTTCTCGTCAGGCGTAATTGTGGCACATTTAATGCCAACATTAAACTTCTTAATAGCCTCCGCACATTCGATAGTGACATTATCGCTTGTTTGATCACGGTTCTCTATACCCAAATCATACGTATGCAGTTCAATATCCAAAAAGGGCAGTATGAGTTTATCTTTTATCGACTTCCAGATGATGCGAGTCATCTCATCGCCGAGTATATCGACTACTGGACCAGCACGAATCTTATTAGACATCTAAAAGTTAACGAATGTAATAATGAATATTAGACAAATCTTTAAAGAACTAAATTGTTGATTAACTATTTAAAATAAATTGAATATTCGTGATTAAGTGAGACAAGAATGAAGAGCTCTTTGAACCAAAGATAATGGGCTGGTTCAAAATATATACGAATGAGGAACACCCAACCTCCACAGCCAACCTTTCCTGATAAAGTAATTGGAGGAAATTCAACTCTAAAGCCAACTACGATTTTGTCTATATTTATTAATGCAAAATAGATTTTCTACAGATGAAAAACCACATCAATTACGACATCTGAAGGGTATTCATTACACATGGGGAAAGGTGCGCTGCGCTCTAATCTATAGGGGAGAAAGGTATAGATTAAAAACATAAAGTTTTAAAAAATGATTACGATTCAAACGTAAAAACGGGTGATTAAATAAGCTTGTTTGAAACCATTTCGTTAAAATTTTTTGAAATTAAATGTGATTCTCTTTTATCTTTTGCCTCACCGTGTGAGTTGATATTACGCGATTTGCATCAACCATTACCTCCTCTAATTTGGCTTCAACTTCCTTTCGCAGTAAGTGATTTAATTTCACCAACGAAATGGTTTAAACAAAAATTAAGCCAATCAGATTTTATAAGGCAACAAATGAATAATATAGTATACTGAGGGTCAGAAAGTAAACATTTTCATAAAGAAAGCTCACTGTCAGCTCGTGATTTTATATGTTAAGTTGGTTGCGGAAAATGACAAGAATTTATGTTAGGAAGAAAGCGAAATGAGTTCTCGTAAAACCTAATATTGATTTTTTATGGAAATATAAAAATAATTCTGTGGGTCGACAATAGCGCCAACAATCATGACTTCTTTGACGTTGAGTGGCTTTACGTTTTCTAGTATTTATCAATATATAAAGACATGGCATACCACTCACCCCGGCAATACGTATAAATGTTCCAAAAGCTTGCAATAAATTCGATGGAATTGATTTGGGCCCATGTAATGAATGCATTTCTAGTGGAAATTTCACACTTTTTAATATTCTTTGCGACCTTTGAATTTATGTGATAAAATAACGCTAAACCTGAAGACACATAAAGCGACCTAATTACTAATAAAGCAACAGAATACTACCGAGAAGAGGTTGTAGGAAACATGAAAATCGAACTATAGAATGAATTCCAGTAGTTTGGCGTTGCTGATAATGATTCTTAATGGAAAGAAATAAATCTGGAAGCTCGATTCCAGATTATATAACTCATGAATGCAGTACGTACATATTTATATATATTAAATTGATAGACTGATAAGAATGAAAATTGTTGGTTATACTTGAAAATTATTAACAAAATAAAAGACGTGTAGAACGTTCCGTATCTCTCAGAATGTGCATTTTTAAATTTATCTATAATAATCATATTAATCTTAATAATTATTAAAGTGAATATCGAAAGAGAAGAAATTCCATGGTGCGAGTGTGAGAGTTCACGAAAATAAATATATGCAAAAATAATATCTCGTTTACTTGCTCTCTTTTTAAAATTCTCTCGATAATAACTGGATTCAGAAGCCGCTTAACGAAAAGAAATTTTGCATTGAATTTGCGAAGAATACGCTTGTATTTATTAAATTATTGCTTATATTTCGATTCCATCCAAATAAAGTTACTTTTAATTGCTTAATAAAAGGTCAATCACCGGTGGACTTTGAGCGAATGCAGGAGGTCAAGGCGAGTGTGCTCCTTGGGCCAAAACTGGTTAAGCCACGGCCATTTGCACTCAATGCAACAAAATCTATTGGATAATCACATGACATGAATACTGCATGGGCGCACAGTGGCAGATATTTTGAAATAGCGGCCAAAAGTTTTTTTTTTCACAGTCGCCAATTTTACAATTAGTATGCTTATATGAAAGATAATACATCAGAACCTAGGGTGCCAAAAAATAACAGCTCTAATTTGATCCTTTCACTAAAAACAGGACAATCAAAGCTAGTCCTTTTCTGTTTTGGCCTAAAATTTTTGATTTTCTGTAATTTTTTTATAGTTTAAATAATTATAACTCGGCGAGTTTTGCTGATATTAAGTTCCGGTCTTTTTTATTTATTTTTCTAATCTATTTTATATTTAAATAATATTAAACTAAGTTAAATAAGCGTTACTAATAATATGTAACAGGTATTTAAAAAATGTACCAAATTTCAATAAATTTTCATGTAAATTGGATCGGGAATCAAAAGGGCCAGCGTCGTCCAGAACAAATTTTACACGATCGCATAGCTGAGTCTTTTCTCTAGATTCTGTATATAGTTTTATTTGCGGAAGCTTGCGGATGTGGTACCTGGAGTATTTTTTATGACACAAAGTCATCTAATGCAAAATTAAAGGATTCTTATTTCATGTTTTTTTTTTTTGGCTGTTAAATGATTATGAGTATTTTGTTTCTTTAAATGATTGTTTCGTTGGAAAAATAAGTGTTGTATTTTTAGTTATTAGGTACCTATACTTAATTATCAGGTACCTAAAACATTAGGTAATGGTAGGGTATGGGTATAAGTAAAGTTTAAACGTTTTGATGAATCAGGTAGCAGTGTTTATGAAGAAAAAAACCAATTTTATGACCTGAATTTGGCTTTTTATGAAAAAAATAAAAAGCCAAATTCAGGAACTGCAGCCAGTATTTTTTGAGATTTATGGACATCGTATTCAAATAGATTTCAAACTTCTTCTCACTATGATTGATGGAAAAGTAGGACAAGCCTTAACGGATACTAAGGCATCATCTAGCTGCATTATATGTCACCAAACCTCGAGTAAATTGAACCAAGTACCACCAAGTGATAATGACTGTAAAGATGCGTACGAATTTGGATTGTCCCCTCTTCACACTAGAATTCGTTTCATGGAACATATTCTCAAATTGGCTTATGATTTGGAATTCGGAGCTACAGGAACAGTTAGAAGAAATGAATTGAATCTGGAAAAAAGAAACATAAGGAAAAGAGAAATACAGGAGCAATATCGTCAACTAGGTCTGATAATTGACCAACCAAAACAAGGAGAGGGTAACACAAATGATGGAAACACTGCTCGAAGGTTTTTCTCTGATCCTGAGACTGCAGCTTTCATAACAGGAGTGGATATTGAAATAATAAGGCGGTTTAAAGTAATTATAGAAGTTATAGCATGCAGCAAAATGATTGATGCGAAGAAATTCGGAATATATGCTAAGAAAACCGCAGAGATATATAACGAAAAATACCCTTGGAGGAATATGCCATCAACAATACATAAAGTTCTGTATCATGGAGAACAAGTAATTGAACATAGTCTGCTTCCACTAGGTGATCTTTCCGAAGAAGCACAAGAGAAAAGAAATAAGGATTATAGATTTTTTCGTGAGCACAACACAAGAAAAATGTCAAGATATTGTACGAATGAGGATCTTCTTACAGTTTTGCTCTGCACATCAGATCCATATATTTCGAATATTCGTCAAAAATGGAAGTCTTCATCAATTGAATTGGATAATGATGCTAAAAATTTACTATTAGACGACCAACAAAAATATTTTGCTGAACATTTTGTAAAAATTGCTTAGTTTGCATACACATGTAAATATTTTGTCTTTATTTATTGAATTATAATCTTAAATTATATATCTTTGTATTTTGCCTTTATTATTATAATAAATAATTAATATAAGTATTCAAAAAACACAACATTTATAAAAAAACGCAGTATGTTTGCAGTGTTCTTTATTCATGACGGATATGCTTAGAAAGATTTAGATTGTAGTAAAAGTACGAGGTAGGTTGATAAAATCTGTCATATCTTTGGTTCCCCCATGTCAATTTTAATGGTTGTAGCATGAAATTAAAGCTAAAGATTAGGGTAGCAAAGAAAAAAAAAATAAATTAAATAATTTAACGCGTTCAGAAGATATAGACTTTTGACCGCTATTTCAAAATATCTGCCACTGTGGGGCGGATCACTTACATTCTCGAAGTTTGCTTAATTTATGAATGCAAAAAAAAAACAAAAGGATTCGTATAATAGGAGAGAAGCAAGAAGCTAATGCTTTTAAAACTTATCCGTTTTATTAAATAATTTATTATAAGTATAAGCATTTAGTGAATTTCTTACCTTTATTTCAAACGTTTTTTGTACAATTAGCGGATGATCTTATCGGACACGACGACTGAGTTATAAAAACTTCTAATGAACCGGCTTCCACTAAACACCTACCAAGCAACCTCGCCAACACAATGAAGAGATATCCGACGAATGTCTAGTGCAAATTATCAGCACAACATATCCAAAGAGATGACATATTTTGTTTTAAGTAATAACAGGTGGGTCCCTGAAATTCACCACGGAATTAATAAATTAATTTTAGAAATATTATGGCAATGTCATTTCGTTATTCCTTTCACATTAGGCTCTATTTGCTTTCAACTTTTCGTAGAGGGGAAATGTCTTCTTGCTTGCCGGTAACTTGATTTTGTTTGTAAATTAATTTAATCTCAAGGACGTTCAACTCTAATAGGAAGATAAGAGTAAGGGTAATTTAAGCTGTTATTATCAGGACGAACTAGAATGTTCTCACGGGTTTTGCTATTGAGCACAGATTTTTTCCTCAAAATATATAAAAAGCGACCGCAAACCTTTAAACGTAGTGAAAATTCATAGTGCAGTGGATGAAGAACAATAAACCCAACAAAGTCAAAAATACTAGATTCTTTCAAAATAGAATAATTGATTAATAGCATTCCTCCAATGTTTCTTTATGGAAATCGATATATTGATCTTAAGTTAAGTGTCTGGTAACACGGATTTCTGATTTATTCTCGATTTATAAAGTATAAATAAATTTAGAAGCCAACTTCGTGTGTTTATTTTATGAGAATTTCCCACATGTTGTAATTTTTGACTTACTTTCCTATTTCCTATTTCTTTTCCTTTCTCTTTCCTATTAGTCATAATTTCTTCAATAGACTATTTTATAAAATTTAATAGTATGGCAACTTTTAGTGCTGCTTGAATTTTCACCACACTGTCTTTTGACAGTTATGGCATCTATCGGGTACACAGAAATGAACGCGCGCGTGTGTGTGTGTGTGTTTATTCAACCGTTTGTTTTAAGTTCCGAACTATTTTTAGCATAATTTTTGAATGTACTTTTGAATTATAAAGAGTTAATTACTGATATAATTTCTTTTAAACGTTATTTAGGTCTTAGGTCTGATTGGCATACATTTTTTTATTTAAGAACAATCGCATAATTCTTGTTACGTTTTTGTGATTAGCAGATTTAGTATAAGATTAATGAGAAGTAAAATTCTAATCCACGCATAGCAGATCTCGTTCGATTTTTTTTCGAAACTGATGACAATCAGCTCTCACTCGCAACTTCTGGCAGTTCTTTGAAACGTAATGAAAAACTGACCCGATTTTTATTTAGTTTAACATATAGATAAGGAATCTTGCTAATACATTTTCTTCTTTTTGAAGATACTATTAAGAAAAAGCTTACACATAATTATCGCCTTGGCAGTTAGTTATTTTTTTGTGTGATGGTACTAAATATTGTCATGAATTTTAGAATACTTTTGTTTACTTTTAATTTTAGCATTTCATTGATTATCTTCTATTATTTGAGGTTTATTGTTTTTTTATATCCTCGCTGCGCGTCGCTGCGTTTCTGCCTGATTCGTATTTGGATATTGTTCGTTTGTGACGAGACCATCGTCTAACTCCGGTCAAGATGTTTTCATTACCTCATGCATTTGTTTATGGATTGGTATTGGTGTATTCCTGTACGTATGAACGGTTTAATCGCTTGGGATGGTCATTGCGTTTGCTCGACCCAATAAGTAATTTAGAAGTTTTTAATTGAGTTAGCGTGTTCATGAAATTTTTTTAATTAAATATTTATTTATATTTTACACTCCCAGGAATTAAATCTTTGTTAGTTGCTTTATTGATATCACGACTCTAGACGAACGTTACACAAATATTTTACATAGCTCGACATAAATATTTACTACTTATTACTAAAATATTTCGAACGTTTAGGGATTGTTCTTGGGGAAAACTGTTAAATAGTCGTGTCATTTATAATAAGTTTGGTCAATATTTGTTTAATAAAATTAAAAGAAATTATCAATTTTTTATCTTTTCCGGCAACTCATTTAATTTATTTAATATATTTCTCACATTTCTTTCAATTTGTCTGCTTTGCCTTTTTTAATTATTTTCTTTAATTAATTTATTTACTTATGTATATATTTAAAAAATTGAATATAAATAATATATATTGTATATATTTTATTAATGCATATAGTTTTATTTTATTTAGCTAATTTTTTAATTCTTAATCAATTTATTGATTTATTTACGAATTAAATAAAACGGTAACGACTGATGTCCAAGAAAATATTGTTTAATTTGTGATATTATTTCGATGTTAAAGTTTGAGAACCCCACCTGACTTTGAAAGATCGATAACAGTAATTACCATCCTGAAAATGAAATGAAAATTGACCTCACTTTTCAATAATTAACCCACCTCCCCACGGTTCTAAACGAACGAATGTTTAATAACGGCCATGCGTGTATTTAATTGTTTCGTATTTTATTTACACGCCATCGAAAAACTGACGAGCTTTCTAATTTCGAGCTCAGCAATTTTTGTTTTTTAAATAAAAATGTACAATTGGTTATTCAATTATATAAATTATCTACAATTTTGCATTATATTACATCTATTTTCGTTTGATTTATTTCGATTTATTTCAAACGAGTCGAAAATGTGACGTAAATGTTTACGGCCATAGATTAATGTCCAATACATGAGACGACGATTTGTGAAAAGCGCGTATAATTTGAATTCGTTTATGAAGAAGGTATAATTTGAATACATTTATGGTCATTTCGTGGTTAAATAATGTCGTTTTTGGCTTTGGCAAAGACCACAGTCCGATTAGCACGCAGGCAGATGGTGTCGCTTTAGGTCATTGCATGTTAGTTAAGAGGCGGTGGGGGGTGGTAGATGGAGGTGGTTACCGACGCGACAGCATGATTTGTGAAAGCAATGAAAATCACGAGAATCATTTAAGTTTGCGATTTTAAATTGTTGATTCAAATCGATGGATCGCGATATATGATAACGATTTATTCAAACATTCAACTCTAAAAGCAATTGTGTCATCGATCGGTTTATTACCGTAATTGATCGTAGAGACGCAGGTGATCGCAGAACCGGCATGCTCGGGAAAGCAAGCCGACAGATGACGTTTCGTGTGTCATTGAAAGCATTTCAATGGAAGAGGACGTAGACAATTCCGAAGAGAAAATATTTAAAGCTTTTCTTATTGTTTGTTCCGGCCTAGAAAAATTTAACGATTAACTTCTTTTTTATAAGCCAAGCATCTCTTTTATGTTCTCGCAGCCTCTTTTAACCGTTACTGATTCAACTGAACCATCAAAGGGGTTAGATGCGAACTCCTCATGGTATTGCGTGGGATATTCCATTGTAATAATAAAATAATGCTATCGACGTTAGCAACTTATTTAACAGAACCTATTGGCCAACAGCCAATAGCCCGAACGACTTGTCATATCTTCGTGCCGTTTACGTGCCAACAAAGGCAATGACAGTAAAATATTGATGGATTTCAAATGTTCAACGTTTAGCATGTAAATTCACATGTATGAAGAGTTTATATGCACGTGTGTGTGTATGCGTAATGATGTGTTTGAATATTAAATTGTGAGTTTTTGAAAAAAAACAATTTTTTTTCTGCTTTCCATTCGCGCACGTTCCCGGCATTTTATCGGGTTAATAAAAGTGAAAACATGACTTGTTGATTATCAATCTTGGCATGGTAACCAACTCTATATATACATAGAGATATAGTTATATATTAAACTATTTTTCCTTTTCAGACCTTTTCCAAACACAATAAACATAAAAGCAAAATTACTCTATAGTAATTCTTTGCGTTGTTTCAATTCAATTTTTTAGGTTTAGTTGTTTTTTAAAAAAATATATATTTTTTAAACTTCGTTTCTATTCCTTTTACACTATGCAACGTAACGTAACAATAACGGGTAAAAGCCTCGTAAATAATCATACATTTCTCACATCACAAAACTTTCCATTATTTTCTACTCCATTAAAACTTCCATCTCATACAAAAACGCTATAGCCTGATTTTCAAGACGATGCATTTTTTCTAAAAGCAAATATCGCGAAAATATTTTCATAAAGAAAAAAATGAAATAGAAAAAAAACAATAAATTGTACATAATTGTAAATTCTTTCTTACCTTTGACAGACTGACACAGATATTTTTTTTCTTTTTATTTAATTTACTTTTTCTCATTTCAATTTCTCCTGCGTGTGTATCATCATCTTGTTAAAGATGAAATTATTAAGATTTCCGGAAGTACGTCTTCTAAACCCGTTTGACGAGTTGTCAGTAAAGTGATCGTAGTTAAAGCTGACTAGTAGTAGACAGACAATTCTTTTAACTAGCGTACTTTTTTTGAACTAATTACTCAGTTACTAGTCAGTTTAAGAGAGACGAGTAAAAGGGAAAAGGGAACACATTCCGATGTCTATGAATTTACAACAGGGGTTTCTTAAAGTATGCTCCACGGACTCTGAGGCGAAGTTGGAATACCATGAGAAAAACATTGCCATTGGTTTGTCTCATTTTGATTAAATTGCATGTCATATAGTGTCAATAGTGTCAGTTTGTTGACGTTCGATTATTGGCGTAGGCGTAGAAGTAGGTGTAGTTCCCCAATTTCGGTCATTATTAATACAAAATAGCTCCTTAATGATAGAAAATATTCGTGCGAAATTTCACGAGAATCTTTTCGTTATCCTGCAATCCTAATATATCCAAGTAAACAGACAGACTGACAGACGGACGAGAAGAGCTATGTACACTTTCCTATATCAACCACGCCCCCTTCAATGCGTTTCAAGCCAAGGAACAAACTAAATATATCCCTTCGCCCTTTAGAAGCAGCGCATGAGACGAGTATATAAATCAAATATGGCTAAGATGGTTTCCTTTGTTTTCGAAGAAGGAGATGGGAGCTCGTGGGCCTCTTTCAGTACTTCAGTACGTCACTAATGCACAATACGCGCGTCTCATACATTTCAATATAGTATACACCGGCCGGCACTGGATTTGCGTTTGCGAATAATCGTGGCAATCTTTATGACAGTCAAAAACTTGCAAGTTATTGTCTTATCGCTATCATAAATTTAATTCATCTTTGTCATTTTTTCACGATGCTTCTGTTTCGGATGTGCATAAGTATAGTATTGAAATATTGTCGAGTTCTACTTTGAATATTGGCAACGCTCTAAACCCATAAAACATTCACAACATTTTGAGGTTAGTTATGGTGGGAGTTGTCCGGACGCATTCGACTAAAGAAGTCGGCCCGTAAAAAAGTGTTGGGCATGTTTTATGACTTTAGTATCCTTCTCTTACTTATGTGTCTCGCCGTCATCGTCGTCGTGGCGGATGGTGGTGGTGGTGTAGGGAAGCGGCTACCGTGGTACCATGAGTTGTTGCCATGTCGGCCGGTTACTGGTGGTGATACTAATAACCAGTTTGAAAATCGGGCGCGGTAGCAGAATCGCCAGATGCTCAGAGACATCCCATTTCAAGCGCAGAAACATTTATTATCCATGCAAGACGTTATTTTGCAGGTTCGATGAGAAGAAGAAGAAGAAGAGGTGGATGGGGCAGCAAGAGGAGAATTGGGAGGAGATTGAAGGAGGAAGAAAAAGGAGGAATAAGAAGAAGAACAAGAACGCCACCACACAAGTCAACCAGCCAGCCAGCGAACCAACAAACCAACAAACCAACCAACCAACCAACCAACCGAGAACCAACAACTCGTTCAAAGTGATTTGCGGGTCAATGAACCGGTTCAAAGCCGAAAACCTTTTCGGTGGTTTAACATCAAATTTAGGACAACCGAAAACCAAAGGCAGGAAGGCAGAAGAACGAATAGTGCGAAAGTCCAGAAACAACAAATCGACCGTGTGCCATAATTCATCTTATCTTTCACAGGCGGCTGCTCCCACTGTCGCCGAAATCGACCGCCGATCGATGTACAGTTGAAATAATTCTCTACTCTACGTTATTTTTTATATTATCATAAACCGAGTAAGAATAATGATGTACACTCGCATGTGTACCAAACGCAGAGATTTTTTTGGGGATCCAAATCGACAGACGTCCTCTGTCCAAACGTCGCGTCTTTGTGTCCAATCTGATTCAATTTAAATTGTTTTTATAATTCCTCTTATTGATGTTATTGCTGATGGTGATGCTGCTGATGCTGCTGCTGCTGATGCTGCCGCCGCTGCTGCCGCTGCTTTTGCTTCTGCTCAATTAATCATAAATTTTCATTATTTCTCAGACTCCTCGAACTTAAAATTTAATGCTTGAGGCAATTTAATAAATTTTTTGATTGTTGTTAGAGCGGCCGCAAACAAAAACACAAACCCACCGGATAATAAAAAACCTTTTGCGTGCTTCCGTACATACGCTCGCACACATAGGAACCTATTTATACAAAAATATACATTCTCATGCATAAATATTTATTTCAAGTCAACGACTCGCAAGACGTTTTTAATATTTTAGCATTAATTTAAACCGATTTAAAACCGACGTCTTGTTGTTGTCCGTTAAATCTTATCCTTCGCGCGTTAATTTTGCTGTCTGCGGCGAAATCGTGCGCGTTACAGAAAGAAACGCGGCGATTATAATTGACGTTTACTCACTTTATTAAATTTCTAAAGTGAGAAGAAGACGTACGATAATTGCTTCCGAGGAAATGAAGGATTAGTTCTTATTTATGTATGAGGTTCGTGAGGGCTAACAGCAATTTCACATATCTCGATATATTTGTGATATTCGTATGTTTGGATTTATCCCATTAAGACACATGCTCGTGTATCCCATAAGCACTTACAATAACTAAGCAATTCTGCATAATTACTCTTTTGAGAATTTGAAACATGGGTCCTAACGTCCCTTGCGTGGATAAAAATTATTTACTATTTTTTCAAATATATTTCACCATCCGTAATTTCCTGGAATCGTAACGCATTGATGTTTAACTTCTTTATGTTCACTTTCGTTTATTCTAAATACAATCAATTTAACCAACATTCTCCTTTCTCCAGACACAATTGACTAGATAGTCTTCCATTTATTAAAGTTTTTCATCGACGCCAACAAATTAGATCAATTATTTCTTTCATTAAAAATTATAATCTCATAAAAACGTTTTGTCACTCCAAAGCATTAAGTCGTCTTCGTCTTCGTCGCTCTCACTGAAATGTCTTCATAAGAACTTAATTTGACGTTACTGAGAAGATCGAACACGTAAAGGTATGAAATGAAGAAAAAGGTATTCTTTGCGTATCATGATTATCAGCCACGTGTGTGTAGAAGAGCTCGGCGATACCTTGGGAATAGTTAACAAACACTTCATCCATCACACTTTCGAATACCAAGCTATTATAGACGTCGTATGGTAATCGTCTCGATTCAATAGGACAGAAGCAGCAATTATTGAATAGTTATCTGGTTAGTCGATCGCAGTAGTTCCCAAACGATGTTCGGTGTGAGAATAACGAAAGTAATGTTAGTTAACAACTTATGACTTAGAGAGGGTTGTTGTGGGTGATGAGGCACGATTTTTTGGTGGTTTCCTTCACAATTTCGAGAGAGAATTTTGTTTTTTTCACCTCATATGCAACTCTCTGTTTATACGAATTTTTTACACGAATTTGAAGTTACACGCTTTTGCGCACCAAATATAGTTCTTTATTGTCTTAGATTTTTAGATATTGTCTTAGAATTGTGTCTTAGATTTTCCTGTAGGAGTTAACCTTCCTCTATTTCCAAGGTTTTTAATCACTCAAATTCTGAGGAAAATATACCATATAAAACAAGAGTCTAGTGCATTTTTCCGCGTACACTTATTTTCACTACAAAAACTATATTTACCGCCGTTATTGGTTCCATCACAATTATGAGAAAATCTATATAATCTGCGATAGTTAATTCGATTAAACAATATAAACAATATGACGATACTAATTGAAATTAAAAAAAAAATTAAGTTATATTTCAATTAAATTATATTGAAAGTTATGTTCTGTTTGGTAATGTCACCACACACCACACACCAACAAGGTAACACCACACCACCACCACATAAAGTATTTCGGTAGATGATGTATGAGTTGATACGCCATTGTTCAAGAAGCCACAGGTTTTCAGGTGAAGAAACATATAAATTAGGTAAATGATCTCATTCAAAACCAGTTTCATTTCCGGGCTTAACGTCATTCCCTGACCAAATTATTTATTCAAAATGTCAAAAATCCAATTGTCGTTCGATGCCCATAAAAGTGTTGTTGCGTTGATGCTATTATTATTACTGTTGTTTTTGTTGTTGAACAAGCAATTAGAAAACGGCTGGGAACCGCTGTTCTTGTAAGACTGAACATTGGCAGCATTACAATGAGAACGTAACTGAAGAATGCGAATGGTTTGAGGTATTGTTGAATGGACCGCATGTACAGTTATGTATCTTTCGTAATAATATGTTTCGTCCATGATGTGCTTTGTTACAAAAGTGCTGAATAAATTTAAAACACTCTGCGTACTTAGAATGTTCCGTAGGTTTACGGGAGACAGGTGCTCGCTGGAGAATTGGCCACGGGGCAATTATGAAGGAGTAAGAAGTGTGAATTGTATCTGCGTATCTGCCGCAACATACAAAAAATAGCGGTCAGTGGAGACTTTTCACTAAGCAACATTGCGGATGAGAAGATCGGCTGGAACCAGAAATGGACACACGTGAAATGGCAAAAGTCGAAAGAGAGAAAGCTAATACTGTTTTAGTTGTTGTCCGCTGCTGCTGCTGCTGCTGTTGTTATTGTTGTCGTTGTTGTTGTTGTTGTTGTTGTTGTTGTTGTTGTTGCTACTGCTTGTGCTTTTTCTCCATTTGCGGCTTGTTTGCCTTCTATGCCTTCTCTTCTGGGTTCACTTTTGTTTTGTGGTCTCTGTTTTCTTTGATACGTTTAGGGTTTTGGAACCATGGTTTTGACTTTGGCTTTGATTCGGTATCCACTTTGCGTGTCTTCTCTGACGTCGGTAGCTTTTGTTTTGAATGCAACTCGTTGGCCGGTCTCGAGGCCGAGGTTAGTGCTGAGTAACAACCGCTGAGGAATGGCAGAGTGCGCAACTTCTTTAAGTTCGATGATGATAAAGTCCTCTTCAGTTAGTTTCTAAGCACCGTTCCGATCAGACGTGCTTTATTATACGATCCCGTACCGATCTTTTGTATTGTTTGAGAATTTTTTTTCAGAACTTTTTCCGCCCCGAGAAAACGCGATTTATTAATTTAGCAACGTTGGTTGCGAACCATCATTGAGTGAGTGAATGAGTGTTCGAGGAACCGGGAAGAAACGGTGTTAATAAGTCTAAAAAACATTTTTACTTAAAGTCTTCCGGCGCAGACGCGGAACTCCTGTTTCCTTTTTCAAATCTGCTCCCATAGAACTACGTGCTAAAATTGGTTGCACCGATGTTGACGGTGACGTGACCGCTGAGGCGCTCACGGTATATTCTTCCATTTTTCTTAAAAAAATGAACTGAATAAGTTTTGGGTTTTGAGGTAGACGGAGAAGCTGAGCAAAGTCTCTGACATAATCGGAAGAAGACTTATTTATCTCTTTGATGCTTTAACGGGGAAAGAATAGTATTAGATGCTTTAACCTTAAAACGGGCTCGATCGCGGCACCTTGCCACCTGTTATTGATTCTTGTTGTTGTTGTTGATTCGTTCGCGTTTGTAGTCGTTGCGTCGGACGCGGACGATGGAGCACAGAGGTCTTTGTGCATATAATCGAAACCGTTATTTCAAATTCGCGCAATTATATGTGATTACATTCCAGTGTTCCGTAGGTTCCATCCAACGATTTCGCACGACCAAATCGTGCATCCTAATGACCCGCTCAAGCGACCTTTGATGAAGTGATCACTTAGCGTTTATTATCGATTTTGCCATCAGAGCTCAGGCGGTGGGCTGGGTGGAGGGGAGGGGGAGGTTGAATTCTATCTCTTTTCATTTACTTTCTATACGATTTTCGATAAAGCAAAGCCTGAGTTTGGTAATAGTTTATCGAGGCTGTATCACTTGCAGGAAAAACAATCACGATAATTAATAAAAAAACAAAAACAAATGCATCGAGAAGCCTTAAAAGTGGCAAATGTAATTTATTACTAAGACTTGCTTTATAAACGGGTTCCAAAAATCTTGTTCATCTCTAGAAGCTAAATCCGCAGCTTTGTGGTCTGCCATCCACAAGTCCCGTCCAGTCGGTCATGATTCCTGGCATAGCATTTGTACGCGAACGAACGCGATTTTCCAGCGGAACAAACCATTAAAATCAGCCTGCCATCTTCTCTTTAATTTCTGTCTTGTTTTCATTTTGAGAAGCGATTTAAAAAAAAGAAGGTCTTTCTTAAGTTTTACCAATTTGTGGGTCGGTCATTCCAAACATAAAACTCACAAACCATACTTTTACGGTCGCCTTAAAGAAAATAATAATAAAAAATAGTAATAAAAATAAGTTTATTTAATCAACCACCACCCGACCGACGACCGCGTTCAAAAAAGGAGTGCTTTTCAGGTTGCGACGGACGGACAATTAAGAACGAATTTGACGAATAACAAAAGGTTAGCAACTTCAGTTCTCACGGGCCGTTTAAATGGTTGTGAAAACTCGAATTACCGCACGACACGGTCATACCCAGAGTAATAACGCTTAGTTCAAGACGGTCTTGATAGGCGTTGATAGTCGTTTATCGCTTACGGAATTTAATATTAAAAACGAAAAGAACAAGCATTTCAGTCGAATTATTCGGGACGACGCTTATGCGAGAATCGTGAATGAAATGTCGGCAAATGTTGTTAATTTTTTATTGTTTTAATCGTAGATTAAGCCAATTATTCAATTAACGCGTACTGAAACTACGCAAGGACTTGATTAATATTTAAATACAAAAATTAAAGCATTTAATTTTTGAATTTGAAAACGTGGTAACGCCAAAACTGAAACGTTCTGAAGAAATATGGCCAATGGAGCATTTACGAGTGACGGTGTGGGGAATAAGGCTATTGCGGTCAGTTTTATGCTCATGGTAAGTTATTCATTTGTGTGTAAACGACCAATAAAATTGACCCTTTTTAGCTTGAAGATTTAAAAAAATTAATGAGGAACAAAAATAAATGATGGAGAGTTTTTTACCGTTATATGAATTCTTACAGGGGGATGTGTGCACCTTGTGGTAACCCTTCTCTAAACGAAACTGTTGCACTAATGAAGTGTGACATTCAGGAAGAGGGAGAGAGCGAGAGAGCGCGCTTAACATAAAAAGCATTTGTTGCCTTCTTTAGTTGATTGATGGCTGTCATCTGTCTATTGTTCGTCCAGCTTTCATCTTTCTAGTCTATCATCTGTCTGTCTGTGTGTCTAGCCCGATCATAAAAATCAGTGTTTTATGACTTTTAGTTGTTTCCACAATTAGTTTTATGTATTTTTTTACCATGGCCCAAAAAGTTTATACGTTTTTCGATCTGGATAGTCTGGCTAGAGAAAACCTTTTTTTTCAGATTTCTTAAATACGATACAAATTTATGATCGATGCTTTGCTTTATAATGCAAATTCGATTCCATTTTAATGAAGCTCAAACTTAAAGTTTTAATGAAGCTCAATGTGCGTCGCGTCTGCACGTTAAAACTTTTGAATATGTTTCTTTTTTCTTTGTTTTCGAATTTACCATAATTTTCTTGTGAAAGAAATTATAAAAGATTATTATTATCCATTTGATTTAATTAGTAGAAAAGGACGTTGCCCTTTCAGGTAATTCGCTAATTATTTCTCGACACTCGAAAGTCTAGAATAAATAAGATCCAAAGCAAAGGTGCGAGATCGTAAGCGGAACGTATGTCTGCAGCTTATTAAATAATTAGGAATTAGCAAACATCATCATCATCGTCATCATCATCAACAACAACAACAACAACAGCAACAACTAAAAGGAAATAGCAATAAATTGTAAGAAGTGAACTAAAGTAAACAGCTGCTCTCTTATTATTTTTTATTGTTGTTATTGTTGTTATTGTTGTTTCCATTGTTATTGCTTTTCCCGTTGGGATTTTTACTACCGTTTCATAATTTCCACCAAGGCTAAAGAACTCACCAACGTCGCATTATTCTATATAGTTTATTCTTCTATATAGTTCTCAACACGTTAGAGTAACGCCTCCTCCACCCACCTACAGGAAACATTTGCGTAACGCATTTCCAAAACGTACTTACATACGTTTACAAAATGTCTTTGTGGTTTTCCAGGAGATTACCAGAATTAATGAGAATCAGGTATTTGAACCCTATTGAAGTGATCCGAAGTAAATCAGAAGCACGCAATAATGAGCGGTTTTACCGTGAACTTTTACGGCATGCCGTTACGTGGTTTTTTCTGTGGTGATAGAGATCCAGTCTGATTTGTTTTTACGAGTTCACATTTGCTGTCAAATTTAATGTGACATTTTATTAGGATTTCTCTTTTCTTCATTGTTTTCCTTTTTATTCAAAAATGGAATGTGAAGTCTTTTATGAATTTTTTGTTGTTTTTTTTAAATAATGTTGCTCCATTTTCGCAAGAATTTTTTATTTGTTTGTGTAAATACTTGTTTGTATTTAAATGCTTTTTTAGTACTACTACTACTATTATTTCTACTACTACTACTACTATTACTACTACCACCACTACTACTACTACTACTACCACTCTATTCATATCCATGACTCATGCAAGAAAACCTCTATACGTGTTTGAAGAATTGTAATATATCTCTAGATTCGACATGAAATCGTGTCAAATGCGTGTGAGGTCGTTCTTACTTTCTTTTTGTATAAATTAATAATTTGTTTTCGGCACTATTGCTTCCATTCCTTACCGTTATAATTTTTTTTGTTTCTTTTATAGATGAATTATGTATAAATTATATAGAAATCAGACAGTTTCAATTTATCTCATTTCATTTTCATTATTCTCAGTTTCATTTCAGTCGATGAGAAATTTTTAATCTCATTTAGAGGTTTCGCCATCTGCTCAGTTTAATATTGGAAAAAATAGGAGTAGAATTATGGGCGGTGAACGTGATACATCGTAGAGGAATTTTTTCTTTTAACCCACCATTGGGTAGATCTCGTTTATTTTCTTTACTATTTCTCTTACGGTTTCTCTTACTGTTTTCTGCTGCATTTTCTCAGCGTTTATGAAAATTAAAAACTAGAAAATTAAAACTGGAAATTTGCATGACCAAGAAACATTTAATGACAAAAATTATTCCTGTAAAATATTATTGAAATTCGTTCTTCTGGTGAATCCAGATTTTTCATCGTTCTTCTCGTTCTCACGAAGAGTCACGCCAAAGAACTAAAGAGAAGTTCAATAGATAATTTGCTATGCCTGCCACGCCTTATTTATTACATTACAAATGGCCGGGACAAACTGAATATAACTTTATTATTATTTTTAGAAAATAAACAAAAAGATCTAAAACTATCGAAAAATGTATTTTTGAATCGTTGAATCAATTCATGATTCTTTTTGTGATTAAGGTTTTTAATCCCGGATTTTCTTAAGCTTTCTTATTTATTATTTTTTTTTCGATCGTCATTGATTTATTATTTCCGTGTTTGAATTCAATATATTCTTCATCTCTTTTAGAGTTTCCTTTTCAGATTTTTATTACTTTATTTATTTCTTACTTTTACCAAGATTTTCTTATTTTCTTATTTGAATTTTTCTCTTTGTTTTGTTTTCTTTCTTTTTTGTTTTACTTACAGATTCTACTCCTTGGGCAGCATAAGAATCATCAAGCATCGGCTGCTGCGAATCTGGGTTCGCGATGTCAACATGACATGGACTGCACCGACTTCATAAAAGGCAGTGCCTGCTCCGCGAACGGATTGTGTGAATGTGCGCCTTATTTTGTTCAATACAATGAAACCGGCTGTTTGTCATGTGAGTCCATTGTCAGCCTTAAAAGTTTATTTTGCGTTCCCATTCCTGAGGTGACGCTTCGACGCTTCGAATTCTTTCGCTTTGTTTGGGGCCAATCAACATCATCACATTGTTTATCCGTCTGTCTCTTCGTCCGTCTTTCGTCCGTTTGTCTTCGTCTGACTTCGTCGCCTGTAAAACTCATTGAATTACGGCTATAGTCGCTGCTATGGATGTTTGTTCCTGAAGGTGTATCCCATATTGCATTTGTTTACGCGTTTCGGCGCTTGACCCGCTTTCTTCGAAAGTACTTAACATTTTTCCTCGTAAAAATAATAATCATCGAATGGATAGGATGGATTTAGAGTAGGTTTGTTTTTGGGATGTAGCATCGATGATGATGATATTCCATCCTTTTTTTATGTATATATATGCATTTATGTATTTATATATTGTCAGCATACTGAATATGTGTGTGTGTTGGTTGTAAAATCCTCCTTGCATTCTGGTATGGCAATACCTTGATGGCCATTAATATTTCTTTAAATAGTAGTAGCTAAACTACTATACAGTTGTCACTATACTTGCCTGTCATTAATCGAGCTTATTTAACCTCCAGAACTAACCGTTCGGATGGCTTTTTCTTTGGTTAAATGGATTTATTCAACACCGATGCATGTTTTTTTTTCCTTTTTTTTCCTTTTCAAACAGCTCAACTTCTGGGAGGTGACTGCATTCTTAGTGACCAATGCACCATGAAAGTGGCGAACAGCAGCTGTCTGGATGGTGCTTGTCGTTGCGTCGAAGGATTTTTGCAATTTCGCAAACACACCTGCCTAGGCCGTAAGTATTAAAGTGTTTGACCGATTACATGGAATTCAGAGAAAAGACATTTTCGAAAGTCTTTTAGTAAATTTAGTTAAGAGAAAACAACAACCCTCTCTTATAGTTCTTAGATAATTTATAATGATTTATGATATTAATATAAGCAAATCGTCATTGTCATTTGTTGTCATAGCTACCCAAAATGTTAAGTCTAACTTGTGGTAGATTTATAAAAACTAACCACAAAGAGAGGAATAGAGAAAGGGGGAGGTAGCGTGTGTTTGTTCGGTTGTGGGCGTGAATAGTTTTTGGTAAGATTTGAAAAAAATTCCACACATTTGTGATTTCAAAAACCACACGATAATTAAAAATAATTATTTTCTTTCACTTTCACTTGGAGAAATTTCATATCACAATAATCTGAATAATAGAAAAAAAAATTATAATTTTATTATTGCTTTTAAACACACGAAACCATTCAAAGGAGAACACTCGAAAAATACTTTCCATGGTATCCTTCTTATGATTTCAAATCTCAAAAAACAATCGCTGCGAGCTTTCTACATTCTTTTATTCATTGAAAACCAACATCCTGTGGATTAAAACATTATAATCATAAATAATAATAATGCATAATAAGAACGATATAAAAGCATTAAAGAAACGGACGGATAAAAGAAAATGGCATTGGCAATGGCATTAAAATAACAATTTGCTTTTTATCGATTTACTTGCATCAACAGCAAGAATTACAACAAATATAATAAGTTGTGATGGTCTGCCCGCTTCGTCGCAACATCAAGCGACTGCACCGGCTTACCGGCTGAGAAAGAGCTAGTCTGCCTCGGGCAAAACTCTCTTAAGTGGGTCACTCGATACTGAGATTTATCACAGGTGCCGCCGCCGAACAATCTCGAGAAAAAGAAAGCAAAACAAAACAGTTTTAAATTCGATTGCCGTTTATTTTAAGGAAATATTAAAACAATAAAAATGAGAGGGGGTGGGGGAGGGTAGAGATGAGGAATGAGAGGGTTCATTTAAAGAGAAAAATAACTAATTATTAAATACGAATAAAATCGATTAATTTGCATTTAAAATTGTATTTAATAAAAATATTTAGATTTACAAAAAAAGCATTAATTGTAATAATGGTAATAATAATAATCGTTATAATAGTGATAATAATATTCATGATAACAAAAATAATAAATAAAATAATAACATTAATGATAATAATAATAATAATAAAAATGATCATTATGATGATAATATTAATATTAATGATAGCGAGAATAATGATGATGATGATTATAATAATAATAATAATAATAATAATAGTAATAATATTAATAATCATTATAATAATGATAATAATATTGATTATAGCCAAAATAAAAATAATGATGATGATGATAGTAATAGTAATAATAATAATAATAATAATAATAATAATAATAATAATAATAATAATAATGATTATTATGTTAATGATAACAAAAACAATAATGATAGTAATAGTAATCATTACTATTCTAATAATAACATTTTATTATATATATTATATTACGATTCTAGCCGCCCATCCTGGAGCTGTTTGCTATAGCCATGCACACTGTCAAATGTTCAGCGAACGCTCGCATTGTGATTTCCTAATTCCCAATCTTTTTGGTCGTTGCCAATGCACTGCGCCGTTCAAACAAAAGGCAGGCTTATGCGTGACTGAAGAAGACCTTGAGACTGAGAATATCAATAATCTTCAATTTCTAAAAACTTCAATGCAATCAACGGATTCACCAAATCCGACAACTTTAACACACTCAATTGCAACACAAACAACATCAGCGTCGCCAATTTCAACTTATCCAACTTCATCTCATTCTGCTTCAACTCACACAGTATCAATTCAAACAAAGTCATATCCACCATCATTACCTCCGCTAGCAACGCTTCATTCAACTTCACCTCACCCTACTCCAATTCACTCAATATCACCTAATCCAAGCTCAATCTACCAAACTTCACCACATCCAATTGTAGAACACAGTCCGAATTTAACTCCCACCACAACATTACTTTACCCAACATATTCCCATACTAACACACCTCAGTCAATTTCCTCAGCCTCTGTCTCGCCAATATCTGACGAAATGGTGCCATTAATTAATAATAAATTGGAAAATATCGGCACTACGCCTTTGGAACAAATGGGAGAAGATGGAGTAAGCGTAGATCTATCACCGACAACACATGCCGTCAGTCTTACAGCGGAAATTTTGGATACGACCCTTCCTCAAGATCATTCGAAAATCTCCGGGAGCAGTTCAACCGAATCCGCTTTGGTCGCCACAGATGAAGCGTCAACAAAGTTAGAAGAAACGATTCCTCCGGAAGACTATCCTTACCAGATAGCAGGAGATTATTACGAAGAAGCGGAAGTCTCACCGAATGGAATGGATGAGAAATTATTTGTGAACACAATTGAGAAAGAAACAAATGATGTAACGGGTAACGACACACACGGCTTCAACCATAAAGAAGTGCTCCAAAGTGGCACGGACAATACCATGAAATTTGACTACGATAACGAGGACGATATGAATTCAGAGGATTTGAATTTAGAGGATTTAGAGAATTTAGTGAATTTAGAGGATAAGTTAGATCATACGATTCCAAATGTTGAGGACTCAGTTCCGATGGTGACTACTGAATATTCGGAAGAAATGAAAGAATCGCAACATGTAATTGCTGCGGAAGATGATGCGAAGGTGTTTGAGGAGAAAAATGAAAACGACATGGAGAATGAAGTAAATGAAGTTAGCAGTGGTCTGTATGAGAGCGGTGGTGAATCAAAAATTCCTGAAGATGGAAATGTGGAAAATGTGGAAGCTACAAAAACTCATTCATCTGAAATATCATACGAAATTCAAGAAGAAAATGAGTATGAGTTGAAGAAAACCAACATCAGCTCGAGCGACATCGATAACCATGATCATTTCCCCAAAATAGACTTCAAAACGGAAATGTCCATTTCGGAGGAGAAAAATGAAGATCCAGTGGATCCTGTTGAAGAAATTACACAAATCCCGCAGAATGCTGAAGAGCTCGATGATGAATATGCCATTAAAACAACAACAACCAACGAATCGGCAGATCATACGATTAAGCCAGAGAATACCGAAACGGTTCACGGCGAAGTAAAAGTTCAGAATCAAGAAGATATTGCTCCGAGTGAAACAATTCCTATTGCATTTTCCGCTGATATAAATTATGCCGATATAACTGATATCGCCGCCGATCATTACGATGATGCCGAAATCGCCACACAGACTGAAATTGCACACGATCTCTTCAAGGACGACTTAGCTCCCGAGGATCTGACAACCGAAAATATGTTCGATGAATATCCAAATGAAAATAAGATTTCATCATTAGATAACAAAGATAATCAACCTGCAGAGAGCCATATCTCCGTAACGGGAAGTGGAATTCAGGAAATGGTAGATAAAAGTGAGGAAATGGAAACTGAAGCTCCAACAGAATACAAAGAAGAAGAAAATGAGAATTTCACAGAAGCATTAGCGATGACAGATGACTACGTAAATGAGTATAATACCGACGAAACAACTCCCACAACTTTCAAAAATCCTAATGAATATCAGACAGAAATAAACGAAGAATCCACCACAATATTTTCACCACAAATCGTTAGGAACGTTTCAATTGAAAAAGGTTCAAACACTGTTTCAATAAATTTTGATGTAGAAAATCAGGATAACGAAGAAGATATGAAAGAGCAGTCTGGCGAAGAACACGCAGAAAATAACAAAATTTTTGGTAATAAAAATATATTAGATATTGAATCGAACTCAACTGAACTGGACGTGCCGGAAGAATTTGAAAAGGAAAATGTCGATAATGATAACACGCTAAGAATTGTGGACGATGAACAAATTTCAGAAGGTGATTATGAAGAAAGTGGAGATATAACCGAGGGAATAAAAGAGGAATTAATAACAACTTCCCAACCAGCGATAACTAAGGAATCACTAGTGAATACAATTACGGAAGAGTCCGATTTAACGGACGTTACAACTTTTAGTGATAAAGAAGCAGAGGAAGGGAAAAAAGAATATGATGAGGAAGTAGTAGAAGAAGAAGAAAATGGCCATGATGAAGAAGAGGAAGAAACAAAAACAGAAGACGTAGTGGTGAATACTGAGTTGCCAAGTGGTGAATTACTACCAAATCAAGAAACTCTTACTCAAAGCATCGATGCCATTGAAAATGATGAAACCCTGAGTTTTGGTCAGGAAGACGAAAATAAAGAAGTCTTCCCAAATGAACTCCATGCAGAATCTTCTCACGATAAAGAGACCACAACGATAGAACAATTATCGAATACGAACTCTGAGAATTCGAAAGAAGCAACAACAATTCGTATAAATAATAATGAAAATCTTATCGACGACTTGGAAGCCGATGAAACTCACATTGAGGAGAGTAATTTCGAGATGGTGAACAAAGATTTTGCCACAGAGAACATTGGAAGTATGGAGGAGGAGGAGGAGGAACAATCATTCACAGCTGAGGAATCCTCTTCTACTAAGCGAGAGGACATACCCAGTCGTGATGCGGAATTAGATAATCTGGTCATAGAAACAACAACGCTAATGGCGAATAAGAAAGAAGAGGAAAAGGAAGAAGAAGAATTAGATTCCCCACAATTCTCGAACGTATATCAAACTTCGACAAGTGAGCCACTTGATTTTGTAGAAATAACCACACAGACCATGTTGGATTTAGCAAATCGTGTTACAGTCATGGAACCAACATCTTCGACTGTCACTACATCAAAACCCATCGGTACTGATATCCCACCGAAATCCACGGTTGAGTTCTCGACTAAGAAAACTCCTTCCATCTTTGGTAAATACTGGCTATTTATCAGTCTTAAAACATTTTTAAAAACTGATTAACTGAATTTTTTCTAATTTTAGGTGAAATTCGCAAACGTGTTGAATTGGCTCTCGAAGCTGTCTCTTTGGGACAGTCATGCTTTAATCACAAACAATGTCAGTTGGCCGATCCTCATACGATATGTAATCAAAATCGTGTGTGCGATTGTATTGCGTCGAACAACGATTGCAATGCTTCGCGTACAGGATGCAGTCCAGGAACGTTCCAGGTGATTATTCTCTCGATTTCGTAAGAGATCTCGCTTTACACCAAACCAATCCCAATCTCGTTTGTGTTTTAGTGTCGCGCAAGTGGAGTCTGTATATCTTGGTTCTTTGTATGCGACGGTCGTCCTGATTGCAATGATGCTTCCGACGAGGAATGCACTTCGAATGCTCGACAAAATTTAACATGCCCCACCGAAGCTTTCCATTGCTATCGTAGCGAACGATGTGTCAGTCGTGCGGCAATTTGTGATGGTCGTAAACAATGTCCGCACGGCGAAGATGAAGCCGATTGCCATACGCGAAAGACCGGTCGATGCCCGCCGCATACGTTTCGTTGTAACAGCGGTGAATGTTTGCCGGAATACGATTATTGCAATGCAATTGTTTCCTGTCGAGATGGCAGCGATGAGCCGCCACATTTGTGTGGCTCCAGATCATTGCCGTATCCTTTCTATCAATTATTGAATGCCGGTGGTCTTTTCGATCGTGCTCGGCAATCGGATGTCTATTGCCCGCATATGTGCAGTAATGGACACTGCCGTTCGACAGCCATTGTTTGTTCCGGTCGCGATGGCTGCGGCGATGGTACTGACGAACAAACGTGTTCCGTTTGCAGTAAGTATTTTTTTTATTCTGCATCCTTTTCAGATATGCGTCAGATTTTTGGGTTTCAGAATTTTCTCAGCTGAATTTCAGTGAAAATCTGAATTACAATTGAAATTTTCTGAAAAGTGCATTCTGAAAAATTTCCAGATATTTGCTGACAAAAATCTACAATATTTCTTTTCAAAATTTTCAAAATATTATTTTCAATTTTTTCAGGATGCCCTGCACCAGCCAATGGAATACCATCACCTGCCATCTTCCATTCCAGACATCGTCCAGTAAAATAAAAGAAATAACCCAAATCCGTTTGTGAAAGATTTGAATAGTTTGTGAAAGATTGAATCCTGAAAGGATTTATCGTTAAAAAAGTGCTTCTATTTAATCGATTCTTAATCGATTAAACTTAGTCTTCGATCTATCACTGAACTACTTTTAGGGATTCATTACTTTTGGTTCTCTTTCATAAATTCATCTCGTAACTTATCCTCTCGATCTAACCCATATAATTCTTATACTAATAATAATATTGACTCCTTGCTGGTAAAGAGCACGCGTGAGTGGTGATGTCCTCAACGTCTTATGAGCTGTCGTCGCAATTTCTTTGCATCAGCGATGCAGTCAATTCAATCAAAAAAAATTAAACATCCTCCTAGAAAATGTGTCCACTATTCATTTATTCAGAAATGGTTCTAAAATTAAACAGCAAATGGTTCTAACGAATTCTATTTTAAGATTTAGTATTAATATTATAATGAATTTTATTAATATTTAATAAGAATAAAAATATTCATAGATTTTCAGTTTCCAATTAATTTTCAGTTTGCAGTTTTTAAAAATTATTCTGTTACCGTTGTCAAAGTGACTCATCTTAGTAATGAAAATATAAAATATACATATTTTTTTAAAAAATAAAGATTTTGAATATATTAAACGTTTGAAAAAATACCATCCGATTGCGAAGCTTAGAGAAAACGTGTTTCAAATTATATAAATTATGTCAAATTTGTGGTATTTGACGATGAGACCGCAGTTCGACAGAGGACTTATGGCATTTAAGGCTGAAAAACGTTTTATTTCCCCTGATTAAACTATTTGTACATTGTTGCTTACGAAACAACACACACCGATGGAAACGAAATGAAATCATTTGGTTTTGTTTAGTTTGAGAGCGGCCTTGTGACGGGAAAATAACCAAATCTAAAGAAAGTAATTGGTTGTAGAGGTTAAGAGCATGTTGTTTCTATGGGGATTGCATACCGTTATTTTTTGAAGAGAAAAATAATAAAGAAACCGCCCAATTGAACAAATCCTTTCTTCGAAGAGAGAAAATTAATAAAAGAGTATAAAACACTGTTATTAAATTGTATTTCGATTGGAGTAAACATCTCTTCCAATTCACTTTTTGACATTGTTGGTTTTGTGATAACTCGTGAAATAAAAGCGCATGTCAATGAGTAAAAGGATAAAGATATCAACTGAGAGAGAGCATTTTATGCTGTTTGTTTACTTAAAAGAAAAATTGAATAAAGAGAAAAATTTCCCATTGAAATATAATTTTTTAAATAATTTTAAGATTTTGATGCAATCAAAAATAATAAATTAATAAAGAACGTAGTAATAATTCATAAAATGACTATAAAACAGTTAATGGACAATAAAATGCTTAAAAAAAGCATTTCCATAGAAACAATAAATCAATTCATTAAAACATTTTCCCTAAATCCATTTTTATTAGAAAAATGCTAAAATTTTTAAAAAGAAATAAAAAGAAAATGCAATAAACTTAATTAATTCTAATTATAATTAGTACCAATCAAATAGATCATAATTAATAATTTCTAAAAATGATTTTTATTAATGTGATTCTGTTGTTTGCATCAAAACAGATTTCAAAGAGATTTCGCCTGAAATATACAAGAATATTTAAATAGCTCGGTGAGAGCTAAAAACTTTCTACTCTCGTGGTCCACAAGCCAATGAAAAGGAATCTCGCGAATCAGTTTGTGACGAGAGTCGAAGTTTTCAAGTTGTCCGTGTAAGCAGATAGATAGATGTGTTAATTACGTACACTGCATACTCTCCTCTCTCCATCACACTTTCGTTCACGGTTCTTTTATATTTTTGAAGTTCAAGGAAATAAAAATTAATGTTTATTTTTAGAGACGCACGCATAAATTAATAGAAGAAGAATAATCAAATGAAATTAGACGAAGAAGATTTTTAAAAATATTTATGGAAAATTTTTGCAAAAAATTCTTTACGATAACGGATTGTTTTATAAAAATTATCCTCAATAAGTTCGCACACGAAAGAGCCGAAAATGAATGCGAAAAAATAGTATTGATAAATCGATGATTATTATATACTAATAAACATTAATCGCTTAAACATAAATTATAATTCGGTAAAATAAAAAATGGGCGTAGCAAATTTCTAAAATGTAACGTTAAAAATATTTACTATTAGTGAAATTTAAAAACTATTATCGATAAATCGAGAAAATATATCGTAATATATCGTGCTATCGCTCATACTCAATTCGTTGCCAACTGATTGAGTGAGTATCCGTCACTGTGCCAATTTTTATTTAATTATTCATTTAAAATAAAACTACTCTTTCTTCAAAAAATATATGTATATATGTGTAGTAGTGACGTAGCGGAAATAGCGGCTACTCGATTCATTCAAAACAAAACTTTTCTCTTTGTTTGAAAAACTGGTTTCAAAATAAAGCTCTTCTCTTTAGTAATAATGTCATTCTACACGTCCGGCATAAATCTTCCTGAATGATACTATTCAGCGACGTTCACCTAATTCTGGTTTATACGGTACGTGTAAAATTCAATGTGTGCTCGGTATAGGGGCGATTTACTACAATAATACAGATAATCCGTATAATTATTGCAATGTCTCACCGGGTCTGCAATGCATCACAGTATTGTCTATCATATCATGTATAACAGTATCGTCTTAATTGTGATAGAGTTTCATACAATTGTGATCATTAGTCTGCGAGTTATCCCTTTTGCCTCATCGAAGAACAATGAGAAAAAAGGCGTGGTAAATTGTCCGGTGAAAATGTTGCTTCTTCACGACGGTGCTTCATGATATGCAAGAATATGATTTCTATTCATTTTAGAATTGAAAAAATTCTTTCCTAAAAAATTTGAAAAATACTTCTGTAGGAAACGAGTTTTTGCTGATCACGCATTTAAGACGGCGAAAATTTTTTTGCTGACACCGAAAATATATTAAACGCTTCACGAATACGTTCCTGAGAATATTGTTACGGGAGGAGTTGATAAGAATAATGCAGGATACAATAATCGAATAATTATTTAGGTTTTCTTTAAAATATCGTCACAAATTTTAAAAAAATAATTAATCAAACCAAAAAAATATTTTATCAAAATAAAATTCAGAATGAGATTAGTGCAATTTTATGTATGTCGTCCGCACTGTTTAAAAATAGTATATGAGAATACCGTGTAAAATGACAATCAAGTGCACTCAAATTAAAACCAATGCTACTGAATGTAGACTACGGTCTAGTGGGTCACGTGGTACCAGTACGGGCATAAATAGAATTTCTGAATATTTCTTAGAAAGAAGCAAAACCCATTCAGTCTTTTCTTATGCTCGGGGCTACAATTTTAGACTGAAATGAAAAACACTCTTGTTGCAATCAAAGAGATGTCGTTTTATTCTTCGAAGATTCAGAACTTCTCTATATCGTATTAAAAAAGGGTTCTTTAAACTGGACCATTCTGCTGAGGAGCAAAATCTTTCATCGTGATGAAAGAGGGACCAACACAAGGCTATGTGAGATAAAAAGTTCGAAGTAAAGATTAAACAAATATATATATTTTTATATATATTTCCAACTGATTATAATATAATGATACAATGAACTCATAAGACATCTACCAAATGTAAAAGGTTCTTCTTGAAATGGAGACAATCAGTAAATCCTCGGAAAATACCGGAAACTCATTTCCGTTAAGGCAGGTCGATATCGATCAAAATATACGCGACTATGCAAACTGTTCCAAAAGCGTTTCGGACAATAATTCGTTTCAAAACAATCAACAACAACAACAACAACAACAACAACGGGATACACGTATTCCAACGATGGGAATACATAATCTCTCAAAATCAATGCTTCATCTGCGACTAGTCTGGAGCAGAAAAAGTTTGAAAGAGAAAATATTGAATCTACCTCAAATCACCACGACGATCTTGCAAGAGCAATGGCGTTCTCACAATATCAAATTATGCTACTGGAATTCTGTAAAGCGGAAATTCCTTTTCATTCTTATCCTCGTATTGATATCTTACATTCTTTTCATGAATGCACATTTGCTGCATAGCGCTATTGATGAACGTATTCCGGTGATACATTATTCGCATGTACCAGGTATGAAAGGTGAGTTTGGTGGATATCTTATATTTATTATAAATTAATTACTTCGTATACATATTTCTGTGATCTTTAAATTATATTAATAACATTTATAGCAGAATATTTGTCACAAGCTTGAATAAAACTTTTCAATTTTCTTTTCTCTCTATTTTCATTAATTCCACCAACGTCTTATTTGGCGTAAAATCTACCATAAGGCTATCTTGTATGGAGTGAGAACTGTAAGATTCCCAATATCGATCCGTATCTTCCTGAAGTGATGGAATTCTTTCATCGGCAGAATTATGAGCCTTGTTCTTCTTTACAACCTCTGACGCGAGTGACCTACATGACCGATACTCAGCGTTATGCTCTGATAATTATTGATGAGCTTATTAAATCGTATGCTAAAACGGGTATCCTGGAATGCTGTTATCAGACCATAATACGTAATGGTACCGGGAAAAATTCAGATATTGATATAAGGTAGAGATACTGTAGGCACTAAGGCATATATCGTGAAAATGAAATTTGAAATAATTTCAGGTTGATTCAATTTACTTCTTCCTCTTGCAGTCTTTCATTCTGTATATCTTTCATCAATGGCACCCAATTACCGTCGAACTCTGACGGGATTCTGGTCAAATGCACGTCTACAAAGAAATTAGTCTATATGAACGCCCACTCGATGATACCCCACCGTGAAGAGATTCATAAGCGTTTAAGAAAATGGGAAAATAAAAACAAAGGCATCAGTAATCTGGCGACAAGCGTCCTAATGATCGGTATAGACAGTGTTTCGCGGATAAACTTGATACGCGCAATGCCTAAGACAGCACAATACATGTATGATAACGAATGGTTCGAAATGAGCGGATACAATAAGGTAGGTTGTATGTTCTGTATATTGATTACAACTGCCTCCTTTGCCACTCCTAAAATATATATATTTTACCAATAGATCGATGATAATACTTTTCCGAATTTTATGGCTTTATTAACGGGTATGAATGCGTCTAGTGCTTTAAAAAAGTGTGCACCTACCGTTCTACGAGGACTCGATAAATGTCCGTTTATTTGGAAGACATTTCGCGATTATGGATACGTTACCGCTTACGCTGAAGATGAAGCTTCAATTAACACATTCAACTATTTGAAAATTGGCTTCGAGCAACCACCAGTTGATTACTATTTGCGTCCATTTCTCTTAAGCGCCGAAGCTCATTTACCGATTAAACGTAAATCGAGCCTAACCAAGTGTTTAGGTTTTCATAATTCCGCTGATTATGTATATAATTACGCTTTGGAATTTACTAAACGCTACCGATACCAACCGTATTTCGGACTCTTTTGGACTAACACATTCAGTCATAATGCGATTAGCGATTGTTCAGCTATGGATGCTTATATGGTCGATTATATGCGCAAATTTGCCGAAGTGGGCGTGTATGAGAATGCAATTGTTCTATTTTTAAGTGATCATGGCTTACGTTTTGGACCGACGCGTAAAACAACATCAGGCCATTTAGAGGAACGGTTACCATTTTTGTTTATCTGGTTGCCGCCACATCTAAAACATACTCGTCCGGATTTCGTAAATGCTCTGAGTTTGAATAAAAATCGTTTGACCAATCCGTATGACGTTCATATGACTCTCAAACATGTCCTGGCTCTAACCGGCCGTGTGACAAATCGTGAGAGGCTATCAAGCGCCGAAGCTTGTGCGCATTGTCAATCACTATTTTCACCAGTGCCGTATAATCGATCCTGTGAAGACAGCGCTATAGAAGAACACTGGTGTACCTGCATATCTTATCAGAATGTATATAAAAATTCAAAGATTGTACAAAGGTTGGCACGCGGTATTGTAAAATATATAAATGAGATTGTTAGTAATTTTCATAACGGTTCGTTCGCCAAACTTTGTCAGCCACTTCATCTGTCTAGTATTAATAGCGCTCATCGCGCTCAACCGAACGCAATAACGTCTCGATCTCAGCAAAAAAACACCATCCAAGTCTACCGCATCAATTTTAATACGAAACCGAATCATGCTGTGTTCGATTCTACCGTGCGTTACAATATACATCGTGGTGAATTCGAAATATCGGGTGAGATCAGCCGCTTGGATGAATACGCGGAAGATTCGCAATGTGTCTCTGATGGCAGAGCGAGAAAGTTTTGCTCATGTCGTAAGAGGCTGTAGTGTTTCATTTCAATTGTCCCTAACTTGAAAGCTTTGGTGTAATATTGTAGAGTGTGTGTAGTATTAAACATGAATATGTGTAGGATTGAACAGTCGTAAGCAAACGGATTTTCGCCGTTAATAGAATTATATTTCCGGTTCCTGACTAGTCTTAATGCTGTTTCCTATTAAGCTTTGTGTATATACCTCATGTGAATATTTACTTATATAAAAATATTTCTTTGGAAACTTTATACCAGCCGATTTCTTATCACATTAGTATTATTGTTAAGAGAAACAATTCCCGAAATGTATATTTTTTTAAATATGTAAACTCAGTTTACAATCGTTTTGTCTTTTTAAAAAAGTTTTTAAGTTCAGTATTAATTGTACTATATAGTATTAAGATAATATATATAATATTATTAAGTGCACAAATATTGATATATTTTAGACGATACAGATAAATTGCTAAAAGTGCAGACCATTTTATTACATTTTTCTAAACCATTCACTAATAGTCATTATATCGATACTTTCAAATTTAAAGCGGTGCGTTAGTTTTTGGGAAGAACATCTAATGCCAAAAAGAACAAACAGTCAGAAATGTATATCATGAAGTATATATCTACATTGTCAAGAACGCTCAAAGAAATAAATGCGCTTTAGTAATGAAATGTTGCGTTTGCTTTCGTTACTAAACCTAATTTAGGGCCCGATTACACGAAACGAAACAAAGGCTTCATTTCGTTTGCCTTTTGTGCTATCGAGAAAAAGCAGTTAATCAGGCAGTTAATCTGCGGTGGAAACCTAGTATTTCCCCTTTGTATTTTACGCAATTTTTCTTTGCTTTGACAGCTTATAGATAAGCAGGAGATACAAATTCGGTTGACACGAATAAACAAATATCAATGCTTATCAGTACATTTCAGTCGATGGCCGAGCACGAATATTTCCAAGTACCGAAAGCGAAAGAGCTCGTGAAAAAAACGAGAGCAAGAGACCTTTTGCTCGGGAACCTTTACTAAAGGAAGCTAAAATTTTTCATTTATTTAATGGGTGATACCCGAGGGCAAATGAACTGCGTAGAAGATATATTTTTAAACGATTTTATTATTAATTGTTAATTACTCTTTAGATATTTGGATAACTTCCAGGAGTGACAACTGAATAAATAAGCTAGTATACCAAGCACAAAATCAAGTATTGCGCATATATCAAAGAACAATGGTAACAGTTTAAATCCAGCTTTTGGTACAGTTTAAGGGACACAACGGAAAAGTTAACGCACATTGTGTATATGAATTCAACAGACCAGACCATAAAAATGGTCATTGTAACGAATTTTTAACTTACGGCTACGAGTGCTCTATCTCCGTCTGGTTCCAATAACCGATTTGTGCTTATTTTTTCATCTTTTCCGTCCGTCCGATTGTCGAGTAATATAGTGTAGAAAATTACAACTGGACTGTATTTATTTTTGTATTGGACGTAATTAAATCCAGTCTCTATCGAACGATCATGTGTTTGTGGAATATAGTTGCAGCTGCAGTAATCTACGACTTGATTGAAATTATGTTTTATTTCAGTTTTCAATTGATTGCCGTTTGTCAGCGAGGGAGATGAAGAGCGCAGTAATTTGTTAGTTAGAAATTCTACACTCTCACGCTTGTATAAACTATGCACAAAACAAACTTATACGATTTTATTACTTAGGGAGTCAGAAGAATTTCTAACTCAATCAAGACAGTGGGTATTTAAACATTTGCTACATAACTTTAGTACACGCGTGACGCGAAACACAGAAATTGTTCATGCACATTTGTCTTCGTGTGTGACACTATATTTACATGTAGTTCAAAGTTACGAAAAAGCACCCTGTGCAACGTAAAAATCCATGTTTTTGTATCAGCCAGTTTTCAAGTTTTGACATTTCGCCGATTATCCTAACCTCAATTTATAGAATCAAGGAATTACTAACCATTGTAGACGTTTAAAAAAATTGCTTATGTGGAAAGAATAAATTAATTGATCTATAAAAAGGATTCATATTTTACTATTCAAAAAGTTTTAAATAAGAATAAGGTGAAGGTATTAATGGTGAAGACCCCAACAAGTAAAGCAGGTTTAAAAATTGTTGCGCCGCTTAGGTTACCGATTTTATTAGAAATTCTTTGGAATACTAAACAACAAACGTGCCGGAGTTACTTGTCCACAGTCCAGCGATGGACCTTATAGGCAATACTGAAGATGCGATGCAGCAGCAACAAGAGGGTACTACGAGTAACAAAGTGGAAAAGAAGGATAAAAAGAAGGCTAAGAAGGAAAAAAAAGAAAAGCTGAAGGATGATGGAGAGGCTAAAAAAGATGGTAAAAAGAAAGGTGGTATGCCGGCAGCCTTAGTGGCAGCTATGCAAGAGCGTCTCAAAAAGATTAAAGAAGAAGAGGATCGGCAGCGTCAAATTGAAGAAGAACGTATTCGTCAAGAAGAGGAACGTGAGAGGCAGCGGCTAGAAGCCATACGGTTGGAAGCGGAGCGAAAGGAAAAGCGCAAGCAAAAAGAAGCTGAACGGAAGGCTCGCCTTAAGGCAGAAGGCAAACTTCTTACTAAGAAACAGAAAGAAGATCGTGCTCGTGCGCAGGCTATGTTAGAGTCATTAAGAGCACAGGGCATAGATATACCTGACCCCAATGAGAAACGTCCAACAAGGCCAGGTGACAAATACAAAAAAATTTATGTTATGCTAACTGTTTTATTAATTTTTGTTTAAAGGAACTCGAATCCGACCAAAAAAGAAAGGCCCAACTCAAAACGAAGGAGTAGTCGAAACAGATTCAAAGGACACGAAAGTTTCCGAGGAGACTGATACACAAGCAAGTGTTGCCCAAGAGGAAATCATTAAGGAATCATGGGATGCAAGCGATTCTGAAGGAGAAGACAACGGCGAAGACAATTCACAGGCCACTAGTACGAATAATGAGGAAAAGCAGGCTGCTGGTGACAGTCGCAAAAGGTCTGATACAATCACAGAAAATTCTCCATCGGAAGCAGATTCAGAAGCAGAGAACGATGTAGAGCATGACGATGTTGATCATAGAGAATCTGGTTCGGAATCGGTACATTCTGTTAAGGACAATGCAGCTACATCGAACGATCCAGAAGAGAGACGTCTTCGTGCTGAGCAACGTATTATTAAACGTAAAACGGATGCTGAAATTACTCGGACTACAGATAATCTACGTGCTCCTGTTGTTTGTGTTTTGGGTCATGTTGATACAGGCAAAACCAAAATACTCGATAAATTGCGGCGAACACATGTTCAAGATTCCGAAGCGGGCGGAATAACACAACAGATCGGTGCCACAAATGTCCCAATCGATGCCATAAAGGAACAAGCTAAAATTGTTCGAAATTCTAGTGAATTCGAATATCGTCTTCCTGGCCTACTAATTATTGACACGCCCGGTCACGAGTCCTTTAGTAATTTACGTAATCGAGGATCTTCGTTATGCGACATTGCGATTTTGGTTGTTGACATAATGCACGGCTTGGAGCCGCAAACAATCGAATCCATAAATTTGCTAAAGAAGAAAAAATGTCCATTTATTGTGGCATTGAATAAAATCGATCGTCTGTATGACTGGAAAGTCATGTCTCGACGTGATATACGCGATGTAATAAAAGAACAAGAACCTAATACGCAATTAGAATTTAATCAGCGTGCCAAGGATATAATTCTTCAATTTGCCGAGCAGGTTTGTAAATCTAGTGGAAATTAATTCTAGAGAATTTTAATTATTTTATTTATTTCGAAATTTCAGGGTCTTAATGCTGCGCTGTTCCATGAGAATCCCGATCCCAAGACATATTTATCCCTTGTTCCTACAAGTGCTATAACGGGCGAAGGCATGGGGAATCTTCTCTTTCTTATAGTTGAATTCTGTCAGAAAATGCTGGCCAAACGTTTGATGTACTCCGAAGAGTTGCAGGCTACTGTGCTTGAAGTTAAAGCTATACCAGGTCTGGGAACAACTATCGATGCTATTCTCATTAATGGTAGATTGCGCGAAGGTCAGACAATGATTGTTGCTGGTACTGATGGCCCAATAGTAACGCAAATACGCTCACTACTAATGCCGCAACCATTGAAGGAACTCCGTGTAAAGAATGCTTATGTTGAGCACAAAGAAGTTATGGCTGCTCAAGGCGTTAAAATTGCGGCAAAGGATTTAGAAAAGGCAATAGCTGGAATTAATTTGTTAATAGCTCATAAACAAGATGAAATAGAAATATGCAAGTAGGTAGAAATGAATTTTAAATCTATTTAAAACTGATGGAAACAATTCGGGATTCTAGGGAAGAAGTTGCAAAGGATTTGAAAAGCGCTCTTAGTCATATTAAGCTGGCTCAACTCGGTGTTTACGTGCAAGCCTCAACTCTTGGTTCGCTCGAAGCCTTATTGGAATTTTTGCGGACGTCGAAGATTCCGGTGAGTTACAAAAGAAATATACAATTTATTTGAGGATTTTTTACATTTCGCTCTAGCTCTATTTCCTCTGCCTTTCCTAGGATCTAAAACTATCCTTACCAATTTTTCCTTCCATTTGGTTTGTTTGTTTTTCTGTGATGGCTGAGGCCAAAATCGCAATGAGATAAAATTGATTACCTTCTGATTATATCTGATAAAACTATAGTGCGGAATTTTCGTTTGATGAGTGCTTGTCGATTGTAACACTTCTGGCTTCAATTGGCTTCGAAATAGACACCATTGTTGATAGCTGCGTACCTTCGTGTGGGATAATCCATCAGCAGAAAAACGTTCATAGGGCAAAAAAAACGTCGCCGTAAAACAAAAACATAAAAGGACATGCACATATGTATAAAACGTCTTATATGTGAGCGATGGAGAGGAGATCGTCTGCGAGTGATGAAATCAATACTAAAAACCAAACCGAAAATTTAGTCTTGTTGCAAATCACAATCACCCAAACGAAACAATAGAACAAATGTTGTTGCTTTATTTCATTGTTTGTCGATTGCTATGCGTTGATTCGGTGTAGTTTCAACTCAAGAAAACATTGTGTTCTTGTCGAAATTAAGTTGACGTAGCGAGTATTTACATATTTGCTCCTAACATTATCCAAATCTTAGAAAATATAACAATTTCAAAGAGTTCTCGTAAGTGTTGTAACTGATCAGCTGATAAATTACAGATAGTCTTCTACTGTTTATATAAAATCAGCTGATTCTCATGCTTTATAAACAATGAAGCTCAAGCATTTGAAGGCTTATTAAACTTTAAATTGTAAGAAGTAATCGAAAATAGGAAGGTCGTTATTAGTTTTTTCACGTGGATATGAACGTGTTCGCAGTAATGTCAGGGGCTATTCATCGCCGATTTGCACCAATAAATGCTTTTTGTTGTTTCTTCAACAACTTCCATTAATCTTTCAAAACGTGGTGCATCTTCAATATCAAGATTATCGGAATAGCTTGGGGATTAGCGTTCTCTGTAAATGTATCTTAATCATAAATACAATTGTTGTTGGAACATTCACTTAGAACAAAGTAAAGCACATCGAAAACGTTACTTTCGATTTCTCGAAAGGGAAGAAATTATATGTTAAAGAAATTATAATATGTGTATGACAAAGTGACTTATGTGTGAAAATGGACCGGGATAATTAAAATTCCTTAATTAAAAAATTATTTTCCGAACCGAAATTATTTTCCGAACCTACCAGTATTTGCGCATTTCGCACTTACTGTAACTTTGACTGAGAGCATGTAAGTGCACATGTATGTGTATGTATGCGTGTGTGTTTGTCTTTGGGTGTATGCGTGTGAGTACATGTGTTTTGTTTTGTCAGCAAAGAATTCTCGTAAACAATTTTTTTCTTTAACAGGAAATTCATTATCATCATGTCATACTATATTTGATCTTATCTCATGTTTGTATTTTTATGATCGAAAAATTCTCTAATATCAAAATTAATAAATGGATATAGATATAATGGAGAAATCGTAAAATGAAAAAAATTATGGAGGAATAAATTTTTAGAGTAAGAATTAAATTAATGAAATTAATTAAATTTCCTTTAATTGATGATAATATAAAATTTTCGTAAAAATGATTTATTTATAGAATGAAATATTAATTCATATCTAGAATGAACAGCTCCAGCAAGCTCTGAAGTAATCCGTCTGATTTCAGTGAACCCGGTTTCCCTTTAGTAAGCCTCCAATGAAAGGGAGGAGTGATAGAGAGAGAGCGGAGCGGAGCTTAGAGAGAGAGAGAAATATTAAAGTGTTTTAAAAACAGGAAGCACCAATTATCTGAGTGTTTCCGTTCCTTTTCGAATTTAATTCTACAGTTTATGATTTTGTTTTCAATCTCTCGAAGTGTTGAGAACAAAAGAAACAGAAGAGGAAGACACTGATTGAAGAAAACGTTCTTCCAAAAAGAGGTTTGGTTCCAAACGGTCAATCATGAATAAGAAAAATAATGAAAAACTTGTTGCAAAGCCTCATCAAAATTGATTACATGAATTCAATTTGATAACTTTTGATATCATTGGATTATATATAATTTGCTAAAAGCGTTATTATTTTACGCTTGTATTACTATTTTTTTAATTTTGTTTTTCGCTAATTTGTAAAAGTCCATCAGTCGGTCGGGCGGCCGGCCATTCGGTCGGTCGGTCCGATATACCTTTGCTGTTTGTCTGTTGTTTTCATTGCGGCGGATGTCATTATAAAGCAAATTTTTTTTTCACTGGACAAAACGGGTAAATAAAACAACAACAACAACAATATAACAAAAATGAGCTATAAAGTCACTTCAAAGCCTTCAACTTTTTTCTTCAATAAAAATAAAATTAAGAAGAAGATGAAAAGAATGATAACAATGTTTCCACTAAATAATGAATGAATGAATCGAAAAAGGCTGCGCAAACGGAAGAATATGCAAAAGAAAACAATAAGAACGAAAGAAAATTCAATTCAACAAATACTGACGCAAAAACAACAACAACAACCAACCAACCAGACAACCAACAAGAGCAACAACAACCATTTCGCTGGCACAAGAGCCATCACAAAATATGGAAAAGAGCGGAAGTGCGACCGGAAGCCGAAGAATATACTCATTTAAAAATAATAATAAAGATGACGGAGAAGAAGAAGAAGACCCGCAAGAGAAATGATTACCCTTAGTTTAGTGTTTGTTTGTCGTTCGTTTTTTTTGTTTCATTTAACAAAATTTTATCTTCATTTCATTCTGAATTATTTGTACTTTTTGAAAGAGATGTTACGTTACAGTTTGTGTAATAGTAATGCGAGACAGAGAGAGGGATAGAGTGGAACTAGTGAGAGGAGGAGAGCTGCGTAGAGAGAAATGATAGAGCGAGAATTACGATTTTTTTAAGAAAAAATTGAGAACTTAAAAACATTGAGGCCATCACTAGCGTCATCAACACTCAAGATTTCAGTGAGAATTATTTTAATTAATGGATTAAATAATTTCTTCACTGTTTCAAAAATTTACAATTAAGAATTTTACGAAAAAAGAATGAGAGAATATTAATTTGAAAAAAAACCAATTAGGTATATTATTTATTTCCTACTTCCAAGAGGCGGACGGATCGGATCATCCACTGATATCTTCAGGTCTAAAAAATCTGTTAGAGAAAAGAAAACCTTTAAATATTTTTATTTTATTTAATTTGTTTTTTATTTGGGGAAAAAAGCCTTCTAATTAATTCCACAAAATATCACTTTATTCCATATCGGCCGCCCCCGCAGCAACCCACTGCCTCTAATCAACTCCACCGCTTATTTAATTTTTACATTAATTTATTTCATATATGGTTTTATTTTTTATGGCTTTAAAAGAGATCATCATCATAATTTCTTAACCACACACACACACATAATTTTCTCTCGCAACAAATCAGCCATTAATTTGAAAAGATTACAAAATGTTTCATTTAAACGCGTGTGACTTTTTTTGGATGAGCGGCGGAGCTCTTCGTATAAACCTAAAATTTACCCTTATTTATGTTCATTCGTTATTGTTGTTGCTGTTGTTGTTGTTGATGTTCTTCCCACATCGGACCGAAACTGAGAAACCATCATAAATCCGTTAATAATATTGTGCAATTATAATAATAATCATGTAATAATTCTGTCAGTTTTTTAATAATTCTCTCAATAATAATCGTAAATTGCAAAATGAGTTGATGCGTTTGATGATAAACATGATGCAATTTATTGAAATAACTATCTCTGCCGAATTCACCAAATGCCAACTAGTTACGCTTTTGGTGCTCGTTGTAAACGATTATCCGCACGCCTTTCCGTACGTCTGACGTTCGTTGAAGGTTTGTTTGTTGTTCGGCGACTCGACGTTTGCCGCTTCACCGATTTTCTAAAATCAATTTTTTTCTAATTTATTTTTTATTTTATTTAATTCATTTTATTTTTATTTTTGTTTATTGTGTTCGTGCTTTAAAACGGATGAACAGCACTCGTTATGAATGAATTTAATTTGAGCGTGTTGTTCCCCCATTTTCGGCTCATATGGTGTGTAGTGTATAGTACGTGTACGGTGTAGTATATATCGTATATATTAAATAATAATGGCAACTTTTTTTAATTAATTCTAAAATCAAACACTTTCAATGTATGCAACAAATATATATTTACTTGTATTTAGGAATAGTAATCAATTGATTGGTCGTTTTGGAGGCGGACTAATTAGCTTGCCCGATGACAAAATCGCTCTATTTTCACCGCGACTAAATTCGGAACTTCGAGGACAAATGTTGTTGTTGTTATTGTCGCGGCTGTTGTTGTTAAGTGTCGCGTTGCGTGCGTGTTACGTAAACAAAAAAGTTGTTAGCGATTATGAATAATTTAACTGAATGTAAATCGCTAATGATTATTCAAGCAAAATTTTTCAAATGCACGCAATCAATATTTGCATAGCTTCATTTATTCGATGCGTCTTTTCTTCTGTCTATCTCCATCTCTTTATCACGCTCCTTCACCGTGTTTCTAATGATCGATTGATTTCATTGTTGATCGAATTAGAATGCTGAATTCTTTTTAGTTCGATTCATCAAGGTCGGATATATTTGAAATTAGTTCTTATAAACGCAGGGCCAACCAATTGTTTCCTTTTGATAAAAAAATTCAATAAAAGAAGACGTACAAATATTGTAATAATAATAATTATTTTTTAATTAATAGGAGAAATCTTTCAATTAATTTTTCAACAAAATCGGGGCCTGGAGTAGTCGTCGTCGTCAACACTCATTTCCGATGATTTCAAACTCTCTATCTCTTTCTCTCTTACTCTGAGTAATAGCGTAAATAATTTGACAGCCTACGTTTTTGTGGATTGTCGGGGCACGATAATCGGTTTTTTGGCGGCGCACCTCGTGGAGATTATTTTCATGACGCCCTCATTCTTTACGTAATATAAAACTACGAAAACCGTTAGGTACCACCCTGTACAAAAGATCATAACTTTGCTTTTCATCCACACGATCAGTTTTAATGGTGTTTTATTTATTTCAATTTTGCAATATTCACCACTGCTCTAATTCTGCGTCATGAAACACACACACATACAAACGCTGCCAAAAGAGGAAGTGATTAATTATACCCTACACTCAAAGGGTGAAGGGTATATTAAGTTTGTGCCTCCGCTTGTAACGTATTAAAGAAGGCGTGGCGGGAGTAAACCAGTATATCAGTATAGAATCATCTCACGAATTACAGGAGAAAGAAAACAGATATTCTCACGAAATTTGGCATGAACATTCTCTGTCGTTACAAGATGTTTGTGATTGAAAATGGGCAAAATCGGCGGGGGTGTCAAACCTAATTTTTATAAAATAAAGTTGTAAAGCCACATTTTTAAGCCTCTCAAAATTTTAAGACTGACTGACTTGAAATTTTTACGATTGAGAAACGTTGTTGAGAGTTATAATTCCGCAGGAAATGGGCGCGGCACATGTTTGAGAAAAGTTGAACAAGTTGAGCAAATATAAATCAACTAAAGAAAGGAAATGTAAAATTAAAAGAGGCGTGTCCGGGGCACTGGTTATTGGATTGAAACCATAATTTGTTTGCTTTAGGACATTTGACCTTCGGGTAGAAAATAAGTATTCTTACTCATCATTTGTTATTCATGAAATTGGAAACATCCTGTGAAATCTGCTTGAGATGATGTAGTGTGTTGTGCCCACGTGTATTGATTCGGTTGCCTCTATTGACTGCCTGCCTGATTGATTGAAACGACTGAGTGTCTGTTTGACTGACTGAACGACTAATTGACTAACTTACTGACTGACTGACCGAGATGATTGACTGCCTAATGATAATTGTTATTGTTTTTCATTCGTGCTCAGCGGATAGATCGAGATTGACTTGTTCAAGTAGGTAATAATGTTTTCAAGGTGACCTAAAAAAGGGACAAACCCTTTAGATCCTTTCAGGTACTGTAATAGGTTTTCATTGTTCAAACGACGAGATTCTTTTTCGTATTCACTTAACGTACAACTGAAATGAACTGAGGATATTCTTCATTCACAGCGAGTAAATTGCCCTCGGCTTCCAGCTGTCAACTGACTCGAGTTAATGTTCCCAGAAAATAATTCGATCTTTAATTTTTCAAAATACGTTCAATATATTCTCGGTATTGGTATGAGATAAACTTTATGCAATTATTACTACTTTCACTTTTCAGATTAAATCCATATTATTCCAATACGATTCTGTTCAACGTTTTAACAATTCGATGGAAAATGCTTGATGCATTTTCAGCATAAAACGTAAAATTATCCGAAATGCTTCACACGCACAATTTTCTGATGCGTCAGCCATTCTAATTATCGTTAAGAGAATAACTCGCAAATTCATGATAACTCAGATTGATTGTATGAAATTGTATAAATGTGATACAATTCATACAATTGTCTATATTATATGTAAATTGTTTTCATACCGAGAATACACTAAACGGTCCTAGTATATTAAGCGATCGTAATTTACCTCTAATACTTTGAATTTTAAATACTCTAAATTTTTTTTTGCTCTGATTTTAGCTTAGTTTCTTTTTGTTCTGTGTGTTTCTGGACCGGAAGTTTATATATAATTCTTTGAATTATTGACAGAAATATAGAAAAGAGAACATTTTTTTGAAGATGTGTCCGGAATGGGCTGTTAGTCAAAACAAATTGAAACAAAGAATGAATGAAATTTGCAAGAGTCGAAATAATGACTACTAAGATGATCAGAAAGATAAGAAATAAAGATGGATTAAAGGAATTAGTGAAGAATTAGAAATGAAGAATAATGTGTGGAATAGAATTTTTGCCTATTACAAATAGAAAAAATTTGTAATACTTCTTTCACGTAAACTATATTCTTCCATCGCATAAAAAAACTGATTTAATTTCGTTTTTCTTCGCTTTTGCTTGCGTCACATATGGTCTAGATAATCGTCTTTCATCAACGAAATATTCCCGTCAAATCACTTTGTGATGATGATTATTGTGAATTAGAATGAGGAAGATGAAGAGGGGAGGAAGAGTATCATGAAAGACATGGTTTTGCATAAGAATCAACCGGAAGTATTATGTGGCTCTATAATTTCGTATCGTCGCGTCTCATTTATAAAACGGTAAAACACTCCTTACAATCACCCCCCCCTCCACCATCTATCCACACCACACCCGTCACGTTTAATTTTAATTTTATTCCGAATTACGCGAATGTGGAACAATTCTCTTCATTATTATTTATTCTCTCGACACCAGCATTCTTGCAATTTCCTCATTTATCCAACAAAAAACGAAACCGCCGTTGACTAAAAAAAAATTATGAATGAATGAAGGAATGAATGAATGAGTGAAAGAAGTTAATAATGTATTCGGGGATTCGTATTCGAGCGTAGGGCAATCGATCGAGAGAATTTAGTGCGGAAGAGAGCGGTGAAATGGTCATAAAAATTAGAATGGAACGGACATTTTTGGCGGGATGAATTTGGATGAAATATTTTAATGATGGCAATAATGATTATAATGATAATGATGATAACTAAGCTAATGGTAAAGCTGATAATGATGATGTAATTTCGTTAAGGCACATCATTGAGTTCAAACACAATAATGATTTTACAGTCTAATTGACTTTTATAGTGATAAAATTTGGAACGATTTTCCGTCATCCCTAGTCAACTTTGGTTTGTAGACAAACCGGTTTCGGCGATGTGCCATCTTCAGTGTCCGTTTTCTTTCTCTTTTTTTTCGAGAACGAAAACGGACACTGAAGATGGCACATCGCCGAAACCGGTTTGTCTACAAACCAAAGTTGACTAGGGATGACGGAAAATCGTTCCAAATTTTATCAACATCCAACCCTGTCGGAAAAATCAACAAATATCAAGAAGACTTTTATAGTCTAATATTTTGATCAATCAGCTTAGGTAAATCGTCGTGGGTAGATAACAACAACAAAAAAAGAAACGTCGTAAACAACGTAAAAATGCTGAAATATTTATAGAAAGGATTCATCTTTCATTTCATCAAAAATATATTTGAATTGTTGTTGGTTTTATTTGCAATTCGCCTTAACAATTCAAAAATGTTTAATGTCTTCAATAATTTTCGTTAAACAAAAAAATGGTGTGTTGGTTGATTTGGAAACCGGTCAAATTTAGGTTTCATCTACGATCTATGAACATTAATGTCATTCCGTTGCACAAGTTTCTGTTTCTGTTTCGCTTTCTCCTTTTGTGGTTTCGATTAATTTTTTTTGTGGGAATCTCTGAAGGAGAGGGGGACGGGGAGAGGTAAGCTCTGTTAGAGTTGTCGCTTGATTCCGATATACCAGATGGTTGTTGGTTGACGGTAGGATGGATTTCTCTGTTTTACGCCTTTGCATTTTTTGACATGTTCGGTTTTTTTTGTTTTTCTTTTTATAAAATTTTCAGTCTTTTCGGTTTTGGCTTTGTTGCATTTTTTTATTCAAAAGAGACTGCGCAAAGATTAAAAATGAAACCAGACTCGTTTCAAGAAACTTTTAAGCCATCAGAAAACAGAAAGCATTGCACGCAACAACAACAACAACAACAACGTTTACACTAAAAGGATTTGAAGTGTGGAATCTTAAGACGTTGCCAGGCAAAATCAACTGAAATGAAGGAAGAGACCCTCTTCTTCAGAGAACCGTGACGACGACGACGACGATGACGATGACGACGACGTGAGTCTTGAATGCGGAATTTATGAATGGATGGAACATTAAAAACTGAAGCACAAAAGAAACAAAGCAACACGCGAAGTATAATATAATGATTAAAATCATAACGACGACGACGATGATGATGATGATGATGATGACGATGATGATGATGATGAAAGAAATACAAACATAAAGAAAAAGTAATAATGCAAAAGTGGAATGTGCTACGAGACACAACACAAAAAAAGACAAGAGAATGGCGGGAAAGAGTCACAGACAGCTGCCGTTCACCCTGTACTGCTCTTAATTTCATTCATAAACATGAAATCATAGACAACAGAGCACTCGATTTATGAATGAAAAGTTACAGGGCGTGCAGTTCGCCGAGCCGAGCACTGCATGGCAAATTGTAATTTTAGTGTGCAGCTGCCGTTAATGGAAAGTACGTGTTTGTGTATGTGTAAGAGTCGTTGCCGTTGTTGATGTTGTTGGTGCGATTGCTATTGTATAATCAGTCAGTCAGTCAGTCTATCTTTTATATAAAGCAAATAAGAAAGTCTACTCGTTATTGGTATAACCTCCCCTTTCTCTTTCACTCTCTCACCCACAATCGCTCTCTTCTCTTTCTATGTTTTTTCACAAACTTTTGTGTCATCGGTTTTGAATTGACACGATTACATTACGATTTATTCACGTTTATTTTCACGGTTTAGATTTTTCATGTATTTTATTTAAACGATTTACGAAGTTCCTCCCCGCTCGTAATAGGTCTCAGGGGGTATTAAAAAATTATTTTTTGAGAGGAGGTTACGCCATATTAATTCAAACACAATTCTGTTGTATAACTCTCAACGTTTATGAGATATTTATCACAATGTTTTAGACTATTCTATTTTTTTAATGGAAATGTTTTAATATTATTTCGATTCTGATAATACTTTTACAGGTGTCTGCCATACGCATTGGTCCCGTAGTGAAACGTGACGTCATGAAAGCCTCGACAATGTTGGAGCATGAGGCACAGTAAGTAAATCTATTTACAAAATAAATCTATTTACAAAATTTAGTAAAGAATCTTTTATATGTGGAAGACTATCGTAAAAGATATTCAATTATAATTATAGTCATACTTCTGTACCTTTTCTTAAGCTGTTCTAATTTAGTTTTAATTAATATAATTTAATTAGTTAGTATAATTAGTATAATTTCTCTATCGATTATCTGATCTATCTTAATTATATAGTATAATTCTATTTCAGATACGCAACAATTTTAGCCTTCGACGTAAAAATCGAACGTGAAGCACAAGAAATAGCCGATTCATTAGGCGTTAAAATATTCCAAGCTGATATTATATATCATCTCTTTGATAAATTTATGGCCTATCGTGATGAATTAAAACAGAAGAAACGTGATGAATTCCGATCTATAGCAGTTTTTCCTTGTAAGCTTAAGGTAAAATCAAAATTATTGGCTTATATCTCGAAAACCAATATTAAGTTGTGCGAATATAGTTAAATTCTATTATATTTTTTCCCCATTTAAAATATTTTAGATACTGCCTCAGTTTGTTTTTAATAGTCGTGATCCAATTGTTATGGGCGTGATGGTGGAAAATGGCATTGTAAAAGTGGGCACACCCCTATGTGTACCCAGTAAAGAAGTGAGTACTAAATAAAATAAAAAAAGACTTCTGATTTTATATTTTCGTAATAATTAAAAACTTTTTAAAGGTTTTCCTTTTGGAAATACTATAGCGTTCGTTTATTTTGGAAGTAAGCGAGATTAAAATGGGTGGGAGGGGTAAACCTGGATGAGTTCATGTTAAATTAGAAAATTTTATCCAATTCTAATTTTTTTTTGGATTTTTTTTTGTGTTAATTTGAAAACCAATTTCTTCAAAATTTATTCTTTTCCTTTCTCGACAAAATTTGTAGCGGCTTCCTTTAAGAAATGCGGATATTATTGTCGACAGCACAATAAGTCTTTACCTTCATCCCCTTCCCTCTTTTTCGAACGGGTTTCCTTCTTCTTTTCTTTCTTTCTTGCAATTGATAAAAGACCACTTTTGAAACCACTTCCGAAACCACTTCCGAAACTGCTTCCGAAAGTACTTCCAAAATAAGAAGGGGTCATCACTTGGAAACCCGATATCGTGTTCCTCTTCTTGAGAAACAGGCAGGCCACAGACACACACACACACAAATACATGAACGCATATGTTAGGTTTGTAAGGGTTGGGAAAATTTAACCCCGGTAATTACAAAAGAATTAAAGGGTCAAACCTTAACCTAAAAAATAAATCTACAAAAGAAAGAAAAAGAAACCCCTTTAATGGAATTCGATTGAGGAAGACAAAAGTATCAAGAGGCAAAAATGATATTCTGAAAAAAATATATATATAGTCAGTCATATGCTTTGAAATACTATTATAACCGATCTATTTTTTAAAAATGATTTTTCGATTAAATTTGAAAAGTCTTCCCATTTGAAAAGACCCTTCTGCTACCGTTTCCTTTTAATATTTATGTATTTCTATTCACAGACTATAATCGTTTTACACATATACCTGCCGTGATTTATATTCCAAGCTATATACATATTTTTTTTCTCCATTCTCGGTCTGAATTTATTTTACCGTATGTTTCAAATTCGATGCGTTGTTCGGTTGCGATGCGTTGATGTGTTGTTGTTTTGCGTAGCATCTGCATTTTGGGTTCTGTTTTTGTTCTATTAAATAAAGTGTACCGGGCACCATGAGTTTACCATAAGGCACAAATACTTCCGGATTTAGTTTTGAATAATAATTGCTAGTTCCGGTATTTGTTCCATCAAACGGATAATTCTTTTGTGATGATTAGTTTACAGGAAATGATGAAATAAACGTTTGTGTATGTATGGCTTGCTTGCAAACACTTTTATGAGACACGGTATTATAGGTATCGTCAAATTTGATATACATATATATATTTTCTATATATATACTATTATACCCCCGTGCCCCGAAAGAGCTGTTTGATTTTAAAAGGCTATAGAAACCACGTTGCTGCGGAAGTACTATGGAATCACGTAGTTCCATAACATCCGGTCGTTTGATTGGTATTATTGGAAGAATGTACGTGTGTATGTCGGGAACACAGGGTAAGGATAGAAAGAGGGAGCGAGAAAGAGGGAGAGAGAAGGAGGTAGTTATGTGTATCATACAAAAGAAACGGCGGATAGGTCGGAAATCCATTTGTGTGAAAGGATTTGCTCTTTGTTTTCTTTGATTATCGGATCAATAATGGAAGCCTCTAAATCCATGATGATTCCTTCTTATTTCTTAAATGAAGTCGACTGGATCTATCAAATGTAACGCAAGGTGAGAAAATTAATGTATGCTAACGTATTGTTTATTGGCTGCTGAACAAATGTTGGGTGCTCGAATAAAAACAACAACAACATTAATAATAATAAGAAAAGTAATACTAATAACAGGAACACCAACAACAACACCACGTTAGATGAACATCGCGAAGAAAAATTAAGATTATAAATAAATGCCCTTCCCATATTTAGACTAATGTATGGTCCGGTCCGATTCGTCTTGGCTCGTCTCGTCTCGTCTCACCCCGTCGCGTCCCGTCCTGGCCTTTTCTGATGCCGATTCAGGAAATCAGCATGAGATTGAATGATTAAGAATTATAAACAAAGCAGTTTCTTTACATCGAACGGAAGTCGGAGGCGGTACCCAGTGTGTGCATAGTCTTGCGTCTACGTCTGACGCCAATTAAGTTTATACGTATCGATACACACTTGCCATACATACTTACACGTACATAAATACTCGTTCGTACCGTAGGCTTTTTATGTGCCTTATCGGAACGGCCGGTCGATCGTCTCAAGCAAACGGCATGCCGGGACTCTCCGCCACGCTCGATATGTCGTTTGCTGTCGTTTCTGCCGTTTCAGGTTGGTTGGGTTCCGATTTCTTGTTTTCTGTTTCTTGTGTCTTCTGTTTCATTCGTTTTGCTTCATATCGTACATTTTTTGAATTATGGGGCTGTTATCGTTGTTGTTGCTGATGTTGTTGTCGATGTTATTGTTGTTGCTGTTATTGTTGTTGCTGTTCTTGCTGCTGTTATTCTTATTGTTGTTGTTCATTCATTCACATTCTTAAACTTAAAATTAAATCGAACAGGTTGTTGTTGTTGGGATTGTTACTATTGCTGTTGTGAATGTTTTGTTGTTGTTGTTGTTGTTGTTTTTTAATGACTAACAGCTCCAAATGGATCGTAAGTATTATGAGGAGCTGCAACGCGTTGGTTGTTTGAGGATCTCGTCCAGTTTAAACGGAAAAGGAGTTTAGTTTATGCGGAGGAAGGATTGCGAATCGACTGCTACGAGACAATTAACACAACACCGTCGTATGCTAGCTATGGTTGCCGGTAAGGGAAGGGGAGGGGTGCTAAAGGGTTTGGAAATACGAGTAGAGGCAGCTTTTCAAAGCTATTCAATGAAATAAATGAAGGCTGCAATATATTTCTGTCAAAAGACCTTTGGATGCAGTGAGGCATATCAGCCATAAGATCCACCCCGTTTCTGTCGCTTCTCCCTTTCCTTCGCTTCCCCATTATCGGGCCATACAATTATATTCTTATAATTTTTTTTGAAATATAATAATTTTTGAAAACAAAATGTTAAAATATTAAAATAAAAAATAATATAAATGATAAAGAATTAACATATAGAAATTATGGAATTTAGAAAATATTAATTAAAATAAAAATTTAAATAATAACTGTTAGGAACGCGAACTTCGGTCTTGTCGAAAGTCGTATACTCTACACCCATAATATAAATTCATGGTTTAAATCCAAGTGGGCCAATGGGCCGATCACGCCCATTTTCGGGGATATAATTTTGACTTTAACGATGAACACGAATGTAAAACCTTAATTCTAAATTCACTGCGTAGGCTGAGCAATTACCGCAGATAAATGCTGGTTCGAATTCGCCCGACTTCGCAAATTTGTTTTCGATAATAAACAGCTTAATAAGTTGGAGAACGTTTTGTTCAAACTTCATGGTAATACTTCAATTCGTCGTCCTTTAATCGTAGCATTTGATAGTGGGCGGTCACACCCACTTTTAGGGATGTGTTTTTAACGAAAACGCTTTATTCAAAAACATAATTCCAATTTTGAAATAACTCTTAGATCAGAGAAACTGAACCATAAACACGAATTAATTTATATGTGGGCGTGTATATATAATTGTATTTATAAAAGTGGGTGTGTATTTTGGCCGACTTCGCCCGTTTCAATCAATCTCAGACAGCCTATACTGACAGCCTATGCGTGCGAAAGTCCATATCGATATCTCTTTCTCTTCGCCTGTACGCGTGATTCCACAGACAATCAGACAAGCGAAACCGATGGCGAGAACGACTCAGGGCGTGATTTTGGCAAAAGCACGAAAACTTTTATATACGTCTGCTTTAATACGTAATAAAAGGAATGCGTTACAAAGTGAGCATGTCCTATCCCTTTGGGTGTAGGGTATAAAAAAGTAAGATAGAAATAATAAAATAAATAAACTAAAAAATAAAATAAAACTTTAATAATGAAATGATTGGAGAAAATTCAAAAATAAATAAACTTTCATAAAATAAAAAGCAAAAGACAAAAAGAGAAAAGAAAGAAAGAAAGAAAGAATTTTAAAATAAGGTTAAAATATTATTAGCCCAATGGTAATATAAAACATGTTTTAAGAAAAGCAAATATTTAATTATATTTAAAATAAAATTGAACGTAATCTAGACCAAAAAGCAATTCAGCAACAATTATATGACAGCAACTTGTTCTTGGAAGCGAAGCATCTTCAATCATTAGATTATTTTTCTTTTCCTGCCAACTACGTGCTCACAGGCCGGACGTTGCGATCCGTCGTCGTCAAACAAGTCTTTCATTCATATCAAAGCGTTGTAAAATCCCCTTTTGTTTCTTTTTCTCATTGGATTTCCGTTTTCATTCCGCTCCTCCCTCTCTCTATCTCTCTTTCTCTCTCCCTCTCTCTGTCTCTCTTTTTAAATTCTTAAACGTGTTTATGAATTTCATTCAACTTAGTTTGACTACTTTTGCTTATTTTCTCATACTTTTCAACTGCACTTCCCTTTCTCCCCATCTTCGAAAATTTCCGTTTCAAATAATTTCCACGCTTTAACAATTTCCTTTATGGAATAGCTCGAATCCGGTCCGAGTTCTTCATGGAATAACATCAAAGTTTCCTCGAACATTTTTTAGTAATAAAAAAATTATGGTAAAAAAATCCGCATTGCCGCAAGAGAAGCTTCCTTCTGGGGCTCGCCTTGACCCATCCATTTAGTGCTGACTGCATTGCATTGAAAAGGGCGGGGATGATCATACGACGAATAGAGTCTGAAACCATTTTATTTGAAAACGAAGAAATGTTTGTTAAATAAAAATGACTTTATTTTATCTTTCCTTAAGGAAATTCTCTGGAATTAATTAAAATTTAAGAAAAATCAAAAGCGTGGAAAAGGCTTCTTTAATGATTAATTATTCTGAAGGAGCTGCTTTCAAAATTAATGGCTCGAATTATTAAGACAATTGTTTCATTTATCGTAAGTAGATTCGGATACAGGCAATAAAACAATGAATACATTCATTGATATGAATTTATTCACTTGTTTCCACTTCTTTGCCATTATTTTTTTCTTTTGAAAGAAAGCTTTCCACTATTTCGTTTTTTATAGAAAAAACCTCTCAATCTATCGCCCAGTTTTTCTGCGAATACAAAGATAATGTATCTGAATTACCTGAATCAAATATTGCAAAACAACAACAAAATCGAGGAATCGTTGAATTGCACTGCAAGAAATTATAAAAACCTTTTCTCATTCATAAAAATGTGCTTCCCATTTACTCTTTCGCTCTCCCCACTCTCGTGTTCTCTTTCCGTCGCTCTTCATTCATCATTGTCTCTCTATTCTCGGCTTTGTTTATACAATCTGATAAGGAAAACTTATTATTTATGCATGCCCACCAGAACACACACACACGCACCCATACACACACTCGTATTTCTGCACACACATTTACACGCATATACGTGAGCGTATACGTAGAGTGAAATGACGAGAAGAGAAGGTACACTCGCGCGAGATACCTTCTAAGTCGATAGATGTGACGGCCGACGCGACGCGACGCGACGTCGAGGTTTTATTAACTATTCAGTTGGCAATACTTCCGGCCGCCGCCGCCACCGCTGCCAACACCCTGAGCAAACGGCTTTTGTATGAATTCATTCAATAATTTGAGTGGAAATAAGAAGAAGAAAAATAGGTGGAAGAAGAAGAAGACGAAGGCAAAAGAAAGAAGATCGGTCCGAAAAAAACCAGCAAAAATGTAATTGACAATTGAATTGGCCTTCAGCTGCTTCTTGCGTTATATTTTCACTCTCTCTCTCTCTCGCTCTTTCTCTGACTTTCTTTCTTTCACACTCTCTCTCTCTCTCTGGCAAACGAGTCTGATTTTGGCTCATTCATTCATTAAATGTAGAACGCAATGAAGAGTCATAAATCCGAAAAGGAATGAATGGAATACAAATATATTAAAGCGAAATCAACATTTCCACTAAAAAATAAATAAATAGATAACATCGACGGCTTATCCAATTGTATTTCACAAGGTTTCAAATTTATTTCAGAATCGATAAATTTAATTCCATAAATCATCAAATGTATTTCAGAGACTGTCAAATGTAGTTCAGAAAACGTCAAATGTAATTCAGAAACCATCAAATCTAATTCAAAAATATTAAACCATTAAACCATAGACCAAAACTGAATGACAATCCAACATAACCCATAAGCGAATTAACCGTGCCCGTTTTTTTCGAAGAGCCAAGAAAATAATCCTTTTCGAAATATTTGTTGCAAAATTTGAATGATTTTAAACTAACATTCCGATGAGCTAGGCGCTCGACCATATCATACCTACGATATGGATGACAAGGAAACATAATCAGTAAATTAATCAGCCACACCCACTTGGACCCAGAGAAATGGGCAATCTCAAAATGTCGAAACAAATTTTGAAAATTATTTTGAACCAACTTAGAGTTAGAAGCTTAGGCTTAGTGGCTTGAAATTTGAGAAACAGCTTGAAACTAGATGACAATGTCGTATAAAGCAGAAACGAACTACTCACACGCCCACTTTGAGGATAGGAATCTGGTATCTTTCAAAATGTTCGTTAAACATTTTAAAATTGATTTTAAATAAACTTCGCGGCGAGCAGAAGCTCGAGATTTGAACGATAGTTTAGAACTGGAAGGCAATGCAAATTAAAACGTGAACTAAACACCCACGCCCAATTTGAGATAGGAAATCCATAAGATTTATGTACATTTTATTTTAATAAATATTTTCAAAAGATCAAATTATTTTGTCTTTAGACACTTTTCGGAGCGAAAAGGTTGAAAACAAACAACAACAAGATAGCAACTTATACAAGCTTTCATAAATTCGTGTTATTTTAAAAACGTTTTGTATAAGAAAATTTTCGTTTTGGTTTAAATTTTCATTAATTACAAACACTATATGAAAACCAATTTGTAGAATTTCATTTATATAATATAAAATTTTTAAAAATAGTTAAATTAGTTGAGTAAATAATCTTAGCAGTTATTTTTATGGGCAAGAATTATTATTCATGGTTTGTTCCTTAAGAGTAATCCATACCTATTATTTACAAATATATATTATTAAAAAATGGGATTCCCATCATACCACCTTCCCCCCCACCCGCTCCACCACTCTTCCTCCGCAAAATGCCATTGTCTAAAAAAACAACAAACGATTTCATTATTTGAATTCTTTGACAAATAAAAACCTACACAAGCGTTTCAAATGACAACGGTACCTCTCTGTATATCCGGTACTAAGACCCCTCCCACAAAAATCCTAAATTTGTCAACTGAAAATATTTTATTATGAATATTTTATCAAAGAAAAAAAAACAAAAAAATAAAAGAGTTATTAAATATTTTCAAATTCCAATTTAAATCGCCAACGTGTTTTAAATGATTGGTTGGTTGGTGTCTGTCTAAACGAATCGCCGGTATAAACAACGTTACAAATTACCTTTGCCATCACCCACTGAATGAAACTAATACTCACTAAATTTATTTTTATTATATTTGAAAACAAAAAATCAAAGAAAATCAAAAAACTAATCAAAGAAAACGGGGAAACAATCCACAACTACTCACTACTCGCTCTCGCTCTCGCTCATTGCTCGTTATCCGCAGCACTCGATGATTTCTATACGAACCGTATCGAGCAAGCGAACCATGAAGTAATCAACAGTCAACAACCACGTGAGAAAGCAACTCGTCGATCAACTCGATTATGAATTCCAAATTGGTTGGTTTGCCCACTAACTTCCTCCTGGATCGCGTAATGGAAGGCAGGCGAATAGTTGACAGCACAGCTCCTCGTCGTCGCTTAACTGCGTCAAGCGAAAGCTTCGAACTTCTTCGATTCAAGTGCTTCAAGGGGGATTCGGAGGTAGGGCGGTGTCTGAGATGGCAGTATACCTGCCTGTTTGGCTTGGTTTTCAGCAACGAAAAAACCACTTTCGACTGATATTCATTAGAGCTAAGCGAACAAGTCGCTTGCTGCTCGCTTCTCAAATATCAAAAACCAAAAAAATAAAAAAATAAAAATCAAAATAACAACAAAAAATCCAGTTAAATCATACACTAAACAATCTACCGAATCAAAAATCGTAGTTGAAACCCCCACAGAAAGTTTCTCCTCCGCACTCTTGCGGATTGCGAAGGAATTGTATGAATAGTAGATTCATATCTATAATATATTTATTTTTATAGAATATATATATACATATACGCGTGGATATATAACATTTTGTATAATTAAGACGATGTCTGTCTGTCGTCAGCTATTTTAGTCGCTTATAATTGCAGTTAGAGCCAACGACGTGCTAGCCAACGACTACGACGTTCTTATGTTTGTATTTGTTGTTGTTGTTGTCGTCGTTGTTTTGGCCCTCTGATTCGATGATTATATTTTGTGAAGGTGTACCACGTTGAAGTGGCGTGCCGGTAAAGAAAGCAACAACGCCAACGAAGTGCACAAATGCAACAACAACAAAAATTGTCCACTGGATTTGAAAATAAAGCCGTTCGTTCGTCTTTCGAATCGTAACCTGGATGGTGTTGAAGATGAAGATGAAGATGAAGTTGAAGATGAAGATGCCCACATCATTGTAATCATGACACAGACGTTGTTATCAAAGAATGAACGACGTATTCGATCCAACAAACGAATGAACGAAACCTACGGAAGTTAATATTTAATTGAGGAATTAAAATGCTTTTGGTGGGAGAAGGAAATCTTCTATAGTTTTGAACATATAGAGAGTTATTTCTCTTTTGAGTGTTTTTCTTTTGAATTTTTTTTTAATTTTTGAAAATTTCTTATTTCCGGTTTAGAATTTTAGTTCTTGAGTGATAAAAACTCTAGCCCCGCGTTATTTAATTAAAATGATGAAATCTTAGACTTTTTGTTTTCCAATTCTAAAATCAATTTCGATACTAAATTGTAAAGATTTTTATCTCAAAATTATTTTAAAAATTATATAAGTTATGGAAAGCGTGTAATTATATCTATAAAATATATACATAATTTTGATTTATTAAAACTCTCTCTCTTCTCTCTTCTCTCTTTCCAGTTCGTTGACATCGGTATAGTGACATCAATCGAATCTAATCACAAAAATATCGAAAGCGCTCGAAAAGGTCAAGAAATCTGTGTTAAAATCGAACCAATTCCAGGCGAATCACCGAAAATGTTTGGACGTCATTTTGATGCAGACGACATGCTAGTTAGTAAGGTTTGTATTCAAATTCAATTATCGTTTACAAGCAATAATGCATTGTGAGAGAGAGAGATAGAGTGTATGCTTGGTTGGTAATACCAACCTGTTTTCGATGGCACTTGACAAATCTTACGCCTTTTTTCACACAATTTTACACAAAAATGCATTGCAGTATCTTCTATACCATAGGAGTATCATTCATGTATTGTTTAATTACATGTAAATTATATATAAAAACCTTTAAGGAAAAATTTATGAATCTATTTTCATCGAACTCGACAGGAAATCGGACTTAATTATTGACATTATATAGAAATACGGTATGTGCGAAGAGGCGGCGACGTACCCGATTACGACGATAGTCTTTCAACACAGTTCCTTATTTGTAAACATTTTATAATTATTTCGAAAAAAAATCAAAAAAAAACAAAAAAAAAAACACTCAGAAAGGTCTTTTGTCTATTTGTCCTCCTTTATTTTTCTTTTATCAAAGTGTTTTGCTAACTTCTTCAATTAATATGCAGTGGCGTGTTTGTTATATCGACTTTAGTTATTAATGTCTGGCACGCATTAAATTCCCGCTTGCAACTACCCTGCTGTTCGAAAAAATCCATCAAAAAAAAGGCGTATAAAACCAAGAATATCATGCGTCGGCACGTAATCGACGTCTTTTTCTTCTCTTTTTTCGTTTTCTGTTTTTATATAATTTCATATAAATCTCGAAGTTTTTCCTTATGCTCTCTTTTAATTAATTGTTCTTCTCATTTCCTTTGCAGATCTCTCGTCAAAGTATTGACGCCTGTAAGGATTACTTCCGTGATGATTTAATTAAGGCTGACTGGTCGCTGATGGTTGAATTGAAGAAACTCTTTGAAATTTTATAAATATTTTATTGATGGTCAGCGACTTAATAATAACCGCCCTCTCCTCTTATAACGTACACCACCCCACACCACCCCACCCCACCCCACCCTGAGTGACCCCATGAACGCTATCATTTTGGACAAAACGAAATCACATCAGTCAGACTCTTAGTGGCAGGAGGATGGACTATTCCTTCGTCCTGTCAGGGACAAGCGAAACTCTTACTAGCGTACTCCATCCTGATCAATCAGTTTTCGGCAATAATTTTATTCGTATAAGGCTCAATTTTATTGCAGTTATTATTACGTAATTTATTTTGAAGGCTGCAATTTCGCTCGTAATGCAAACGTTTTTACTCAATTTATTTACTTGAAATGCAATCATAAAGAATTTTCTGAAGTGTGTTTCTTTTTTTATATAAATAAATTATATAAATTGGATGGATTGATTGTATTTATTAGGCTTGGATGTGTTCAAATTTGTTGAGAAACGGTTTAATAGAAAGAGATTTTAGAGTATTTCCTTAGCATTCATTTTTTATTTTATATTTTGCTGACTACTGACAATCGTTGTTAACGGTGAGGTAACGGTAAAAGTAGGGGCGAACCTGACCATTTGTGCTTCTGCAAGATCGTATACATGGATCCAAATTGAAACGGAGTTGACGATCAAAGAATGGTGATAATTTCGTAAACACAAATTGGCAATATTGACATCCGTTTGGTCTTTGCGAGGCGGTCTTTGCTTAGCAGAGTTAGGCTACCTTTCGCTTTAGTCTACATCATCATCAAATTTTAATTCCAAAATTATATTTCAAAAAGAGATATCAAAAAGTAGGATCATAGTAGACTAGTGGTAGTAGTGGCATAGTAGTACACTAGTAGGCCATTACGTACGTGATATATTTACCTAGGCAGGAACCCTACATGACAGTGATGACAGTGATATACTCGTGTCATATTGGATGTTCTATTGAAAATATTTAGGCGCTTGCTTATTTCTTAATGCTAAATTAAATCTTACTAAGGCTACGTCATAAACATTTCAATAAGATGTAATGAATTGCTATTCATAAAGTCATCATGACTAACGGATTCCAGGAAGTTCAGTCAGATTTATGCGTGAAAATTAATCGAAACTTAAACATCATGAATAACTACCTAATTAATAACTAACTGAGTTAGCTAAGGCAAACGGTACTACAGAAGCTGAGACTTTTCAAAGCCGACCAAAAGTCTTTTATAAAAAATTAATGAAATTATTAATAATTTTATTGTAAAATCTGAAATCGCTCTGGGAAAGTGATAAAATGAAATCGAAAAGAATACATTTTAATATCGAATGGTTTATTAATTAATATAATTAAAGCAGTGGTTGTTTTCTCTGCAGGTTTTTGAGAATTGTTTTATCTGAGATTTTTTTCAAACCGGCGTTAGCGGAAAAAAGTTCATGTTTGGCTGCCTTCGGTAAAAATTAAGCGGCGGCGGAGGTATTGATTTTTCTGGTAGATATATAAATATACTAATCATTCCACCTCTCTCTCCCTCTAACTCTCTCACTCTCTCTCTCTCTCATCCTCTATCTCTATAAATCGCTCGTATATTTTGTATTCTATTCGAATTTCGTGTGCTTTTTAGTCCCACTCACTGTGATGACGTCATTCCGTTCTGTTACTAAGGAAGTTATTTTTAATGAATGTAGCATTGCTTCTACCCTTCCTCCCACGTTCCTTCTCCTCTTCCACTATCCCACAATGAAGCTAGTGTTAAATCAGGGACATCGACATATAATGTCCTGCGCACTAGCACGAATCGAAGAAGAGTTCATTGACGGCTACCGTTCAGTGGTTTCATTCATGGAACTGTGCTTCTTCTTCTTCTCCGCCGACATAGTGGGTCATTCCGGCACAGTCAGGCATGTTTACAGAGATACGCAAGAAAGAAAGCTGTGTGTCGGAAGAAGGGGGGAGGGTATAGAGCGCATCAACAGCAGTATGAAGTGGTGCTAAAGTTGAAAGGATAAAAACTGATGAATACCGATGACGAACAACAATATACGATAATGATATATACCAAGGAGACTAAGCGATATTATTGGAAATTAGGTCAAGTGAAGATTAAACAGACGAGAATCACGAGAGACGCATTGAATGCAACGCATTGTGACCCCGAGTGTCGGATTGAAAATTATATTCAATTTGTTGTTTCTTTTTTGTTTAAGAGAAAAAAAGAATGTTTGATGTTTCGATAGAAGGATTCTCTAGTGACGACATTATTACGAGATCTCGGTAGACAAGGATTTTTTGAAGCATTCTTTATTTGTTTGCAAAATGTTGGTGGACTACCATTAGGATGTATTTTGTTTGTGTTCGTGTGTACGAATTTTATTTGAAAGCAAGATCCAAAAAATTTTTAATTATACGATCAAATACTATCTTGTATAAAGTATTATATATATACATAAGAACTCTCCAGCCGATATCTCTCAGGGCGATGTGATGTAATTTTGAAATAATAAGCCGCAATAGTTTGTGATCTAGTTTTAAATTCTATTATTTGTAAATGCTTTTGAAGGCTATACTGCCGTTATTATTTTTTTTTTGTACATCGGCCCCGACTTTAATGTCGGATGTATGACGTCAGCAACGTGATGGCCTAGCTCGAAACTATGCCAAAGTTCTCGATTCGTAGTCGGTAAGGTATGGTCATAGAAAAGAGGTCATGACATTGCAGGGATAGCCCCCATTTTGTCACGTAATGCCAAATTTTACAACGAACGAAATCAAGTGCATTTTGCGTCATTTAACTTATTACTTGTGGTGGTCGAGATATTTTTTCGCAAATAGATTTTTGTTTTATTTCGTACAAAAAAGAAGACGCCGGAGAAGGAATATAGCCTTTAATAGATGATACTTTAAAATTAGGCAGCACGTATGTCTCGATCTGGGTGTCAAGACTTGACTGGTAATACCCATAAGGTGGACTGCTAAGTGGTCATAAATGGCCTATGGCAACGACATCATTGTCTAGATTCAAGTTTAAGACTATATCGAACTTTTATATCGATTTCAACGATTTCCGAAAAAGATATATTGGCAAGATTTTAACGGATTGTGATTGTGGCAAATCAATAGATAAATCGAGGCCTCGCAAACTATTGTCTTCGTTTGAAATTGTTATTATAAGATTTCATAAATGCTCGCATTCTTTCGCCCCCACTAGCTGTCGGCAGCAGCAGCAGCAGCAGCCGATCTTGCCGTGGCCTGATTTCTTATCATACGAGAATGTCACACCGACACATCCAACGCAATCAATCCCAACGCAGCTAAACAAATAAACCAACAAAGTACGAAAGACACGGGTGGTATTTCTTACTCTATGGTTCAATCTATTTAAGCTTGAAAATTAAAATCATGCAACAAACTCTCAAGAATTAAGCCGTAAATTAGTTTCCAACGCATGTGTTCTCAAATTTGTTTCTGTGTATTTTCATATGCATTTTGTTTATTCTAATTTTGAACAAGGCAATCTATACCAAACACTAAAAACTCGAATCGGTCCGAGGGGTTCGGTGGGCCGAGAGTCGAACCCACCTAGGAATTTGGTCGGTCAATATTCGACGTCATTTTATTGCATGCCTCCGACCATTCTGTGTACGCAGTTCATTCTATCTCAAAATTTGTTTGAATCTGATTTAAAAAAAAATGCAATTTATCAAAATAAATATTTTGCGAAATACAAATATTGTTTTTTTTAATTTTTTGGCAATAAAATTAATTTTTGGCAATATTGAAAAGACGTTTGTTGTCATATCGCCCAAACATATATCATTATTTTCTTCGGCGATCATAAGTTTAAACGCATTCAAATCATGTTCGTCTGAAATTTCGTCCAAACTATTGTTTTGTCATGTAAGAAGCATTGTTCTCTTCTGTAGTATCAAGTTGGACTACTTCGCTCTTATTACTCTGCCTTTTCTGCAACCGCTCTCTTATTGTTGCAAGGTTAACCAATTGAAAAAAATTAAAAGATTTAAAATCGAAAACGCGAAAACTTTAAAGCAAAACTTGATTTTTCCCCAATAGAATTTTTACTAACAATTCAATTAATCGTGGAAGCGTACATAAGCCCCGTAAATATATATATTTATCTATTACACAAATACACTCATTCATTCGTTTAGGTGCCTTCAAATACTCATCAAGTCATATAACGCGTTTGTAAATAAACACATTTTTATATTAATAATATTCAATATAATTTATTTTTAGGTGAATTTGTAAACGTGTCGGTTGTGTGCATGTGTGTAATTGAATAGCGACGAGCATGTACCTTTTTATGAATTACTCTCTCATTTTGCACGCTCGAATATCTTCAATGAAGGCTGTCGTCACATTGACTAACTTCCTTTCGTTTATTTTGTATACACTTTATATGTATGTGTGTATTTAGAGATATAATGTATATAAAAAACAACACACATTCTTTTTTGTATTGGCAACTGGTTTTGCTAGATATTGTATTTATACCTTTTTTAATGAAAGTACGAGCGGAAAGCATGAACTAACGATGTGCCAAAGCTTATTCTACGCAAACTAATGGCAACCTCCTCTACGTGGTTGGCGGTGGGCTAGGGAGAAGAGGGTGACGATGAAGCTCTAGTAAAGAAACATTCATGTATCTAAAACCCACATCCTAAGTCAAAGCAGAAATGTATCTCTTGGATACATACAAAGCCATGCAACACGCAAACAGACATCACCGATCAACAACAACAACAACAACAACACCAACGTTAAGAACAACAAAAACACCAATGTAAGTCTAGTTGGCAAAATTTATACATATATATATATATATATATATATATATATATATATATATATATATATATATATATATATATATATATATATATATATATATATATATATATATATATATATATATATATATATATATATATATATATATATATATATATATATATATATATATATATATATATATATATATATATATATATATATATATATATATATATATATATATATATATATATATATATATATATATATATATATATATATATATATATATATATATATATATATATATATATATATATATATATATATATATATATATATATATATATATATATATATATATATATATATATATATATATATATATATATATATATATATATATATATATATATATATATATATATATATATATATATATATATATATATATATATATATATATATATATATATAATATATATATATATATATATATATATATATATATATATATATATATATATATATATATATATATATATATATATATATATATATATATATATATATATATATATATATATATATATATATATATATATATATATATATATATATATATATATATATATATATATATATATATATATATATATATATATATATATATATATATATATATATATATATATATATATATATATATATATATATATATATATATATATATATATATATATATATATATATATATATATATATATATATATATATATATATATATATATATATATATATATATATATATATATATATATATATATATATATATATATATATATATATATATATATATATATATATATATATATATATATATATATATATATATATATATATATATATATATATATATATATATATATATATATATATATATATATATATATATATATATATATATATATATATATATATATATATATATATATATATATATATATATATATATATATATATATATATATATATATATATATATATATATATATATATATATATATATATATATATATATATATATATATATATATATATTTGCATTCACGTAGGCCTCCATTCATTATAATGGCTGCCTCGTCGCCGTCATTGTTGTTATTGCCGTTGTTGGTTTGCCGTTGCTTACTCTTGCCTTAACTAAATGCGCGCTTCCATTCATAAAAACGACTACCTTGCCGCACGTTCCGCGCCCGCAAAACTATCTAAATGGAATCATAAGCGATTAAACGAACAAACGAACGAACTCGATCAACAGTTCGCTGTTCGAACTCGTCGTCATTATCAAAGAACGAGAATGGATGACCGAGCTTCGTCGCCGACTGAGCAACAAATATTATCATGAACACCACACACCGACCCGTACAAACATACACTCACGCAACAAACCACGTTCAAATCCATCGATACATCGATTCACTTTTCGTTCTTGCCGCTCAACAAAAAATTATTCAATTCGGCACGAATTGCTTTTGCTTTGTAACAAATGCCAACAATTGGAATTAGTTGTTGTTGTTATTCGTCTACTCTTTATTGATGAATCAAACTAGCCAGCTAGCCTGCTCTCACCGCATGCCAAATGAAATACATTTAACAGTTTGAGCGAAAATACGGCGAATTCATCATAAACCACTCGAAAATAAAATACGTATACATACAAATCATATTAATAATTATCACGGCAAAACATGGTTTGCCTATATGGCCATACTCTGGTTATTTCATACAGTAGTTCAAATCCAGATATGAAAACATTTGTCGACGGCACTCTCAGAATATTTGCTGCTCGCTCCTAATCATTCGCTCATTCATATCAAATGTAGTAAAGCAGTGCCAACAATTTCATAAGTCATCCCAATTCAAATTTGTCAAATCGATAACAAAAATTATGTTGCATTTTCATATGATAGGTCTGCCTCTTATTCTCTCTCTCACTCAATCCACAAACTCTCAGTCAATCAATCACAGTGCGAGAAGACCTTACCACACCCTGCTGCGACCTTGTAAACGGACACATGACTACAAACGATTTTCTCAGACGTACTTCAGGTTGCTTTACAACTTGTATTACTTCGAATTTATCAATGGCTCCCACCGATTTCGTATTTAAAAAATTTTAAATTAAATTCAATTAAATTTTTAAAAACCTCAGAATTGCTGACAAATATTTTATTACTTCTTTGAATCTTTTCCGTTCATTTTACGAGGCTTATTGTCGCCGTCGGCAAAATCTTGCTTGCATACGATTCCACATAGCACATACACCCACGCACATGGCGTACATATTCATATACAGTGTGGTGAACATTTGCATATGATGTGTGCGCCTGTGTGTGATTACGTTTGAATGGGTTTGCCTTTACGCAATTGTTATATTTGCGCTATTTTCTTTCTCGTTTATTTGCATCGGTATTGCTTATGATTGAACTCAATGAATATTGAAGCCGTGTTACGCTCCATTACGCTTCCCACTGCCTTGAGGTAGAATCATATAAACAGCTAGAGGGTAGTATCCAATATTCGTTTTACCAGAGTTGCCAAGGTTGAGTTTTTGGTTTTTGGTTTAATAAACAGATCGATAGAAACACGCAAACCTTTTTCATAAAGGTTTTATATAATTATTATTATACAATTAATAATTAATATGAAAAAATAATAATAATAATAATAATAATTTAAATTTATGGAAATCCATGAAATTATAAAAGATAATTATTGAAACTTAACTTTATATAAAAATCAATTCTAGATAATATTGAACACAAGGAAGTAGTTTCTTGAACCCAAATCTTTGGACTTACCCACACACCCATACAAATATACACACCCGCAGACACAATGCAACAAAAAAACCATCACGTTCTCTTTCTGCAACGCACTGTCAAACGCATTAGCTCTCATTTTATTGATAAAAATTAAATCATCTCGCTTGCTTCCAAGCGGAGAGATTATTGTTTAGGTCTTATTCTACTTTTTATTATCTATATAGTAGAAGAAAAATATTATCTTTACGATTAATTTTTTGGCTGGTTTTCTAACACACATATAAAATATTTCATTGAAAGAGAAAGTCATTAATACCTGAACGAAATTATATTATCGAAAATTTTTATTTGTTATTACTAATAAATCAGTCGTTAGAATTAGTCAGCTGTTTTAAAAATATCAAATCGGGGAAATTCAATTATAGGCAGATTCGATTATGGAGAGCATTACAATTCGCAAATAATTGTCCTTATAGAGATCCGAATTAAAGGGCAAGCACTTTAAGTCGTAAAGAAATATAACTGCTCTTTATATTGAAAGAGAGTGAGAAAAGTTTGAATGGAAAACTCACCATTGTATATGTAAAAGGTATTTAAAAGAATGATCTTCATTCCCCCCTCCCGCCGCTTGATTTGATCCAGAATATGTAAATAAATAAAATAAATGCAAATTATTTTTTAACTAATCGAAAAAAAAGAAATTAAAACCAATACTCGAAATCCCTAAATCAAAAAGGGGGACAGCATTGGACCAACAAACCGTACACACAAAACTAAAATTTCAGGTCTCTTCTGAGCGCGCTCAAGGCGACGGTGACCTGCTGTTTGCAACCTATTTTGTACCGATTGAAATGAACGAGAATGGGCAGCAAGCAATAATACAAGTTCACTAAGGTTCCAGTTCGAACACGGCGAAATCGAAGTTGTTTTATGTGAAAAGCAAGGCACGGACATGAGCACCAAGCAATGTGGATGCATGCATGCTATTTTCGCTGCGACCAACACCGGTGCAAGGCTTTAGAGAGATTGACAACCCATGCATGCACGCATGCAAACAGTCTTCTCTCTGTCGAGAACGTTCATAATAAAGCGCACATAATCACATAGGAGGTTCAGATATTTGAGAAACAAGTATAGAAAATTTACTTATGAATGCATTTTGACTGAAATCGCCGTATTGAATTTTAGATATTAGAACTCAATGAATTCGTTCCTTCAATGAAAATGCTAGAGGAGAGATTTCTTTGTATCACGATTTACACATAACTCTCTTGAGTTTTTTTCCCGTGTAGGTGTGTGAGAAAATGAAATAACTCTACTTTCGCACCAGAAACGAATTTCGCCGCATCTGAAATTTTGCATCTGAGTGAAAAGAAGTCATGGAATCAGTCGCTTCAGATACTTGTAACGTGGTGGTTGTCGCTATTCGGTTTCAGCGAATTTTGCCTTTAAGATTTCACACATTTTTCAAATATACACGTACATATTTTCCTCACGGATTAATACGTGAATTTGTGTATGATTTCATATTAAAATCGATCGACAAAAAGTGTTTTCGCGGCGTCCTTAACGCAAGTGCCGTTTGCGATCAATAAATTCGTGAAGGAAGGTCGTGGAGTTCATTCATTCATGGAACTCGCTATTGGGAGACTTCTCCGCGACCGCGCCGTAGGATTTCCATTTCTTTTATTTGCGAATGTATATGTGCAGTAATAATTGTATGCATTTACATTTCGTTATACAAACGGTGATGATTTAGTGCATTTGTTCTACTTGCGGCCAGCTCAAACGAATTTGCCTGTGGCTGCATCATTTTCGTATGAATACGAAAGAGTGGAGACAATTTTATTTCATTAATTAATAACGAAGATTATTATAAAACTTAAAGAATTGACGAAATAAGCAGAGAAGAAAGAATGTAAAATGCATAACGAGAATAATATTGAAGAGGAAAATGAAAAAGTTTTTACGGCGAAAATATCCACCTTTCCAGAATGAAGAAAGCGGGCGTACCTAACAATCAGTCGTGAGCCGGTTCACACCAAGATAGGCGAATTCGTCGTCACCGAGCTGCTAGAGTGGCGAGTAGTTCTTCAAACACATTCCTGCGTTTATTATTACGATGGCCAGCAACGTTTATAACGAGCGAATTCATGCCGGAAGGTTGACGGCATCCGAATCAATATAAAGCCGTTTCACATCGTTTCTGAAATGTCGTTGAGAAGGGGAACATCCGATTAGAGGTATAGTGGTGGATTGAGAGAGCAATATACACTGAGAGAGTGAGAGTGGGAACGAACGAACGCCGAACGTATGGAATGGTTAGGTTGGTTTGGAAGGGTCGGTCGGCGGTATTGAATGATTTTTCGTTGCATTCGGGTTTACATTCAATGAATAAACGGAATACGAATTCATTCATTTAAAATTGGAAGTTCCATCCACGATCATAACAAGTATCGCAAATATATATAAGTTTGTTTCTTCGAGCAATAGAAAAAAAATAACAACAACAAAATCAAACGCTCAATAAAACTACGACGCGTTGGCGGAGGAGGTAATAATCCAACAGATATGCCAGAACAGATGTCTGAGCATGAAAAGAATTAATAAGAAAATCAGACTGAAATAAAGATGTATCTAAGAAAAATGAATAGATACGAATAGAATGAAAAATGCCAAAGAATGCTATTCTTAAAGAATTTAATAATTAGAAAAAAATATTATAATAATAATAAATAAATAAATAAAGAAAAACAAAACGAGTGACAGTGAAAAAGATCTAATAAATTAATAAAGGAAAAAAACGAATTCAAAGTGAACGAAAGAGAAACGAAATATAAGCAATAGTGTAAAAATGAAATGAATATGTTTTTTACAATTTTTGAGTAATTTCTAAAAAAAGCTATTCAGCAGACAATCCTTAAAACGTAGTGGCAAGGTGTGCACAGGATACACAGGATACGGGATACAGGATTAAAGCGAGCATTTTGGAAATATAAAGATTTCTTTTTACTTCGATTGCTTTAAAAAAATCTGTGAGTTTTAAAATTAATTAAAATTGAGTTAATGATTTAAAACGGTCAAATTTTTATTAAGGGTTTTAAAATTGTTAGGATGTCGAGTCTATTATGCATTACCCATATAATCTCCAAACTCAAGCTTGCGGGACTTTATTTCCACCTAGTTAGAATGCTTTAAAAATAGCGTAGCAGGTAGAGGTCTAAAGGGTCCAGACAGGACCAAATAAAATATTTTATCAAAATCCTTGCAATCAAAAAGTTAGTTCTTTTTTTCTCAGAAAAAAATACTTTTTGATACCCTACACTCGAAGGAATATAATTCACTCTTTTCCTCAGCTGTTTTGTCCATTTTTTTAGCAATTTTGTCCGGTGACACCCCCATTTTTTTAAATTAATGCAATATACTAAATTATCGAAGTAAATGCATATAATTTGTCTTAATAAAATTGTTGATTACGGTTTAATTTCACAGACTGTGGTGAAAATGTTGAAGATGAAATAATGTGTTCAAATTTATCCTTCAATATAATTATCATTTTGGATTGTCAACAATCCAAAAATGGATACAATATATTGCTTATCCGAAATAATCTAAAAAATTTTATTACGATTGTAGAATATATAAAGATTGTTGGCTAAACCCGAATTGACTTTGATAAAATTGGTTTCTTTCTTTCTCCATTTCTGTTTGTTTGACATTGATGCATTTTAAGAGATTTCTAATCCGATCTAATATTAATCCAATGACGGTTTTTAATTGACAATTTCCTACCACGATTTATAAGAAATATAATTCTGAACGAAGTTTTAGAGAAATTTCACGTCACGTTCTGAATGTGATTGTCATAGATGACAATTTAAATAATATATGGCTCGTTGGTACGATCGTATTTAACGCCCTAACGAAAATTTCCGCAAATATGGAAAATGGAGCAGCTGCAGCATTCGCTAAATCTTGCATGGTATCCATCTGTTACGCACAGATATACTAGACAACCGCACAAACAAACACTCACACACATACATATGTACGCAGACGAACAAACACGCACAGATGAACACAAACAAATCTATCCATTTCAGAATCTAAAAACAGTCTCCTCCTCGAATGCCATGAAAATTTTGTGCAGTGTGATGCATCCATGTATTTCTCTGTGCAGTTTATTTGCAACAAAAAAAGGGAAGAGCAAAAGCAAAACCAAAACCAAACAAAATTCATAACATTTTGTTCGTTATTTGGATCTCGACGCAAATTGGTCTGCGTGTAGAATTGTAATAGAGGCGAGGGTGCGCGAGGCTTGTTTACGATTCGATTCGACTCTGGATTCGACTGGCTGGCATTTGTATAATTCTCGTATTTTATTTAATGTTTTTTTTTATTTCAATAAAATTGTATAAATATTCTGGCACAGCTCAGACTATATCGAAGCCTCTAACTCAATCGCGATATAAAAACATCAAAACAAAACAGAAAACAGAGCATAGAAGAAGGAAAGGCAACAAGACACAAAACAACAAATTTTATTATGCTATCACTTCATTCAGAAGTGTTGATGATATTGATGATTAGTCACTCTTTTGAGGTTTCGATAGATAATTGAGATAAATGAAAGCAACAGATAATTCTGCATCGAAACAAAACAAAACAAAACAATTGAACTGAATTAATGTCACTTGTTCAATAAACATTTCCGAATATTGCTTTACTATTGTCACGCATAAAGAGCTAAACATGCTCAAACAAAAATATTCCTGCTTCGATTACTTGCGGAAATAGCTTGTTAAAAGCAGCTAGTTTTACTGCTATCTGGTCTTAGACAATATTCCGATATTATCGGAAATTATCGGTATTATATCCTTCATAATCTTGTCTGTCTATCGAAGAGAATTTTTTGATTAAATGAAGCGCCTCATCCAAAACATCGAGTAAGGTAAACATAAACCTCTCTCTCTCTCTCTTAAAATCAGACTCTTATATATAGTTAGACCGCTCTTAATTTGGGCCGTCCCAAAATATGAAACGGATCTGGACAGAATTATATAAATAGTAATAAAAATGAAACCGGAAATGAATGCGATGGGAAGAAGTAGGAAATGAATATATTACTCCTATCAAATATTAATGTATTACTTACTATTAATGATCGCAGAGATCGCAAAGAAATAATTAAAGAATTATGTATGTTTATAAGCTGCTCAAAAGTTGCGATGTTCATTCGATTCCAAAGAATAAAACGTCCTTGAATAATTTGAATGATGGTTTAGCAAAAGGCAAAGATTGCATCCTTCTAATTGAAATGCTATTAATTGAAGAATATTTTTGGGGGAAGGGGATGGGGAG